>OY783223.1:8942720-9542720 GCA_963678705.1 Panorpa germanica | reverse complement strand
TTCAGAGATTTTCACATTTTGCTTTGTAGTAAATAAAATATGAAAATTTTGTTTCATAAATTGAATGAAATCAAAAGCGGATCCCATATTTCATATTTCGTAGCTTAATTATGTACGTGATACGCAACCATGTGAAAAGTTAATCACACATCGCACCACACCACTCCGCCCCACCCTGCTACCCACGTCAGGGAATAATTTAACGTTACTTGAGGAAAGGATTATTTATAAAACTTTAATATGGAATGTTGATAAAATACAATTCAAGGATACAGAGTGTTAGGTATGTCGATGACAACGTAAGGGGGAAACTATTAGTTAAATAAAAAAAATAAAAATCTGTGAACAGAATGCATAGTTTGAGTTGTGCGCTTTACAGTAGATGAAATGTTATTAGATGGTACTTAGGCGAAGGTTTGATTGTGACTCCATAAGGAGGTTCTCCAGTGTGATGAGTTCAAAAAATCGATTATTTTTTTTGCATAAATTTGTTCCTTAATATTTGTAGAATAAGCTGATAAAGTGATTTTTTAAAGTTCGAAGTCGTTATAAAGATATAGTAGTTAAAAAAAGCAGATGTTCGCAGCGCGTAGTTGAGTGGTAGGAACTTTAAACACGTTTTTTTGAAAACTGTGTTTTTCAAAGTATCCTCCATCATATCTCTGGAACGGTTTGACCGATTCACTTAAAATATATAGGATAGACTCAGCACATGTAGAGCACGGAATGAACTAAAAATCTTCCAAAAATTCAGAATATTTCTAATTATTTCGAACGAAAAAGTGAAAAAAAAGTCATGAAATTTGAAACTTTTTCTTCAGAAGTCTGCCAAAAACCCAATTTTCAATATTTTCAGATGATTCTAGTTTATTCTATGCATTTTGCATTTGGAGGAAGTCAGCGCCCTTTTTTTGAAGCAGGTGTCTTTAGAGTGGTACAGCATACGTTCTAATGAAAATTTATACATCAAATTTGTTTTACATACTTTTGAAATAGTAATAAATAACTGATAAAAATCTCAAAGTTCTATCTTTTCATTGGACGTCAAAAAAGAATCTCAAAAAATGTTTAAAAAAACAGGCCGTCACATGGGAGAACCCCCTTAAATGTTATTAGATGGTACTTAGTCGAAGGTTTGATTGTAACATTACTTTTGATGAGTGACACTTGCAGCTGGAATGAATCTAACTCAAAAGCAAACAATAACTAGTGAACTTATACGAACTGAGCATTAAAATAATGAATAACAAAATGAACAAATATTCTTCACTATATAAAAATATTTAAGCGGAACTCGATAAAGATATAACCTTGCAAATGGTAATACATAATTCATCATCTGTATTAATTTTAATCATAAATCAGTATTCCAACACAGTGCACAGTGCAAATCCACGAAAACAGTGTTTTCTGCCCATACCCGTTCACTCATATGTACATAAATCACCGCAGAACAAATTATATATATATTTCATTACCACGCCGCTCCGAATTGGATTAAATCTAACATTTTGCTCAGTGTGTTTTCTAAACGAGAGTTATTCATTAAATTATTAAATTGTTCTTCATGTTGCAACGGCATCGCGTCGAGTTGCATCGAGTTGTGTCGGTATTGGCACAAGCGTCGGCGTCGGCGTCGAGTTACGATAATGAATAACACTGGAAGTAGATAGGACAACGACAGTAGCGCCAAACGTTGGATATTTGTACTATATCCACTCATATTTACATTTTAGTTTTAGTTCGCTTCGAATCCCTGTCCATTCATTTATCAAATCCAACATGTCGTGGTCGTTGTATAGGGGTGGAGGCGATGGTGGGGGTTAGGGGTGTCCATAGGGAAGGACTGAATATATAGAAGTAGACCAGTGAATCTCGGTAAATATTTTCTCGGTATAGTTAAAAATGCTGCGCCTTAAGGTTCACTACAAAATTTTATGGGTTTAGTTGTTATCAAATCTAAGGTAAAATCTAAATAAATATAAATTTCTATAATATATATCTATAGTATATAAATTTTGAAATTTTTTTTATTAATAATATACTTAATTATTCTAGAATCCAGAATATGAAGTTTCTCCAAAGTTCCCTACCGGGCCCCCGAATTTCTTCAATCCCCACTTTTTCAATTTTTGAATTTCCAATTTTTGAGAAATGTCTGCATTGAATACCTTAATACACATGCAAAATTTCAACTTTCTATCTTTTACGAATTAAAAGTAATAGTAATAGGAACAAATTTACAGTGAATACAATTAACCAAGGAAAGAAAATGAATATCTTTCAATTTAGTTCAAAGTTTACTGGACTATTTGATGCAGAATATTTAAATACATTCACATATTTGGGTACATGGACTTATATAGTTGTTCACGAGGATGCAACATGAACAGTAATTAGAATACATGAAGAGCACAATACTGCGCCCATACTGCGATACTGCGCTGCTGAACTAAATCTATTATGTTCCCTGGAATAACCAAAAGATAAAAAAAGACGTAGAAAAAATAGTTATTCAATGCAGAAATAAAACGTCTACTTTTAAAATAAAAGAACAAAATTCATTCAAAATAAATAATATGCAGATGTAGCTTAAAGAATTTGCTAATGAAGGAAATTTATGTACAAAAATATATTACACTCAAAATTAAATGGTGGAGTAAAAGGCTTGTCCCACCCATGAACAACCTCCGACGTATTGGACTTGTTTCGCATGTAAAAACACTCTCATGATAAAGCGTGGTAATGAGAAATATGTCTAATACACCCTACTGTAAATTTACCCCTCCTTTTCATAACAATTATTATTCACAAATTACGACGAAGAATATTACGATACTTGTTTATACAATAAGATACGAAACGTCGTAAAATATGAGTAATTCTATTAACTATATTTGTATAAGATATGTACATATATGTATATCGTATCAACATCATATCAAGCCATAAGCATTTCACCAGCAATTCTCAAACTAAGATGTACAAATTCATTTATACGAATTCATCAACGAACATTATCCCTTAAAAGGTCAAAACGATAAAAAAGAAGCATATTTTCGATAATGTTTTTTGACGACACAGTTAATATATAATTATTTCTATAATTACTACATGATAAAATAACATTTAAAGAATACTATGTGAAACTCTCATAAATAAATATCAAGAAATGAGACATTGACAGCGAATCTTCGCATAACTCATCACTGGATTTTCTGAAATCGAAAAACCAAAATGATTTCATTAGTTGATAAGTTTCTGCAGGTAACGCTGTCGAGTTTTTCTTTTTTTTATTGATTTTTCAATTTTTTACAGCACTTAGAAGTCAAAATACCGATTTTTCAAGAAAAAAATCAGAAACTTTATTATTTCAAATTACGTTAAAATTAAAAAATAGAAAAAAACTCAACAGCTTTACCTCGGCATTTATGTAAAGAAAGAGTGTGCAAAATTTTAAAAGAATCGGTGAAGTAGATTTTGAGCTAGAGAGCTGTGTGTGAGAAACCGCGTTTAATAGTTTCACAGTAACATGAAACCAGACCAGAGAGATGAAGACTTAAATCTCTATATCTCCGACAGTTTTACTCCAATCGATTTCAAATTTTTACACAATAAACTTAATATATTGTACAATAATATAAATAAATTTTAAAAAAATTGAAACCTTACCCGCCTCTTAAGCCATCTCTTTTAAAAAACCCATATAAAAAGGAAGTCAAAGAAAAATTCATAACAGTGAAGGAAGTACTTCAAATCAAAGTTTAAGGAGCTCTGTTATTCGATTTTCGTTAACATGACGTCACAAACAGGCGAGCGAAACATTACGAATTGCTTTTTTTATGGCAGAGTCGTTAAAGTGTGATTGTTTTTCCTGAGTAATAATGTGATGGGTTTAACAAAATTTGTCGATATCAGTTCCGTTTACCAGATATTGTTTATTTGTAATTATTTGTAGAGAACGGTGATAGCGTACAGCAAACAATGGGTACAGCAATCCTATCGATAATGGAAATCGGAACCATATTTGTTTAATTCGAGAAGATACTCCGCTTCGGGGAACTTGGAAGATTATTAGGAAGACATACAGTGAGCTATAGAATCCCCCCTCCCCCCAATAGTCAAGGCGAAGCGCACAACTGAGACAAAATTGTATATTCTTATTCATTTCATTATGAATTTTAAACGAAATATAATATACTATATATGAAATAGTTGCCGCAATCAAATTCCCTGATATTTAATGAAATTTCCTGAAATTCCCTGATATACCCTGCCCTGTTAATTATATAAACAAGTATTTACAAGTTAATTTTTGATTCTCTTCTTAAAAATCTGCTTCAAAAATGCGTTACAAAAATGCAGGTTCGAAAAATTTGATCACAACTTTTCTTGAAATAATTTAAATCAACGCCGACTTGTTTTTCTTGATGTTTAATATATTTCCAATATTGTTATTAAATATTTAATAAATAGATTAATAGTTGACGAAGTTACAACGTTTTTAATTGGTAACACTTCGAGTGACGGTTCATGTAAAGACAAAACCACACTTTTCATTTAGACTTCCGCTTACTAGGGGTTAGTGGGATGCAAACTCTACCCCCTCCCCCACCCTCTAGAATTTTACAGAAGTCTCCAGTTCATATTCATGAGTTTTGTTGAATACAGCTATTTCATAACATTCCATTTACTACGTATGACCCTTATAATGAAAACCTGTTTTTCCATTTATGTTCATGTGATACTAGTATTTGCAATATAATGCATTTAATACATACATAATATATCTGTCCTATTTATCACAACACAACACAACACAACACAACGTCCAGTCCACCATACATACGATCTGGTACCACAAGTAATTTCATGTAAAAACGACACATTTTCGGACCATTCAGACAGCTGTCACCCTCTGTTGTGAATAGTTGTCATCCGCTCTCAAACGCAACTTATATAAATGGTACTCTAGCATTATAGTGTGCTGGGATATGTATAGACTACATATCTGACCACTACACAATTGATAGCCACCCCCACTCTCATCCCCTAATTCTGCAGTGATGGTGTGTCATAAATTTCCATGCATTTTCATATTGAAGTAGAGGAAAAATTAATATAAATAGAGCTTTCTAAGATAGATACTATTGCTCTATAAAAATATAAATCATTGACGTTGATATAAACCAGATCAGAAGTGGGAAATGTTTGACAACGGTGTTAAACAAAACTGCAGAAGAAAAATACCACATTATATTTCAAAATATTGTAGAAAGAGTTTGTATAGTGCAATGGTTGATAAGAGATTACTTCTACCAATTTTGGTGCTTAATCTTAGGTATGAAACATTTCTTAAAGTGGAGGTTTGACACTACAGACCTGTCAATATGTCAAGCACTGCACTGCTACGAATGTCGAAATAACTCCCAATGCAAAATGGAACCAAATTGACACTGATAAGTCTATGATAAAATTAATTAAATTAAGAAATCTCGAAGCATCTATGAGTACACCCCTGTTTAACCATTATTATTTATAGATCTGGTCCAGGCCCCATCATGCATATATATTTATATAAACGATTTTTTCCTCAAAGAATATACAATGTCTAAGATCTTCACAAAAACGGCAATAATGAAGAAATATGGGCTCCATATATGTTGCGAAAATACCCACATATTATCTTCATATTATGCTTTCTTATACCCAAGACGATGCATATAAGCTTATGTGATATATTGTAATATAATTCTTTATTATACATGTATGCTATATACAAGTATAATATATATTACATGTATATATGTCAAGAATACATAAGCGCGTTCGATAAAAATGTGAAAATCAAACGTATAATTTTATCTTTTATTATAGCAAAGTGTTAATATATAAAGCATTGCTTTTTAATAGAAAATCACAAAAGTAGCATCACTAAAACCACTGTAACTGAGTAATTAATGGTCTGAATGTTATGAAATTTGGACACATATCGTTTGAAGGTTGGTATTATCTAAACATCATATGGATTTGTCAATAGTGGAGCAAAATACAAAGTTATTGAGTAATGTGATGTACCCATAATACAGTTGCGTATTGATAAACATTAACGTGGAAACTACAAGCCATAATAAAGTGGCTAATACGAATACAACCAATTGAGAATGTCAACGTTGCAGTGTGAGCACTGGCACAGCTAGGTATGGGCCAGTCAGTGCTGGGCACCGGGGCCCTCGGACCCTGACCAGCAAACCCCGTATTGTACTAGCTAAAAATTCTCCCACCTTTGGAATGTAAATGAAATAGGTTGCAACGCAACTTTAAGGTAGTACTGTCGGTCAGAGAGTTACCATTTAATATTTTCTAAAATTTGGCGTATTAGTAGATTATTATAATAAGATAATGATGTCGTTAAATTTTAGAAAAACTGCAGAGAACCAGTAAAAATATATTGAACTTTGAATTTTTTAATTTAACATTGAGGCTTATGAGAAATCACAGTTTTTATTTCATTTTATAAAAAGAACACTTCAGATTTAGATTTATCGAAGGTAGACCAGCTAAGCATTGTTGCAGGTATGCAGTAATAACCAGTGGCCGTATTTCAGAGTCTTGTGAACAATTATCGTGATCGAACAGTTCTGATTTACATGAGTGAAACATTTTATGAATTACTTCCAAAAGAATATTCCTGTACATTTCCTGAGTTTTATTATTAATTATTATTATAATTCACTTTTAAAAGTGATTCGTAAAATGTTTCGCTCATATAAATCATATCTGTTCGATCACGACCATAGTTCGCAAGACTCCCCAGTTTCTTTTTGCACCGGGGCCTTTGGTTACCTAGCTACGCCACTGAGTGTGAGAAAAACCTAAGACATTCACAATAATTCTATTTAATAACCCATTTTTTATAATCACTATCGGTAATTACTTATTATATTTATTTTTCGTTCACACAGTGAACAATTGAGTTCCGTACCGCAGATATTAAATGCAGTGTACACAATAATTGACTTATCAAATCATGCCAAGGTCTCTCTATATTTTTATATTAATTTTACAGCGAAACTCCACATAACAAGTGGTCGTTTAACCTTATTCTTCGCCTCCCATGCCAGAGGAATGTCTCTGCAGGTTTTTTATTACATTGTTTTGAACATTACTGCAGTCTTTTAAAACATTGCTAAATATTTGAACATATTTTTTAAATATCTCCATGTACTTTTACAGTAATAACAAGGCAACATTAAGTCACATTTTTGATGAAACAATTTATAATTAAAAATTCTTTATTAAGTTATTTATCATTAATAATATATATTCGTGTATAAAAATTTACATAATGTTACCTTTTTTATTATTTACCGACGTTTAACATAATCGTTAAAATAAATGCAAGAAACATTAAAAATCTTTTAGTAATATATTAATTTGATGTGTAACATTATATAACATTGCAGTAAAAATTGTATTAACGCTGGGAAACATAGATTTATGTAAAACCATAACTTTTGTTATGTAATAATACATTATTTGAACCTTTAAAATGTTACAAAATACACTTATTATATTTAATAAACATATACAAGTAGAAAATTGTCTTAGAATGTCTTTCTACTCTTCATTTAGAAACTACCTTGCAGTGCAAGGTTCATGGTTGCTAGTTTGCCACAAGCTAACTCCCAGGTTTAGCAAAGATATGCAGTGTACTAGCCGAGCAACGAAGTCGAAAAACGAGCCGTATTTCGTGACTCTATAGAATTTTAGCAATAGCATAATAGAGGATTTTATTGTGTCGTATTTATATTTAAATTTTTAATAATATTTGTGCACATCTCTGTTCATGATGCCACCATCAAAAGCATACAACCAACCATGCCCTGCGACCGTGAAACAGAGTCGCTGAAAACGTGCTCAAAACCAGTTTAGTTTCGTTCGTGCCATGTATTTTCTCTCACTCGTATACACGTTTGTTCTCTCACTAACAACACAATTGCATTTTCATTTGGTTCGGGCAGATTCGGAGCTAAGCTTTGCAATCAGTCGCCTCATATGCGGAGGACCATATCTTGAGACAGTTTTATAATTGTCGTTGTCAACTTTTTATATATTGTTAGTTGCTGTGGTCAAAACTTTGCAATAAATTTGAAACTATTTTCTGGTAAGCTATTATGATCAAATTTTGCGCCCACACACTCTTTGTGGATGACAATGGACTGTGAAGTGTATCCCGTTAAAAAGTGGAGATTCTTAAATTATATTTAAACGCCAAACACATTTATTATTAAACTATATGATATTAATCAAAATCTACAAAGTTACCGTTGCCTAATATATTTGTAAACATAGTATTTACCACGTTTCAAATCGGCTCCTAATCCTGCAATAAATAGCTTTGTAGAAGAAGATGCCTTATCGATATCAATCCATAGATATGATAAAATTCTTTACTAAAATTTATAAAATAAAATGTGTAAATAACATTAGTACTAAATTATATAATACGGTAATGTACTTTGAAGGTTTAAAAAATTTAATTTTTAAGGAAAATAACGGAATATACTTGTACGCTCTATACATACATAGAAAATCGTATATGCATGTTAAATACAGGGTGTTTTAGAAATAATTACACAATATATATTTATCTGAATGAGGATTGATCATATTTATGGATTTATTTTGAATGTTATTTAGAAACAAATTCACAAATAGACTTTTTTAAAGACTTTTAATGTAGAAAGTAATGAATTATTACAAAGTACTTAAATAAATTTTAATTAATCCATGCTTTAAAGAAAGAGCTTAAATTAATTATGTTTCTTTCTTTAAAGAAATCAAAAATCTAATTTGTACCTTTTTCATTACGTTGTCTTTCGGGATACCCTGTATTTAAGTTTTAAACAGCTATGCTGCGGCAAGAGTAACTTTTTATAATATATTTATATCCATATTACGTTACTACATATATGGTAGTATGCAAGTGTTGGTATTGTATATGTATTTACACACACATATATAACATGTTATACAGTAAATGTATTTTGTATGTATGAACGAGTATGTATATAAACAAGAGGAGAGTGTCCGCTGGGAGTTACACTCCGTTGGAACTCAGTAGAATAATACCTACAGAATAAAATTCATCATATTTATATTTATTTGATATAAAATTATATTACAAATATTTATATTAAACGAATTATACGTTTAAAGTAAAATATTATATATAGAGAAAATAGTAAACTGAATTCACTAATAGTTTTACACTCTGAGAATGTAATATTGTCACAGTTTTGCTTTGAATTTTACAATTTGACAGTCAATTTGGAATTAAAGTTGTGGTGGAACAGTTTAATCACTATTATAAACTAGAACAAATTAACTCTTAATATTTAATAGATAAATTTATTGCAGATTTTTAAATTGATCATCAATAACTTGAATTTCATTTAAAAGTTCAGCTTTTTTTCATTAGCTACACGTTTTCTTTTTAAATTTTCTGATTCATTTCATTTAGAATTTTAAATGAAATATAATATACTATATATGAAACAGTTGCCGCAATCAAATTCCCTGATATTTTTTTAAATTTCCTAAAATTCCCTAATATTTCCAGGTTGCATTAAATTCCCTGATAATTCCCGAATTTCCAGGTTTTCCAGGTCTGTGGCCACCCTGATGCTATACACACACTTTTTAAA
Organism: Panorpa germanica; assembly: GCA_963678705.1. NCBI lineage: Eukaryota > Metazoa > Arthropoda > Insecta > Mecoptera > Panorpidae > Panorpa > Panorpa germanica. Next base: position 9,533,010 of record OY783223.1, on the reverse strand, counting down.
ATAAAAATAATTAAAAGAACCCGGCCAAATCACGGCTGCAATTTGTAAGGGATCATTAATAACAGTAACAAGAAATAAATCAATAGATTCACGAGTATAAATTGAATACAGAAAAGCGTAACATTAACAAAACGCTTTTCAATTGGAACATAACACAAATAATAATCAAACGTATAATTAAACAAAAGAATATGGAACAAAGAACCTTAATTGGAAAGTGATTTTCAATAATATTCATATGTACTAATATTTAAAAATAAAAAATTAATCGTTTATACGTTTGATGTTAATTAAAATTAAATTGTTCATGCGTTTTGTTCTCAATGTATATAATATGTATATACATAGAATGATTTCAATCAAGTATTGACCTACAAACCATCAATTGAATATGCAAAGAGCTGTATATACAAATAAACCATTTTATGCTATTTCTAATTCTACATTTTTATATAATTAATATATGAGTACCATATATTGTTTGGTCATGTATTTCAATGCGTAGTGTAATTCCTCCTGTATATTGTCTTCACAGTCCGTTGGTAATAGCATTGTTCGGTCAGTAACATTGCAGTTGCTATTGTCAGTAGGTACGTACCACACTAAACAGGGTTTGTCAACCTTTATATACTTTAACGAAGAGAAATAAGTATTCAAAAGAAGGCTCCAGCATGAAAAAGAAATAGTTAACTCTATCATTCCCACTTACTGCTTTAATTTTATTTTGTATTTAATTTAAATTGTTTAGCATATGGCAATACGCGTAGTCATTCACTGTAACATTTTTAATTCAATTTATTTTTTAAGTTTTCTTAGTTTTTTTAGAACCTTACAAGGTGTCCAATGATTTAAATTAAAAATATTAAATTAAGAAAAACTATATTATATTATAACCTCCAAAATGTGATAATCTGAGAAAATGCTGTAGGTTTTATATTTAAAAGAAGTCTAATGTCAGTTTTTGAAAAATATTATTAAAAATAGTCGATCTGTCAAAATTTATATTACTAACGATACCAACTAAATTAACTAAATTTAAATTAAAACACAAATGTGAAAAGGAATGCTTAAACGAGCACCTGAAATCTAGATTACAATATTAAATAAAAACAGTAAATTAAATATCAAAACAGTGAGTGGGAATGAGGCTTTAACATAGAACAGAACGCAAGGTAATATTTTTTATCTTAATTTTGTGATATAATCAACAAATGGGCATTTCAATTTTTTTACTGATATATTAATTTAGTAATTAATATGTAACATTACATAATCTAGCATAAAATGTTTTATTAACGGCAAAACTTTTCTTATATAACCTTACCTAAAAAAATATTATGTAACAGATAAAGTTTTCAGTCAGTTATCAGTCAAATCAAGAAATTAAATGCATTTTACAATGCAGATTTTGGATTTATTAACTACAGATAGCTAGCTATATGTTATCTGTATTTAAAAAGTATATAAGTCATTAGATAGAATAAACACCAAATTATTAAATGTGTACTCCACCTGCCATATAAGACATCACAAAAAAAGTCTGGTCTTTTTTTAAAAAAAATGTAAACAAAATTCAGATGTAGACAATATTAAAGTAGAACCTTCAAAGAAACGACAGGTGCAGAAAGATTTTTTGTCACGTGTACCAAATGCTCTGGCTATTGTAGAAAACATGTTGCCAGGTCTCCTTTTGCAGTTGTTTTAAACATCCGGTACCGGTCCCCCGGTGCAGTGCAGGTATTTTTATATGTTATTGCACAATGGGTTGTGTTACCATATTTAAATATGGTTTCGGTTTTAAACTTCCGGCAGTGTCTATCAATCAGGGTAAAAAAATTCAACGTTAATTTGTCAATGATTACTAGTGAAACTTCTTTCTAAAGAGTTATAGTTATTTTAAAAAATTAATTAGCAAAGCTATTGATTTTAATTAATGAATCGTTCTCTTTCTGATTCGATCTCGATCGATAATAATTAGTTATTGAGCTAAGATGCTACATTTAAGTAAAGGAAAGGCGTCGATTTTTTTATTAAACTAAATGGTAAATAAATTTTAAGTTTCTAATAACTTAAATTTAAAAAAACGTTTATTTTATAAAATTCATTTCCTTATTTATATTTTCCAATGAAATTTAATTTAATTCTGTTATATTTATTGACAGTGTATTTTCAAAATGCGATTCTTATTACAGCTGTAATAATGAATGCTAATTAGTTCACAAATACCTGACGTTGGTTTTGTTAATTAACAGGTAGAAACAGTACTTAGTACATATTTTTAACATGAAGCCCTACGTTTTTTAGCGTAGAGTCATATAACACGTGAAAATTTAAATTAAATAGAACGCTGTAGGCTTCTATTGTCACAATGCATGTTTAATTTGCCAGGAAATTAAAGAAAATACTGGAAAAAGGACTGCAGAACAACAGGGCGATGGAAAAATTATTTTGTATTACGTAATTCCATGGTTTTGATGATTAACGTGATACTATATCTAAATAACAACATTTCATAATTATTTATTCTATGTGATCTTCTTTATACTCCTTAGAAGATTGTCATCGATGTATCTAACACCCAGTACTGTATACATATTACATGGAACTCTTGACGATGCTGTATTTAAAAAGTGAAAGTTCATTTTGAGGTTATCACCTGAAATTCTAACATATGAAATGTATTTGCAAGTATTCACAGAAAATCTCACATAGCAGGGACGCACTTAGTTTAGGCGCCAAGTATGTTTAACGCCGGATAGGGCAAGACAAGTAATTCTAATAAATAGATACATATCTTCAAAACACATAATAAACTACACGTAAAATAAACTGTCTTTGTTTGCAAGCTTTATATTTGCTATAGATTTTACTTTTACCGTTTAAAAATAATAGAAAATATGTTTTTTTATATTATAACTGATTTTCTGACCTTGAATCATTGAAGTTTATAATTCGCGTTACAAGCAATGAATTTGTAAGATATTACATTTACAAAATGATAGAAAGCTGACTCTTTATCTTTTCAACTAACATCGAATTATGTTTGTATATGTATATATGAATATATACAGCAACGCAGCATGGGAAAAAAGTAATGTAAAAGTTTGTATGATATATACAGTAGACATACATCCTCTAACTTTAGGATTGTGTATACGTTTAAATATATACAGCGTAATGTATGTAAAAAAGATCATTTACATAAAAATAAACATTAGGTTAAAAATAGAGATGAGGTTATAAGTTAGCTTCTATTTATACCGTGCACTAAAAGAAAAATTCTATGGTGATAGAGTTATTAAAAGTACTACCAACATAAGGAAATTAGGACAACACAATCACCGACAGCGTTGAGGCATTGACATAAGAAAGATGTGTCTTTTATTACGTTCCTTTGAGACTGATTATGCAGTTTACTAGTGATAACCCAGTAAACATTTTGGAGTCACTTTGACATCATATTGAAGATGCGTCATGATTTTTTTGTCATGAAAGAGTTCATTTATAGTTCAGTTTCTCACATTATTTCATATAAAATGTCTACTTTATCGCCTACAAATGGCGAAATTACTCCACCTGTCGGAATACAAATGAAGATAAAGTTGATGCGAACTATAATTGAAGTGAAATAGTGATAGAAACGTCACTGAATAGGGCACTTCACCAAATTGTTTACTGGGAAACTTATTAGGCAGGTATCAATGATTACTGATTTTGTATTTCTTACTAAGCATAGCCCCTATTTTCACCCGGTTGAGGTTTTCAATTGAAAATATAGGAAGTCGTAATCTAATTAAACAAAAATCATCATTCGTTGACGTTATATGCGATTCCTACCCTCTTCCCTTCTATGAATTGCACAAAACAGTGTAAAAGAGATGTAAACAACATTCACAAATGTCAGATATTACGTACAGCTGTCTCAAGCAACTCACAAAATGTTCATATTATAAAAATCATAGAGAAATCTTTAATTTGATGAATGAAGAAGTCAAAACATTGAAAGAAAAATCTATTCGTAGAAAATCCTTGCATTTAATGATTGCACAATAATGATGCACAAAAACGTAACTAATTATTAGTTATTCAATTGTTATTAATATGTGCTATTCAGAGTTATATAACAATTATAATAATTTATTTGCTAAGTATTTAGCAATGAAATTAAGTCGAAAAAACTAGAATGCTTCGTTTAACAATAATAAAATGTTGTTTAAAGTTCACAATACATAAAAGTTGAAGGTTACAGTTAATTAAAAGTGCATACATTTCATTATTTAAATAAATTTGATACATAAACAAGTCTGTTGGATTGAAAAGATAATTATTTTTGCCTGTTATTGTGTGGTTATGTTTATAAAATATAAATTTTGTAATAAAATAAAGTTTTGTTATTCTAATAAACATAAATTTATTAAGGGCCGTCTTCACTGTCTTTGAAAGGATGTAAAGTTATGAAATAAATGACATATTAAGTGTCAAAAATTCTGACCTGTTGCCAATGATCCTCAAGAGAAGGTTGTGATGAGAAATATCCTGTATCTTGGATATCCTGCAATTCTCTGAAGATATTTCCGCTGGGTAGTATATCCATGATTAACAATTACGTGTTATTTTATCAATTTGATTGTTTTAAAGTTATATTTTTAAATTAATACACTCATATATAATTTTAGTAACATGTATATATATATTTTTAGACACAGTACACTTGTTTTTCTTTTAAACAAACACTTATGCACAAAAATAAAGGTACTTATTTTCACGGATTCATTGAAGACTATTATTCACTATTATTTAACAAAAAAAGAATATACTATAAACGCATACACTGAACTGTTTCGGTGTAGACCGAACGAAACACTTTATTTTCAAAAACGCACACTACTAAAAGTACACGCACTCGTCCGCTGTTGTATAGATTTCAAAGAAATATATAATGGCGCACTTCTAAATAAAATAAAACATTAAAACATCACGTTTAATTAATAATATAATATGGAATGACACTACTAATATTTAAACAATATGAATTTGTTGTAAAAACCGGCATAAATTGAGCATGGATTTGTTGGCTTTGAATAGAAACACAACGAAATAGGCCTCACTGGCGCAAAGGCCTCTTATCTACGTGTTTTCTTTAGGCCTTGCTCGGCACGACTGATCGACTGGTGGACTCACTGTAGAACAGAACTCCCGCTCTCACCCGCACGGTCCCCTTGCCGTGATGCTGATCCTGCTGATTGTACGGAGTCACACGAGAATGCGCGCGCGCTAGTTGTACGGCACGGTACGACGCGACGGTGGGGGATGTGGGATTCGGAGACCGATCTGCAGCGAGACTAGTCGATCTTTAACGAGACTTTTAGTATGGAAACGAATACCATTGACTGTGAATAAATACTATTATAATTATTCCAATTGGTATGTCCAGACAAGCGCATACCAGTAATTACATACTTCTATATTTTTAACTTTATATGAATTATTATTTTGTTATATTAAACATTCCGGCATTTACGTCCAGATAAAACGGATTTCTTATTCCTTTTTATGCTTAATCTCTTGGATTATAATCCTTTTGTAAACAAAGTTTAAATCGGCACCATCAGAGGCTGGCAACATGCTGTCATCGCAGAAAATTTATTTAAACAGAAAAATACAAGCTGGTTAAGCTACAATACCGTTGACCTGAGTTTTAGGGCGTCCGCACATGGGGCGACTGGTTGCAAACCTTAGACCCGAATTTGCCCGAACCGTTGTTAGTGAGAGAACGAACATGTATACGAGTGAAAGAAAACACACGGCACGAAGGAAACTAAACTTATTTCAAACTGGTTTTGAGTACGTTTGCAGCGAGTCTATTTCTTGGTCGCAGGCATGCTTTTGATGATGACATCATGAACAGAGATGTGCACGAATACTATTCAAAAGTATTTAAATACATACATACAAACAAATACGACACAATAAAATCCCCTGTTATGCTATTGTTAAAAATTCTATAGAATCACGAAACACGGCTCGACTACCAGTTTAGTTTCGTTCGTGCCGTGTGTTTTCTCTCAGTCGTATACACATGCGTTCTCTCACTAACAACACAGTTGCATTATCATTCGGTTCGGGCAAATTCGGGTCTAAGGTTTGCAGCCAGTCGCCCCATGTGCGGACGGCATAAATCTCAAGGAAACCACAACCATATTTAATTTTAGCTTCAACATATTTTTTATGCGGTAAAAATTATTTTCCTAAAACTTACTTTCCTAGTTTTATCATATTGTGCGTCGATTTATGTTGACAGTGATCATCAACCCAAATTTCAAGCGCGCTAACCACAGACTATACTCATTCTGCCAAAAACGATCAAGCATGTTCGTCAAGCCTGTTTCCAACGCAACACAATCGAGTGTATATGGACCCTTTAAAACCAATCCTACAAAAAGTGTGTGTTCTTTTTAAACACGCGCCATTTTCCCCGACTTGCACGTTCATTCATTGGATATACAGACCACGGTTAAGGCATTATTTCGAGCGCACGCTAAATGGTTCGATAGTTGCGCAAACTTTGATGCGCGTTATTTTCACTATAAGCACATATATATACATTATATAGAGCATTGAAAAAGCGTTGTGATTCTTTAACAATCGACTAGAAATAATTTTTATATACCGTTGTACCACATTGCATTGTCATACACAATGAGTGTGACTGCAACATTTGAGCTCATTAACTTTTTAGGAAATAGTTTAAAAAATCTTTTGCAAAGTTTTGACCGCAGCGACAAATAAACACCATAAACAAGGGATGACTTAGTTCCCGTTTTGTGTTGCTCGAGACAGCTGTAAGCGGTTGACGTTTGAGTATACACTCGTATACACTATGTTACATAAAAGAAAGACATTCATAGAAGAAAACAAGCATGACATCGAATGAAATTTTTACATTGTAGAAATTAAGACCGAAGAAAGTTTATTCCAATCTGAAACTACAGAATCCCTATGTTTAGTTCCACAGAACTGATAAGATGGACAGACACACAGCTTCCGTAGCATATGTCAGCTGAACACACCGATAACACGAAGAAATCTTGCAACTAGATTAAATAATTTTTAATCTAAAACAATAGCTAATCTAAATTAAATTTATTATTGAATAAAACATTGTCAGATTTGGAATAATGCAGCAGTGCAAACCCAATACGATTTTTATAAGTTTAATCAGCTGTAATCAACAGGAATATTTATAATATAGTTTCAAATAAAGACGAAGTGCTTCCAGTGAATTTATATTTCAAAGACCGGAAGTAAAGGGCACAATATTCCACCCTTTATCAACATTGACAGACTTCCTGAATAGGAAGTGCAAAACAATTAATTTTATATGTGCAAATAGTTTAAAACGTTTTTCGAATTGTTAAAATCTTTCAATTTCAAATTACTTTTGAATTCTGTGAGTTACAAATTTACTTATCCGGAATAATCAATAGGTGGCTCCACATTCGCATAACAACGAATAAACAAAAACATTAATTACAAAATGATCCTTTGAACAGTAGTTCCCTTTCCCTCACTCCCTCCACTCCCTTACACCTAGGACCATGCAAATCTTCCACATCAAGTGACCCTCCTTGAAGAACCTATTTCCCAAACAAAGCGAGAGGTGATGGAGATGCCATTCTCTCGTCCGGGTATTTTACCGGATTGTCAACAGGATCGCATGTGAAATGCAGGAACAGCGAAGGTCCTTCTATTGCGAACTGTCCCATGACATTCAGAGCCTTCTTCTAGTATTCCTGGGGTAGTGGGATGAGGAGGGGTAATGTTACATGAGGAGGAAGGTGGAAGGGAGGCTGGTGTATGTTATGTTGAGCTAGATTGATGCCGGATCGTTTATTTCTATGTGGATGTGGACTTGAAACTCGAGCAGAATGGGTTAAGAGTGTGGGGGAGGGGGTTTGGAAGAGAAAAAGGGTTTGTTTAATACGGACGTGCTATGTTCTTGTATCAACACTGTCAGAATTGTACAAGAACTAAATATTTTAGCCGTAGTCTCATTTCTTCGCATACAAGATGGTGAAAAAGGTAACTAGTTATATTTGTTACACTTACAAAAGCAAGTTTCATTCATATGTAAATTTTCCGAACAAATAATTCGAACTTTCATTGAATTTATCTTGAGATTGAAACGGTCAATCAGCTTTAAATTTTCAGGATAATTAGGTAACTGTATCCTTCATAATTGTACAAAAAAAGTATAACATTCTACCAATGGGATTTATAGCACGTCATATGAAAAACAAAAATGACAATTTTAATTGTTAATCATTCATATATTGACTTATTAAAAAATAACTGGACATTCGAGGTCCTGATGGTCACTTTATCAATATATTATAACATTTTATATAAGTATATTGACAGTGTATGAACTTTAGCGAGCGGGAACCATGTTTGGTAGAGTTACGATGGGTGAATGTTTTTGGAACCCCTTCTCACTCTACCGTTGCTAGAATACTGGGAGTAGGAGTCAACTGTAGGAGAACTGGAAACTTTCGTGCGTAATCTCCACCAGGACTAAGCTCCCTAGAAACCTTCACTCTCCTCTCACACTCCTTAACATCCCCCCACGCAAGAACCGGGAGAAGTGGTTGACGAAATGGTTTAACGTCTGACTCATTTTTTTTTTATAAACTTCCAACAACTTGCTTCAGTTTAGTATATACCATACTACCTATTTATTATTTAAAGTTGTTTGAAATATGGATTCATCTAATAATAATTAGAAGTCCTTCCTCCCTATTCCAGAACCCCTAAACTCTTCCCGGTATCTTGTTTCCGGTTCGTTAAATCTACCTGTATTGCGTGGAAATTGCGGGAAGAATTATTGACAAGAGGCAAAGTTTAATGAAGTTTCAGTGGTCAAGTGTTGACCACTTCAAATTCTGTTTGTGTTAGTCTAATATCAGAAGTGGGATATCCACACAAACACCTACAAGCACCAACACACATATAACTTTGTAAAATATAGAATTGCTTTTGCACAGTTGGTTGATTAATATTTAAGGTATTTATATTAATGAATTTATATTAGAATAATATATGGGGGGTGAAATATTCAAGAAGTAAGGACGTTTACTGCACCACTAACCGACTCTGTCTTGCCAGACCGGCTACAGCTTTGCATAGAGCTTACTGTCGCACATACAGTCGGGTAACCTTTGAACCATTGAGGTTAAAGCCTATAAAGTGCTTTATAGGCTAAATAGAGGCCTATAATAGGGTCATATACAGTGATTATCTAATAAAGAGCTGAATTAAACACATGAACATCAAACTATCGTATTGTGTAGAATCTAACAAGAGTCTACCTTAATTCTAAGATGCATGATCTTTAGAGTATTGATGGAATAGTAGGTATGACAAATTCGGGTATACTTATATATACTCGTATTTCGTTCTCTCTATCGTTGGCCTTGAGGTATATCCTTTTTATAAGAATATCTGTATCTCGCACATGTTAGTTCCAAATAATACCGCTTCCGTTCTGAATTGTATGGCGCTGTAGTCACCCTTTAAGCTTACTCATTCGATAAACATATGTGTAAATCAATCATTCTCTATCTCCCTTCTGCTTTTACATGAATAATTTTTTTCTAAACATCATCCTCTCTCAATAACCCTCTTCTCCCCCTCACACACAGTATCCAGCCTCTACTAAGTATCCTAATTATTATCCTATACGCTTTTTTAAAGATTGTGATTTTCACATATATTTTCTTTTTACATTTATATATGTTTTTTTCTTTAGGGTTTAAGTTTTCTATGTCTTTTTTTCTTCTGATGCTAACTTTGAAGCAGTTTTTCGTTTCCTTGGTGTGTCTTCTCTCTACCCTTTCCCCTTTTTTCTGATATGGATGAGATTTTCCTCATGCTGCTCTTTTTAACAGTTGCTACACACTTTTAAACTATAAAATATCAGGAAAATTCAAGAAGGAAAACTCTTACTCGCTGGCAGCAGTTAACAATGTTAATAAAAATGAAATTTTTTTAAATATTGTTTCATTTTTTATAACTATTCACACTACTTTTGTACATAGATGAAAGTGCCGCCGTCCATGTTGGGATGTTCGCCAACTTATCAAGGAATGGACTGCAGAGTTTCTACCATAGTGACAAACAAATACCGCGAACGAAGTGAATAAAAAATGAAATAAAAATTGGTTTTGTAGAAAATACTGTTCATACAAATTAGACTTTGTTTTTCCCTCTTATCGTTCAGCTTTTCCTGTGAATCATCACGCGCTGCCACTGGCATTTTCCTTCTGATACGCGTTCATTTCTATCACAATCACTTTTTTTTTTTGGCTGCCAGTCCCGTTGGAGAAGTTGAATAATATATTTCTAACGCCGAACACAGGGTTAGTGGAGCTGACTTAAAGATCGTTTCAGATTTAAACAGAAGCGAACTTTTACTTTAATAATGTAATATATTTTACTAAAACTTTCAGTAAAGTAAAAAGTCTGGTTTAAAAATTATCACTTGCAAAATTATTTACAAAAACATTGCTTTAAAATCTTTGACCTATATATTTAGGTTAGTTTATTTTTTAACAAAGTCGTAGTTGTCGATAGAAGTATATCCCGATATTAATTGCAAAACGTTACCTACTCTGAATAGCGGATGAGTATATTTAGAACTGTATTCAATAGAAGTAACAGGACGAAATGAACACTGAATAAGAGAAGTGGAGGAGTGGAGAAGTTCCCAAACACGGATTTTCAGTGTTCTACTTTACAGCGGTGCAGCACAATATCTACCATATGTACAAAAAATGTCGTATGCACCAATTGTAGGAAATTGAGTATCCTATCAAACTGATAATTACTGATTTTATCTTAGAATCAACTGGTAACGAAATATTGTCAAAAAAAAACCTAATTTACTTGTCCTAAATCTTTAAAGTTAAGCCTGCTAAGCCAAAACACCCAAAATAGTTTCCTTTCCCTTTACAAACATATTTCCATTTTTAATTTATTATAAATATTTACAAGTGCCCTTTACAAATCCGTCCCTGGCATATAAAGTTGCCCATATAGTTATTCTTATAGCCTATCTGTTATACACGGGTCTAATACTTAGATAGTATTATAGCTATTTTCCAAAGAATACCATTTCTACAAGAGTCAGTTCTAGTGCATGATTCAATATCTCTCCAGACTCCAGACTCCAGAACCAGGAAGAGATAGTCCGCGTCCGCCAATAACGAAGGAGAACCTCAGATCGTTCGTAAATATTTATGGTAATAGAGGTACGATTTATATATTTCTACTGAAAATGAAAAGTACTAACATATGGGATGACCACAAAGATAGAGGCAGAACTTACACTGGATATAATTCAGTTATTCATTCATTGGAATATGTACAAATAAGGCATATATAGAGCCCTAAAAAGTAATTAACATTAGGGTCCCTTGTATACGTTGTTGTGATATAAACACAATAAGTTAAAGACATTTTGACAGTACGTATATACTGATAGTAAAGAAAACAACTTTTAAAAACAAAAGAAAATCTAATAAATAAAATATATGTAAGTTTTTACCTTTCAGTTGAGCGCCTCGTAGCCGTCGTTGCCTTCTGAAAAACTTCATTTGACACTTGTGGAGTTGTCTAAACGATTCACTCAGACACTTTTAGGTTAGAAAATCACTTTGTCACACACACCAAATAATTAAAATTATAAAAAGTTCAATGTTTTATAAAAGCCGAGCACCTTTAGAATTGTAAAATAGTATTATTGCATAGTTATTCGGTTCTTATGTCACGACACAACACACTTTTAACAATTTTAATATCTGTTTTAGATCAACAAGTAAAATGAATGATACCTTTCAAACTATATGTTTAAATTGATTTAGATATATAGTTTAGCAAATAAAACAACATTTTACTCATTAAAACTAATTAATTATGCACTAATTGTAATTAAAACTTTTGGAAAAACTGAGGAGCAATATTTCTATGACGTTCAAAATCGAAATAAAAAACATGGTTGCCAGAATAGTAAATATAAAAAGTGTTACCTTATGTATATTTTTATATAAATTAATAATAATGAAATATGTTAGTTTCGAGATCGAATTATATTTTAATTTAAGATCACGTTATACTTTATTATATAATGAAATACCACCACAAACTATCTTAGACACGATATAGATAAAGAATTAAAGATTTTCAACTATTTGAATTTTGGAAAAAGTAACATTACATGCTTTAAAAATTAATTTAATAAACACTTTCTTGAAACACTCAGACTTAAGAGATTAGAAGCTTGTTAATTTATAATTCAATATATGTTTTATTAGCACAGATCTATTGTAGAAATGTCAAATACTTTTATTATACACAACTGTTCAACACTGACTCTAGGAAAGGTCCATGCATTTGAACTAAAAAACTTTAGTGTAACTTTACTGTAACAGAAAATTGATTAAACTTACACATTATATGATTTAAGAAACTGATGGTTATTGAAAGTTTAAAAAACATGACAATATTTTATATTTTAAATATAATTAATTAGCCACTTATTCTTATGTAGAACTTCGTAAAAGCCGGGCAAACTTTGTACAAGAAAGGAAGATAGCTGACTTCCGTCAACTACGATGAATGACGAAGATGTACGAGTAGAATTCAATTTAATAATTAAAGTATTATAATAATAATAAAAAGGATATATTTAACAATATTTTAATTGAATTAAATATCAAAAAATTACGTTTATTAATTTAGTTTTAAAATGAATTCGTTAAATTAGTCAAATATCAAGTTAGATATAAGAGCAGCTACTGCCATCTATCAATGCTTTGTCTCAGTGGTAAAAATCTTTGGAATGCTGGTTAGAGTATCGGCTAAAATTTTATACAGCTTTTAATATTGTTTCAGTTTATTATAATCTTAATTAATACAAAGATTATGTCATCTTCATGTAAGCCTTAACCCTTGTTGCACTCTTGAGTCCCCACCTAGTAATTGTTTTGCAATTTATGAAGAGAACAATTTTTCTTAGAGCTCCTTTGGCGAAAAGACCTTGGCGAATCATAATGTGAAGCAGAAGGACTTGTGACTTTTGAGCGATTGATACATCAAATGTTTTAAATGCTTGACATTTGGTGCTTTGTTATGTTCGTCGGAGGAATGCGGGGCGTGCGGCGTATGGGTCCTACCATCCGTACAGAATTCAGTCTTCTATATTATACACTAACATAGAATATAGTGCACTTGAAAACATTTGTTTTAAATTGTATTTAATCTTTATTCGATACGTATGGTACTCTGTACTCCCACTCCAATGTTCACTCTTTTATAAGTCAAGACTCGAGAATATTAAATTTATGGGTCAGAGAGATATATAGTATTGCCTTTTAGGTTTGGTTTTGCCTTTTTCCTTTTATACACCCGATTAAGAGGGAAGAGAATGAAGGACGAAGAAGCAGGATGACCAGGAGAAAGAGAGTAGATCACGTGATCAAGTCGTAGGTCAAGTTGAACTACTCTTTCGCTCTTCCTTTCTAAAGAATTGTCGTCTCTGTTACACAACAATCTAATTTTTTCAACGCCCCCCTTTTCAAATACACATGCAAAATTTCAACTTTCTATCTTTCAGGAATAAAAAGTTATACAGGAAAAAGTAGTTCTTTTTTTTCCTGTTTTGCCAAAATTACGGATTTCCAGGAATTTTAGTGAAAATTCCGTGGACGCCAAAAGTCTTAGAATTTTTTTCTCTACGAAATAGGAAATTTTCAGAAACATTGACGAAGCCGTTTTCGAGCTACAAAACAAAATTCAGTACCAAAGATATAAACAAGTCAGATACACCTGGAACATTATAATATAGGAGGTAAATAAATATTTCACTTGCCCCAACGGCTGAGAATATTCTATCCGACCATGGAAAACTGTTGCCATCCATTTTCTTCATTACATTGCCTTCAAAGGCTAGATGGCAATAAAATAAAACTTAATTTTTAGTTTTACAACAGCAAGAAGAATTAATTTATGCTATTTAGGATTTGTCTTAATTACGCATGTAATTTTCTTCTTACTGTAATCTCAGATTATCTTGAAGACTTTCGTTTTCTTTTTATCTTAAAAATAGTTAATTTTCTCTTCTGGTGACCCCACGTATTTTTACTAATATGGATAAACATCTCGCAAGAGATCTAACTTATATTTTTAATTTATTTAAGGTTGGTCTATTTCCGATACTGAGTCCAATCACCGACGACTACTAAGTCATATATAAATACGATTTTTCTCAAGTAAAGATCCCGTGGATGAAACAGATACAGATCATAAACATTCCCAGCTACACATCCCCAATCAAATCAGCTCCTTGGTCATGGTGATCTCTAATGCGTTCCCACGTTTCATTACAGTTTTTATCGGAACTTTTTGGGGACAACTTAAATTGGGGTAAAAAATATAACAAGATATTTTTTGTTAAGACATTCGTAGTTAGTTAGCTGCTGACGTAATGTATCCTTAAAGCTAAAATAAAGTAGAACTGGAATAATAGGGAACCGGGAACTCAATCTGGGATAAGATACAATTTAAAAAGAGTGGGTGCATCACATTTAACAAAAAAAATAAACAAAAAAATGTGATTTGTTGTTTCTTAAACATATGGGAGATGTATTTCTTTTGAATTGTTAAGAAAACAAACAAATTATAGCGATGTTACTTTGTTTATACTTTTAAAAATATGTAAGAGATGTAACTGCAACTTTTGAAGACCACTGAAGACCACGGAAACACTTTGCAGCTGAATTTAAATAAAATAATTTGTTTGCAAATGTAAAATTCGTGCATTACTTCTGAGATTTCTATTAAGCATATTTTCGATAATGTTTTTTGACGACACAGTTAATATATAATTATTTCTATAATTACTACATGATACAATGACATTTTAAGAATACTTTGTGAAGTTTTCATAAATAAATATCGATAAATGAGGCATTGACAGCGAATCCACTGACGTCACAAAAAAAAGTAACATTGCCGTGCCACTCATAACTCACCACTGGATTTTCTGAAATCGAAAAACCAAAATGATTTCATTAGTTGATAAGTTTCTGCAGATAACCCTGTCGAGTTTTCTTTTTTTATTGATTTTTCAATATTTTACAGCACTTAAAAGTCAAAATACCGATTTTTCATGAAAAAAATCAGAAACTTTTTTATTTTAAAATACATTAAGATTAAAAAATAATAAAAAACTCGACAGCGTTACCTCGGCATTTATGTAAAGAAAGAGTGTGCAAAATTTCAGAAGAATCGTTCCAGTAGATTTTGAGCTAGAGAGGGCACCGACTCTGAAAAAGCTATGTGTGAGAAACCGCATTTAAAAGTTTCAAAGAAAGACAAAACCAGACCAGAGAGATGAAGACGTAAAACTCTATATCTCCGACAGTTTTACTCCAATTGACTTCAAATTTTTACACAATAAACTTAATATGTTGTACATATATATATATATAAATAAAAAATTGGATAAATACATCGACGGACCAGACTGAACTTCACGTCAAAATTTTGACTTTACTTCAACTTATACTTTTCCAAAAGTTTATTAATAGAATTAGTTATGACAGAAATCTGAAGCTTGTGTTCGTACTTGTTGTAGTCCAATATGCAGAGATTCAGTACTCTCCTCCCTGGCTCCTCACCCCTGGGAGGTGATCGGGGCAATCTGTAGCTCTGTGAATCCCCTGGAGGCGAGACTTTACGTTTACATTTGCGTTACTGGCTTATCACAGGAAAAAGATATTGAACAGGCATTATGCAAATGAGGAGAATCGAAAACATTAGAGCAAAATGCTGCCGTACAACGAGAAGCGGATGTTTCCATCATGGAAGTTGTTTTACTTTTGAATTTAGATTTTCTTAGTCACCAAAAATTAGATTTCAACTTGTAATAGCATCCGACGTTTTGTTAGCGCACAAGTTTTAGATAAAATTGTGCAATTTCAGAAGCGAATTTGAAGGTACGGCATTTTTTTTATTAACATAATCTTATATCTAAATATTTGAACATTTTTTGGCATTTTGAGACGATTTCGTTGGCAGCAGAGTACAAGCAAGTACTTTCTGGAGAATACTTCCTTCTTAAATTTGTTGCGCTCTTTCTCTCTGTTCTTTCTCTCTTTGCATACGTTTTTGAGCTTCCAAAATCTTTTCTAGCCACTCGCTAGTATTAATTATATACCCAAAGCACTCGAAGCAAACGGTTTTCGGTAAGGGATCGTATGGATGTATCTGAAAGTTGATAAAATCTTTTAATAATAAGCATGACTCCACAATAATACGTCATACCACTTATTTAAAGAAAGGGGTTCCTCAAGAAAATTCAAATTATTCAAAGCATAAACTATATTTAGTGATTGAGTAAGAAATTACCTTGACTCCACAGCATTTCTCAATCTTCCTCCTCAAGTCCATAGCGATCCCCCGCGCCCCATAAATGTGAACCATCTTGACAGTCATCACAGCACAAATTCTGCAAATGTACCCAACTTTTTCTGCAGCAGCAATGGAACCCATCTGCAAATTATTTCAATTTAGAGATAGATTTATTTTATTCTTAAATATTATACCAGTCCTTACTTGCACCTGTTCTTCTATAAGTCAAATATAATTAAGACAATTGTCATAAAGTTATTTAGCAGATAGCACAAATCAATAAATTGGAGAAATATAATAGAAGATGCACTTTGATTAATCACAAGTACAGCTCCTTTATTATTTAGAATCTCTTTTGTTTTATCATTACTAAGATTTCATACGCGATTGACACAATATAGATATCTATTCATTTTGATAACTTTATACTTGTGGGGGCCATAATGGAGACACACTACACCTGATTAAATAACAACAAGCACAACAAGCGTAGACTGTATTCCGATTATAAATGGTTTATGGACAACAGGGCGCCTGATTTGATGGCAACACATTGTACATGAAATTTTAAAATACAATAATTTTTATCTGGGAACCTATTTAAACTATTCGTTCAACTATGTGCTCAGTTACAAACCTGCTAACTTCATACCCCACTATTTCTTCTACTTATTCATCCCCCTCTCCTACTAAGGGAGCTTGTTCCGGCATTCGTTTAGTTACACAAAAAGATTCTTAGATATGTTTTTTGTAGAAACGAATTCTCATCGATTAGACAACTGTAAAACTCCAACAGACACACACAGAAAGATAGAGAGAGAGAGCGAGAGAGATTGAGATAGACAAACACCAGAATAAGGAAAATAGTTTTGAAATAAATATATTCGGAAATTAGCATAGAATGAAAAATGTATAATACAGAATTTTTGGATTTTGCTGGAAGAGAATAAATGTATTTATCTTTCCTGTTTGGACAGGAGGATACAAACAGTGTTAGGCGGATTATTACGTCTGGAAAATGTCTTCTTATTTTGCAACGAATACGATTATTACCTCACAATATTAATTAAGAAGTACTGATCCTTTCTTAAATCTTACTTGACAATACCATATCTTGTTCTTGCGCCAAACGTTGGCTATTTTGGGGTCATGAAGGACCACAAAACATCTGCTGAACAGAAATACTGTTGACACCCGTCCATCTAGTCTAGACACAGATTATAAAGCCTTTTCTTCTAGCTTATTCAAAGTCAGTAACGAACTAGGTCTATTTGTGCGAATTAATTACCAGTAGAAAAATAAAACCACTCACAATCCTTCATTCTACTTCTTTCTTGAGCAGATCCCTTCATTTTAGGACTTGAGTCCTTTTAGTTAAATATTCTTCTATTAATATCCCGCTTGATTCGCCACTGATCACGCTTTTGGGACCTTTTTTGTCCACTTAAAATATTACTTTAATACCAAACTACAGAGCTTATGCCAAAGTGTATAAATTAAGCAAAACTTCTTCAGCTACAGACTAGGTTTTACTGCCTCCTAGCAAACAATGACATATACACCAGCTTTAACAAAGTCTTGTGCCTTCTCTGTGGCGTCCAAATTTAAGGACACAATACACCTAATACAGTAGTTGACTGTGTGTTTAATAATAATGTCATCTGGTGACAATTATAAGTTCTGCATAACGAACAGTACATCAACAAGAATATAAAAAAGGAAAGTTACGATGTACTTGTGGAAAAGCTTAAAGAAATTTATTCTCCCACTGATGGAAAATCACTATTTTCACCGAATTAATATTTAAAATAAGTTTTGCATTAAAACAAATTATTTTTTCACACAAATTTAAAAACTATTATAACAAGACTGATATTGGCCACGTATGGTTCAGTCGTAGATTGGAAAAGTTTATTAAAGATTGGAACAAGTAAAACAAATACTTTTGCAGAAGGTTACTCACCACTTGTTTTCTTCATCATGTTACCGGCACGAGGAAGCGTCGCATCGATTCCTTTTTCATATTTAACTAGAATATTAATAAATTTTTTAATAAAGTAAAAATGCAAACGAGTGGATTAATAGCTAACTATTATTAATTACACAACTGCTAAGGGATTGAAAACACTGCAACACGGAAGCTGGAGCTGGAGCTGGAGCTGGATGTTATATAAGGACAGGATAACACGGTGTAGGTGAGAATGAGGATGAGGGAGAAGGAGAAGGATGTACAACTTCCGGTTTCGTGGATGTGCTGTAAAGAAAAGTTTTGACATAAGTTACTTAATAATAAATTTATCATTATTCTTAAAAAATGGGATATTCATTAATGTAACTTCAGCTTACTTATATATATATATATATATATATATATATATATATATATATATATATATATATATATATAAATAAATATATATATATATATATATATATATACATATCTAAATAAATATATATATATATACATATACATACATATATATATATATATTTATTTTTAATTTTTTTTAATATGATATTCAATTATTACACAATAGAGAAAACATATATATATATATATATACATATATATATATATATATATATATATATATATATATATATATAATATCTATATATATATATATATATATAATATATATATATATATATATATATATATATATATATATAAATAAATATATATATATATATATACATACATATATATATATATATATGATATTCAATTATTACACAATGTAAAATTTGAGCTTTCTTCAAATATCCTACCGGGCCCTGAAATTTTCTCGGCGCTCCTTTTATAAATTTTGAATTTCTAAATTTTGAAACATTTAATAGCGTAATACACATGCAAATTTGCCCCTTTCTGTCTTTTATAAATAAAAAGTTATACAGCAAACAACTTTTTTTACAGTTTTTCCAAAATTACAGGTCTCCAGGAATTTTAAGGAAAAATCCAGGGACGCCAAAAGTCTTAGAATATTTTTCTCTACGAAATAGGAAATTTTCAAAAATATTGACGGAGCCGTTTTCGAGCTACCATACAAAATTCAGTACCAAACATATAAACAAGTGAGACACACCTGGAACATTATAATATAAAAGGATATATATATATATATATATATATATATATATATATTTAAGTTTCCCGTTAAATTTATAGTTTAGTGAAGAAACTGAAACGAATTAGAGATAAGACTCTCAGCCTGAAGAGAGTTTTCTTTTTAACGTAGAAGACAAATATAGGCAATCCTAACAATTTTATCTGAAGACAAAGTTGTCGCTAGTGTGCTCACCCGCATATGTTCCCATGACCCTCACAGAGTTGCCAGTCTGCCAGTACATATTTTGGAGTCACTTTGACATCATATTGAAGATGCGTATGATTTTTTTGTCATGAAAGAGTTCAGTTTCTCACACTCGCTCATATGAAATATCTATTTTATCGACTACAAATGGCGAAACTACTCTACCTGTCGGAATCAAATGAAGATAAAGTTGATGCGAACTATGATTGAAGTGCTATAGTGATAGAAACGTTACAAAACAGGACACTACCAAATTGTTTACTGTGTTATCTCAAGACAACCAGCTTAATTTGAATACACTTTGTGAATTAGTCAGTATGTATTACATTTCATAGAATGATGATAAAGAAGGAATCGAAATTGAGGAGGTTCGACTTATTGCTTGTAGTAAGAAGATTTGACACCATCGTCCGGAGTAAAGGTAGCCATATTGAAAAGTGACATATCCCAGTAAACATTTGGTGAAGTGTCACTTTTGTGTTTCTATCACTATTTCGCTTCAATTATAGTTCGCATAAACTTTATCTTCATTTGTATTTTGACAGGTGGAATGGTTCCGTCATCTGTAGCCGATAAAACAGACGTTTCATATGAACGATTGTAAGAAAGTGAACTCTTTCATGACAAGAATATGATACGCAACTTCAATATGATGTCAAAGTGACTCCAAAATGTTTACTGGGATAATTGAATGCTTGTTGAAACAGTGTCTTATAATTCATACTTGACGAAGCTACAGCTCTTTAAAGTTTAAATATGTAGAACTAGCAGATGAGATGACACTACACATTAAATAATTTCCATTTAGTTTTAATCGAAGCAATCTCTAAAACAATTGCATTTGTAGTGATAAGTATACACATGAACATGGGTTTGCAGACAATGGCTAAGTAAATTTATATGATTATTTTACAATTTATAATAACAAAAAAAAATTAAATCAGAAACTCGTTATACGGGAACACGTGCAGACATGTCATCCACGAAGGGGAAAACTCCAGCTGTAGGCATCGACTTAGGTACAACTTATTCATGCGTTGGTGTCTTCCAATATGGCAAGGTGGACATCATCGCCAACGACCAGGGAAATAGAACTACACCGAGTTACGTTGCGTTCACAGAAACGGAGAGATTAGTTGGTGATGCTGCGAAGAACCAAGTTGCGATGAATCCGGCGAACACTATATTTGGTGAGGCTTTGTTCATTATAGATTTTAACTTTCCAATTACATTAATAGCTACACCCGCTTGAAACACAAAACGTAAAATCAAGTTTTATTTGACGTAATACTTTTTATTACCTGTTATTTTACGTAAATTGGTATATTTCCCACTACAGGTATTTTACCAAAATAAGTGCAAGAGTATGTACTAATAGAATATCATATAAAACGAATGTGGTATTTAATTTTCTCAAAAGTTATACATTGTCAAAGATATTGCTGTTATAAATTTAAAATAATTAAACCTTCGTAGTCCATGTTGGAATATGTTATTTGAGTCTTATCTCTGGCTGAACTTTAAAACCATTTAATCAAACATTTTCTTCCTCAGATGCAAAACGTCTTATAGGTCGAAGGTTCGATGACTCCTCCGTGCAAAGTGACATGAAACAATGGCCTTTTAAAGTAGTCAGTGAAAATGGAAGACCGAAAATCAAGGTCCAATACAAAAATGAGTTCAAAAGTTTTTTTCCGGAAGAAGTGTCATCGATGGTGCTGGCTAAAATGAAGGAAACCGCCGAAGCTTATCTCGGCTCGAATATCAGCAACGCAGTAATCACAGTTCCGGCTTATTTTAACGATTCACAAAGGCAAGCCACAAAAGACGCGGGTGCCATTTCCGGGCTGAATGTTTTACGGATTATTAACGAACCAACAGCTGCTGCTATAGCGTATGGATTAGATAAAAAGGTACTGGAAATAATAACAGATTAAAGCTAAATGTATATGTGTATTGTTTTTGAAATCTTTTTTAGGGTACAGGGGAAAGAAATGTGTTAATCTTTGATTTGGGAGGTGGGACATTCGACGTATCAATCCTAACCATCGAGGACGGCATCTTCGAAGTGAAATCAACAGCTGGTGACACTCATTTAGGAGGCGAAGACTTCGATAGTAGACTAGTCACATATTTTTCTCAAGAATTTAATAGAAAATACAAAAAAGACTTAATGCAAAATAAGCGAGCAGTTCGACGGCTTCGCACATCCTGTGAACGAGCGAAGAGGACCTTATCGTCCTCCACACAGGCTAATATCGAAATAGATTCACTGTTCGAAGGAGTTGACTTCTACACGTCGATAACTCGAGCGCGCTTCGAGGAATTAAATGCAGATTTATTTAGGAACACTATGGAGCCGGTAGAGAAGGCGTTGAGAGATGCTGGGATGGATAAACGGAAGATTGATGAGATTGTGTTAGTTGGAGGATCAACAAGGATTCCTAGAGTTCAGAAGATGTTGCAGGATTTGTTTAACGGTAAAGAGTTGAACAAATCTATTAATCCTGATGAAGCTGTAGCTTATGGTGCAGCAGTGCAGGCTGCTATTCTTCATGGTGATACCTCCGAAGCCGTGCAGGACCTCCTTCTGTTGGATGTAACGCCGCTATCCCTCGGGATTGAAACTGCGGGAGGTGTGATGAGTACTTTGATTAAAAGAAACACGACCATCCCAACGAAACAAACGCAGACCTTCACTACGTACTCTGACAACCAACCTGGAGTTTTGATCCAAGTCTATGAAGGAGAGAGAGCTATGACTAAAGACAACAATTTGTTGGGGAAGTTTGAGCTGTCAGGAATTCCACCAGCTCCAAGAGGAGTGCCACAAGTTGAAGTTACGTTCGATATCGACGCTAATGGCATCCTAAATGTAACTGGAAAAGAAAGATCAACGGGAAAACAAAGTAAAATCACAATCACAAATGACAAGGGCCGATTAACTAAAGAAGAAATCGAACGTATGGTAAACGAGGCTGAAAATTTCAGGGATCAAGATGAGCAGCTAAGGGAAGCTATCTCTGCTAAGAATAACTTAGAATCTTATTGTTTTAATATGAAGACTACAATGAACGATGAGACAATTGGCCAGAGGATAAGCCCTGGTGAGAGAGAAAACATTATACAAAAATGCGACGATACTATACGGTGGTTGGATCTACATCCTACTGCTAGTAAAGAAGAATATGAAAGTAAATTAAAAGAAATGGAAAAAATTTGTGCAAATGTAATATCTAAAGTGTACAGTGGTGGTGCAGCTGGTGGTTTACAAGACAACTATCCTAATAATGATAACGGGCCGACTGTAGAGGAAATTGATTAATTATAAATAAATAAAATAATGTTTGTGTCTTGAAAGGGTTTGTGTTTTTGCTTAAGTCTATTGAATTTTAGTTGTGGTTTACGATAACAGATGGTACTAGAAGATTATTTTATTGTAATATATTTTAATCATGTTAATAAAATTTGAAATATTTATTATTTAATTATAACAAAGTTTTATAAATATTACTAAATTAATTTCATGACCTTCAAATTATATACTGTCACAAATAAAGTTTTCTTAAATATAACAAATGCTTATTTTTAAATTAGTCTACAAAGTGAGCGCTACAACCTTTGAATTATAACTTTATTGGTAATTAATAAAGCAGATAGAGAGCATTGTTAATTAATAAAACAGGGTTTTAGTATTTAATTATTAATTAATTCAGCAATATTTTGCTAAAATTTGAAATTCGAAAGCTTTGTAAATGCGTTATTCATTGAACGTTCTAGACCACTAATGCTAGCGGGTAACCTTAAACAATTACAAAATAGTGACTATTGAATATAGACGATATATTTGTTTAGTAATAGATGTAAAATATACTAATCATTAATAATTAACATTAATTATTTAATTAATGCTCTATTAAATACTCAAACCGTATGTTTTTAAATTATTCTCCAAGAGATGGCGCAATGAAATAATATTTCTGCATGGAGGTAAAACAGATATCTATAATTAGTAGCGTTGGTATTTAATTTGAAAAGTGTCAAGGTGTATAGCCAAACAATTTTTAATTGATTTAAATAACTTAAATTCCATTTGTGATAGTGAAAATCAGTTAAAACAATTAAATGAATTAATAGAAAGTTAATTTCAACAAACTTAAACAGCTATGTTCATTACAGTATTCAAAAACTTGTAAATAGTTTTGCATGTACTTAACCTAACTAACTTAAACAATTACGAAAATAATTTGTGTTTTATGTTATTCCTGTAAATATATTCAATATAAAGAATACAGTTCCTTGTTTTATAAATAGACATTTGTGTAAATAAATAGTGTAGTGTTTTGTTTACTGTGTTAAGTTTCTTCCAAAACTCTTCGAAGATGCTTCACTTTGTCAAGGTAAGTGTCTTGACATACTACATACTGCATGCAGTTTCTTAAACTTTGTTGTGTATCCATAAAGCTACTATCATTGGAATGTGGTGAACCATTTCATAAACTTATTTATATCAAGGGTTAGGATTTTTTACATCATGTCATTTCAACATTAGTTTTGAAATCGTTGTGGTTACGTAATAGTAATGTAAAGTCATAAAAACAATCTCTGTGATCTAGGAGTTGCATTGTTTTTGACTTATTACTAACTGATTACTTATAAATTCAAGTTAAGATAAAAAGCATAAAGTTTATCAATGGTTCCATAGCACCAGACTGAAAAATTACAATAACCACACAAATACAAGTGACAGAATATTACTTTCTGTCACTTTGTGATTAAAAGTAACATAAAATAAATGCGGTATATAAAGATTGTAGTCCCATATACTCTTATTATAAAATTATTTTCAATGACCAATAATCTACATCATATAATACTTCAATTTTATTAATTAAATTAAGGCGCCTATTTTGAAACTGCTCACCTGACGTTTCTTAACCTCTAACGATTTTTCAAAGCCCTATAATTTACAAATTAGGTATGGGATCCATTTTGGTGTTTATTTAAGGTCTTCTGATAGTTTTATGTAAACTTACATAGCTTAGTTCAGAAAATATAGGCATTTAAAAACGTATTTAAGTATTGTGTATAAGAGGTTGCATCAGATCAGGCTGAGAAATCATCAAATCTGTCATGTTATAGTTTTTTGCACGCACATATATATTACAAAAAAGATTTGTTGCTACCTACAAATAGTCTATCATTATTTGTATTTTTTTGAAATATTTATTTGCATTTTTTTGAAAACGATATTAGAAAATTGAACACAAAATAATTTAGCATAAGGAGGCATATTTTTTACATACGTTGACATCTTCGCTTGGTGCATTATATACTGCATAGAATTCCAAGTGTTTCCTTTTCTTTTTGCTATTATTTTATATCCATTTAAAACATTCTAAATGGCGCTCGAATTAGCCGCAAGAGCTGCAAGATTTATAACAGTAATAAAATGCAATTAAACATCAGTACTTTGAGAGACTGACGCGGAAGGGGGAGGAGGGGGTGTACGTAACGTCCTGGTCAGTTATAACGCGACGGTAATGAGATTGACATATAAAATAAAGGATGCGGCGTCGTTAGGCAGCTGATTGTAACGCAGCCAACTTCAGAACACAATGTGAAAGGGCTTGTGTCCTATGTCTTAATTTCTACAAAAGTGTACTATATATTGATAAAGTGGGTTACTAGAACCTCAAATGTTCAATTATTTTTTAATAACTCCTTATATGTTAAGAGATATTAACAATTAAAAAAGTCATTTTGTCTCTTTAATTATTAAAGGGATCCAACGTTGTACACATTCCAAGTGCATGTGATATCACAATCCTTGTGTAAGGTTACCAACCTTACAGCTCATAAATCTCCGCTATTTGTATTTATATATCAAAATATCAAATATTATTTACAGCTATTTCAAGGAACAATCAAATTTCAATATTATGTCTGCCTTAGCAGGGTTAAATAAAATAAAAACTTATTATTCTTTGACTTGACTTGATTATTTTGACTACCGACAGCTACAAAACATTACCACAGCACTGACCTACTCAATAAATAACTGATGTTAAAATGCATTTCACGTCATACAAATATGGCCGACCATTTCTAGCGCTAAAACTACAATTCAAACGTTTAATTGCTATACCTCCGTCATTTAGATATTTAATAAAATAGACACGCCAATACACATTTATTAACATCAATTTCAATCAACAATTGAAAAATCGACCACTAAGAAATGAAGACACAAGCGATTATACTATCATTTATTTATTATTACACATCTTCAACTATTAAGCTTTTTCAACTGTGGGTAATTGTTTAGTGTCACTCAACAAAGTTTGTTTGATCTAGTTATGGAATTGTTATTATTTCTATTGAAGTTTTCTTGTGAACATGGTGAGTTTGATCCAAAAGTGATCGGAAAGGCGGTACATTTTGTGTTACAACTTCAGTGGCGGTGTATCCCAATGTCGTTGAACCAGAGAATAAGTGCGGGCCAACTCTAAACCAGTTTGTTTTGAATTAGGAAATTAATTGTTGGCATCTACATCGCTACCAACAGCATCCAACTATCACAGGAGTCAAGACCATGCTCTCCTGGTCGTCGTAGACCCGAAATTAACTTGGGTCTTCTGGTCTTTACTTTCGATTTAGGACAAAACACTGATGCTCATTAAAATTGGTATTTCGCTGTCTTTATTGAAACGGAAACTAATGGTTTTTTCTTAAACAAGACGTTACATTTGTAACGTAATCATAATATAATCAATCGTAACTTTGCAAACTCAAAAACTGTAGCGCTAGTCCTGAGATCGAATCGAAGACATTGGTACAAGCTCTTTTTCAAAAGAAATTAATTAACCCACTAAATTTACAACACGCTATATGTTTCTAAATAATTGATATACTAATTAATGGTCTATTTATAAACAAAGCTAGTACACTGTTGCCATCTATATCTAACTGTATAACCATGAAGTAATGTTTCACCTTAAATCCATGTAATATTTTACTTAAACAAATCTAGTTAATTTTAAAAATACGATTCTTTAATCTTTTAAATAAGTTTTCCTACACGTATTTTTAATCCTTGAAAAGGTTTTTGGCAAAATTAAGAATTTCTATTATTCTATTAATCACAAAAAAGGTATTTTTATGATATGACAGCAATAAAATAGGTCACAAAACTTTTTTTACGTAATAGATAATTTCTTTTATGTTGGATGGAACCTAAAATATAAACAAAATGCTACTTCCTGTTGAAACACCCTGTTTAATTAAGTAAGTAATATATTTTCAATGAATAAATTACATATTTGTAGTAACAAAGTTAAAAGTTACTTGCATTAAAATATATATATTGTATATAGATACTTCAAACCCCTGGTTAGCTGCAACACGTGTTACATGTGTTGCGTTCCAATAACTGTTAGGCGGATTTATTAATAAAGTTAGTTAAAGTTAGTTTATCTCTATACAAACTAAACTAATATACGATACTCCAAACACGTTGTAGACTACAAATCAACACTAGTCATAGTTCTGGGTGCCCATTGCAGTTGAATTGTTACAACAATCACATGCAAAGTAATAATTACATTGTTTGGAAATTGTATTATTACATTTGTATGTGACTGCAATATTTGATGCATTTTGAGTTTATCTTTACATAGAGTAATATGTATATGCAAGTATATAGCAGTAATTTTTGTATTTAGTTAACTGTACAGCTTCTTATATTTGCTAAGATCTGCTGGCTTGGACCGCAGTGCCGCATTTAATCTTTATAGTGCCCTGGAGTAGTATTTGATTTTTTTTTACTCCTAGAATCTTGCGATGCCAGCCTAAATTGGTTATAAAGACGGAACTTAAGGTATGTAGGAAGGGAAGATACATCCCAAACTAATATTGTTCACCGATGGCACGAGGGGTGCAATGTCAACGGATGTACCCTCATTCGCATACCACCCTATCACAATCTGAAACTATTTTATCATTTTTATTAAAGCAAATATATTCTTAATAATAAGTTTAAAACAAAATTTGTGGAAATGGTAGATCAAGGCCCAAGGTTCCTCATTTATGCGCTTCTGAAAATCACATCGCGGTTCTCACAGGTCTAGTGCAGTGTCTCCCCTATTTAATGACGCACTTGAGTGTTTTGCAAACATAGGATCTTCTTGTCAACAGTTAGGTTATGTGAACATCGCGGATTCCCACGCTTTCCATGGGGTGGCACATCAATGCCTACAACAGACAGACCAGTATCTAATTCTACTAGTCCACACGTGTTACGAAATCATTTTACAATAGAACCATTATTTACTACAGCACAGAGCATACTACTACAATGTCATGTATTTTTAAAATATCTCTATTTTATGACATACCTATATCTAATAATTTTATACATGGTACTAAAACATATAATAATAATAATAAATAATAATAAAATTTATTATATTAATAAAGTAAGGCTGTACTTACTTTAAGCATTATGTAGTTAAGAACTAAATAGATTCTTTGAAAATTCTCGCAGCTATATTCAAGAGCTGCGCAAGTTTAGGGGACTTTGTCGAGCCGTATTTCGTGACTCTATAGAATTTTTAACAATAGCATAATAGGGGATTTTATTTAAATACTTTTGAATAATATTTGTGCACATCTTTGCTCATGATCTCTCCATCAATAGCATGCAACGTAATTGCCCGGCGACCAAGAAACACAGTTGCTCAAAGCGTGCTCAAAACCAATTAGAAATCACTTTAGTTTAGTTTAGTTTTACACGTGCGTTCTCTCACTCACAACACAGTTGCATTTTCATTCGGTTCGGGCAGATTCGGGGCTCGCGTCGCATTTGCGGACGGCCTTAGTCAACTAATAATTGTATTTGGGGAACTTTTAGCCTTCTAAGAGGCACATTAGTTGTTCTGGTCCTTATTCTTTGAATTATGCAGATAAAAGACGATAAGGTTTTTCCATTAATAATTACACCTTAAAGTTTTTAAGTAAAAAAGTAGAATTTTAGTAAACGTAGGTTGATGATTGATCTTTATTAAATAGATCTAACATAAGTGCTCTCACTCGTTGAGTTTTTCCACCCAGATCTGAGTATTTAGATCATCATCTGAGTGAATAGATTTTTGAAAATGAAAATATCTAATTACTTGTGTTTCTTTTTTAGAAATTTATAAGAAAAAGTTAAATTTAGATGAACTATGACTAGATATAATCGTGAGTGACTTAAAGGGTGCTGGATTTTTAAGGGTGTCTTAAAAAACTTTGAGAATGGCAGCAGTAATCTAACATATGACTTAAACAAAACCTAAATATTTGTTTTTATGATACTAAAATTCAAAATAAATCTTGTTAAGACTCTACCCAACTTTTAAAAAAGTTCTCGGGGTTTTAGTGATCCATAAATGACGGCTACTGATTCACAACCCCCCTCCCCCTCCGTCCCTCTCTACCCACAATCTCCTCATTTTAGAAATTTTTCTTTAATTATCAATCCTTCTATAATAAACTAATTGCACACTAATTTGTTTCCGACTCATGTAATACCGATTCCACTGAGTACTGTTTATTAATTGTTCCACTCTTTCTCTCTCTCCCTTTACTCTCCTCTCGAAGGTTTGCAACTTTATGAACAATTACACATGCAGTGGTTAAAATCTTTCCATGTAAAGCAACTGTGTAATCCAAATTGGTGACAATAATTACAGAATCCGGAAATAGAGTTACACTTGCAATGAAAATAATGCGAAGGGATGCAACAGTGGCGACTGTAACGGACATAAAATGAACTAACTTCGAAACTCATTGAATCTGTAGTTTAGTTTTACGTACGCTCGTGTAATTATAATTTTGTTTGTACCAGTGGCGTGGTTTAAAAACTGCAAGTGCTGCGTTGTAGTGAGAGCGAGCATTCCTGGTACGCCACTGCATTTCTGTAATGACATGACACCTTCGTTACAGAGGTGCTACGTGCATGCAACTTTGTAACCAATGTACAGCACTCTGAAAGTGGCGGGGGGGGTCATGCAACTCATCAGTGTCTAACAAATATGTCCAGAATGAATCTGTTAGTTCGACGAACACGTACATTTCAAAACCACCCTGGGTGGTGGTCCAGGGTGTCGACGCTATGATGAGAATTGTTTTACACAACCCTTGTAGTGATTACGTGTTGCTGTAATCACCAGGAGTCCGAAGTTCTAGGTGTGTAGTGAATTACAACTGCATCGAAATAGTTATAATGTAATTTTAGTTTACAAACAAATAGTGCTACTTTTATACGAGCGAAACTTTTGTGTGGTGATGCAAATATTCCTCTATATGCAACACTATTGTGAAACTTTTTATTAAAGAGTTAAAAGAAGTGAAGACATCAATTCGTGGACGAGATTTATCAGTCGGACCAGTCGGAGATAGAGGGCAGGAAGTAGCAATATGTAGACCCATACAAGACTTAGTCATACTTAGTTATTCAAAAGAGAATCACAACTAATGTAACAACCACAGGGGCTGCCTTAGCCCCTTAAGTAAATTGAAAGTAAATATTTTTGCAAAAGTTTTAAATAAATAAATGTAAAGTTTTCAAATTTTATATTGGAAGATTTATAAAAGTTAACAAGCACGAAGACGCCAAAAATATTTAATAAGATATGATGATAAACTAAGGCACATGAATGCCTTAAAAGATATACGCAGAGATTCTAGTGGGATTTCTAAAGAGCGAGGCGCGAGATTCAAATACATATATAGTAATGAATTTTTCTACTTGTTCCGAGAGGGTGCGCGGCCCCCACAAGAGCGAGGACCCGGGCGGTTGCTCTGTTTGCCACCCCCTAAGGCCACCTCTAAACAGCCTACTAACTGTAAAGTATACTATTCTTCAATGCTCAAGGTACTCGTCGCACAGACAAGACTGTCAACATGCCTCAAGACAATAGGCAGATATTTGAAAGCAGGGACAGTCTGAAAAACCTCATTGACTTTATCAATGAATCTATTAACTACTCGTATCTATAAATTATAAATTATGTACTACAATTGTTTGTAAATGTTATATTGTTTTTAGTGCTAATAACTATCGCTAGTTGATGCACTCAAATAAATAGAACTCGGATTTACTTGTATTTCTCTTTTTTTTTTTGATTACTAATTATTACAATCTGTCCTACTTATAGGACATTCAGTGATAGGTATGTCAAAATAAAGTGTCCTGCGCGGGATGTGCCCATCGACTCATCCCTCAATTTTAATAGATCCTAGATTCTGTTTATTTGGCTAGTAGGTCCTGAGGTACCTTCTTTTTCAGTCTCCGTACTGTGGAAATATTGGACATTAGACAGCTGGCCAAATTGTTTGGATGTTCTATTATTCTCTCTTTGTATACTTTGGTTCAAAGCACTATTTCTTCTTTTACTGTAGGTATATCCATGCACCAGGGAAACCATGGTGCATTCGTGACAATCCTTAGCATTTTGGACTGAAATCTTTGGATTATCTCAATATTAGAGGTAGATGCAGTACCACATAGTTGTATACCATATGACCATACCGGTTTAAGTATTTCTCTTTTCTAAATTTTTCGAAACGTGTTTTGGGGCAAACCGAATCGTTTAGAGTAGCTTCCATTTTGCATATTTTAGGGAAAATACATATTTGTGTATATTTATAACGTTTTTACATATTTCAACTGCTTTTTGAAACATTTTCTCCAGCTCCAGCATGTAACAGTTCCAGGATTCCCGTATTTCAGGTTAACGTCGCATTACCAGTTTCAATGACATCCCAATTCCGACCAATAATCATTCAACTCTTTCTCTATAAATATTTATAGTCAACTTGTCTTTCCCACGCCTCTTATCAGCGTTATCAATTCCTATAATTTATGGAAAATGTGTGTGTGTGCATATTCATTCCAAAACACAACTTATATCAGTCCATACCTTTGTCAATAAATAATCGTTGTTCTAAATCATTGAGCCGTGGATTTGGAGGCTCCTAAGTAAGTCATTTCAGCAAAGAATCAATTACAAAATATGTAGAGCACGTAAATGCTCTAGCCGTCGAGCCGACGAAGTTTCCAGTCTTCAAACTTAATCTTACAGAGTTCAATTTAGTAATAGTTTAGCAATATCTTTAAATACAGATCTGTAATTTTGAATTTTCACTTTTGTATCGAATATTTTTTAACGTAATAATTTTGAGACACCCTACGACCATGTAAAAAACATATATTATTATTATTACTTAAATAAATAAGCGATTAATTGATTAGCGACATAAATGACATTAATTAAGCATAAGTGAATTTAATAACTCTTATAAAATAAATTTAAAAAATCCTTTAACTATAAATAAATAATTTATCTAATGTATTATCAAATTGAAATAAATCTTTCATTACCTTCGATTTTATCCCCTCTACTTTGATTATCGTATCCCCTCTCTTCCCCCCACTCTATTCGATCAGTTTATCGAACCTCAACAGCGAATGTCAACACCGATTAGAAAATCAATATTGACTTAGGGATTATACTGTATATACGGTAGTTTTGAATCGGAAAATATGTTTCGAATAGTAGCGTGAGGTTTTGAGAGAGGTTCGCACAAAGGAGGAGCGCGGAATTTGCAGACAAAGGTATGAAGACGAACTCCAGGTGCGAGAATAACTAGAACATGCATTCGCTTGTGTATTTATATTTACTTAAAGGTTGCTACAAGAAAATAAGCGAACCCAGGTATATATCGAAAAAACAGTTTTTGTCTTTAGTTACGAAAAATTACATTGATAAAAATTGATATTTAATTTACTGTTTTTATTTAATATTATCTACATTTTAGGTTTTCGTTTAAGTATTCCTTTTCACATTTGTGTTTTAATTTAAGTTTAGTTAATTTAGTTGAAGCGTATACATCGTTAGTAATATAATTTTTGACAGTTCGACAAAATTGTATGTGAAATAATTAAAATTGCTATTTTTAATAACAATTAGTAGTAGAAATTGTTTTCTCTTCTATATTTTTCAAAAACTGATATTAAACTTCTTTTAAAAGTAAAGCATTTTGACAGATTGTCACATTTTGGAGATTATAATATAATATAGCTTTTCTTAATTTAATATTTTAATTTAAATCATTAGACCTTGTAAGGTTTTAAAAAAACTAAGAAAACTTAAAAAATAAATTAAATTAAAAATGGTACTGTGAATTTAAATTAAATTAAAGCAGTGAGTGGGAATGATACTTTACACTCTTCTTATTTATTTTTAACAATTTTATTTCTATGAAAAACGAAAAATAGAGAAGATAATTTTTGATTATTATATATTTTGTGGTATAATAATCAAACCACGCATTTGCACAAACTCTTTGGCTTCCTAATGCACACCTATTTCATTCCTACGCATTGCATTTATAGTATAAAGCATAGAAGAGAAGGAAGAACCTCATAAAACAAAAACAGAGATCGTCTAGCTAAGATCAAGTTGCTCCTTAAAGCAACCTTTTTGAAAATGTCGGCAGTAACACATTTATTCAACTATCATACATATATATACCACAAAAAACGGTAGTCTTCTCCCTGGCTTCCCTAGTCTTCCTCATTCCATACAATAAATCCTATGCTAAGTATACTTGCCATCCCATTACAAAACCATAGCAAAAACTGGAGAACCTAATTTATAAACTCTACTTTTTACAATACTACTTTTTTGAGATGATGTATACATATACATATACATTTACAATCATTGCATTACTTATATTTGATTGAAGCACATAGCTAGAATTGATTAGGCATCACATCAAGCTGCCTGGAAGTCGATTGATTTACTTTATTAGTAATTATAGCTTGACTTAATCTGATTTATTAAAGTATTATTTATATTGCAATACAAATACATGTTGATAAATTAGTAGTCTCAGTCTCAGATGAACGATGATTGCTCTGGATATTGAGCCTAGCTGCATTGA
Organism: Panorpa germanica; assembly: GCA_963678705.1. NCBI lineage: Eukaryota > Metazoa > Arthropoda > Insecta > Mecoptera > Panorpidae > Panorpa > Panorpa germanica. Next base: position 9,499,231 of record OY783223.1, on the reverse strand, counting down.
GCCACGCTCAACTCAACTCTAGTCAACTACGTGAAGGACATTCTGCATTTACGACAGCTATTACTTCCAAGGAAGTATCAATATATAGAGAAGCAATAAAGAATTCATTAATGCAATGATTCACTTGCTCGATAATAATTTCGCTACTGTTTTTGGTATATAACATTGTCTGCTTGCATCGTATGAAGACAATGACATTAAAAAACTTCTTCTATTTTTAAATAGCTTTGTTTAGTAAGAACAATAATTATTGGAATGTAGTGCCAATAGTTTTGAAAACTAAAAATCAATGTTTTTCTCAGAGTGGCAATAAAATCATATTATAACATAGATTTGACAGATAGAAAGGTAAGAAGGAAACGAGGAAGGGGGCTAAATATTCATAGGTAGGAGGGAGAGAAGAGGTGATTGATAATGTAGTTATGCAGGATAGGTAAGAAGGAGATGGAGAAGCAGTGGAAAGTGGAAGAACTGTCACGAGGAGAGAGAAAAGTATTGATGTCAGAAGTCGTATAGAAAGGGGGAGAAGAGTAGGACAAAGAACAGGGCAGGTAGTGGATGAAAGTGAAGGAGAAATTAGATATAGTAGTATATTTTGTAGAACTGGAAGACAAAAACAAATATAAGAATACATAGAATTGCTTCAGACGCCACCAAACGCAATTAGAAAACTTCTAAAAACGGTTTTGGCTATAGTACAGACAGTTCTACTAACTATTTTCATTTTACTCTTTCTATATATTATAGATCCATGATTCTAACAAGTGGTTACATACTATATGCATGTATTCACTCTAATATTTGCTATCTCGCTCACACAACTCAGAAGTTGTTTATTGGCGCAATAAAATGTAATTAGAATATATGTTATACCATTTCATACAATTACAAATGCAGGTGGATTTTACAAGCGTTTATTACCTTTGTAAAAGAGAGGGAAAATCAGCTTTCATTTTTATAAGAAAAAATTTGTGTGTCGCACGAATGTAGGAATATTAATTAATCCGTAAAGTAGAGTAATTATCAATTAGTAAATGCACATATAAAATATGATTAATTACGTACGTTAAATGTTGCTGAAACTTTAAGGACCAGAGATGGCGTTAATAGCAAAGTGTTGGATATAAAATAGGGTTTTTACTAAAGTCATAAACGAAGAATGTTTAAACTGGAGGCTTCTTTATGTATTGAACTAGACAACAGTGCCATAAATAGCCTGGAATAGACATTTTGCTATAAACCATGCGGAATTTAAAAAGAAACGAACAGCATTGATTGTAAATTATTTCTATAAATAAAGTCCATCATGTAATCTATCCTAAGAAACTTATTATAAGGGTATCCAAGTAAAGAGCCATTAAGCAGATGCGGATCAAGCTAGGTGTCCCTTTATGTCCACGGCAAAACTAGTGAAACTACTAAGAACCCTGCATTGTTGGGGCCTTTGTAAAATCCCCCTCTGTAGTAACGATAAAATGTTTTCTCCTCTCCAATACGTCGTTAATATTGAAGGACATAACTGATTACGTATTTTTCTAATAACAACAAGTCTCACTAGATGACAGCGCTGAAGAAAATGTAGATAAATTACTTTTCTAGAAAATAATGTTATATAAAATAAAGTTAATAGAGAAAATTAATAGCCAATAAGTTATACCTATATTGTATATAACATAAATAAAGCTACCTGGAACAATAACCCGATCGACGTTCTTGGATGACCTGGCCATCAAGCTTTGTATGTTTTCAAGGAGTATTAACTAATTTTCAAGAACTCATTTCACCTTATTTTACTGCAGGCATTCGTTTTTTGGATATTGTGGTATGTAGAGATGGAGATCAAAAGAAATTCAGCGGAAGAAGCACAGCGAAATTCGAAGAAAAGTTGGAGACAGCATAGAAATAATAGGAAAGAAGACAGTAAGTAATGGGGAGGAAGAAAAAGAGGGTTTCCCCCTCTTAAACAGGGGCTACTAAGTAAACGAAATTTGGAAGTACCGCAACAAGAAGCAATGGAAAAATGAATTAGATAAAATACAGTAAAAGATGGCCAAATGAAATGCTAGAATATCTAAATAAATAAAGCAACAAATACATAAAAATGGTAGCGATATTTAAATTAGGGAAGGAAGAGAAGGAAATCAATACCGAGAGAGGTTGACCAGAAAGAACAAAACATTTTGGATCTTCAAGACGATTCCCAATTTGATCATCTATTTTGCTCTTATATATAACACACATTCCTATTCTCATAAATAAATTGATTTAGTTAAATTCAAATAAATTTTATTCCGAGCAGGTATTTCTTTTCAAATTACTTATTATGCAGCAATTTAGCAGGTTGTTTTTTAACCTAATTCTTCTGTTAGTACAATCGTGTAGATAGCGTAGTGCGGCCGGCGGTCCCTTAATAGGTATTTTCTATAGCTAATACTAATTCCTAATACATAATAAAACTTTCAATACTGTAAGGACACTATCAACGCGTATGTCAACACTGTCGATGAATCCGTCATTCCGTCATTCTGTGTGTCTGTCAGGTATATTGCGTAAGCAGGGGTACCCAACTTGTATTTAACAGAAAGCAATGTATATAAAAACAACTAGGCATAAAATATAAATGAATTGAGACAAAGAAATCTTAATTCATCAACATTAATTAAAAATAAAATCAAGATATTGATATACAAATATGAATATTACATGCATTTATTAACACTTTTGATTTGTGAAAGTTACGTGTATTGACTTAGACTCATTGACTTTAATTCGCCACACTGTTGTCCAAGCGCTGCCCTTGTCCACCGCTGTGTGAACGACCAAGATAGTATCATCAGTATCATCCGCAAAGGTGGCCATTGTTGTTTCCTCATCTTGTGGTATATCTCTTGTGTAGAGCAAGTACAGTGTTGGGGCAACACATCAAAAGTAATTGTAGGTACTAAAATGTTGCGTACGCCTGCCGTAGAACGCACGGGTTTACTGATGGTGGCCAGAAGCAACATGTGGTCAGTTTGGCAAGTGACAGCTTTGACGTTGCTATTAACTGCGCAGGTGGTCACTGTCCGTCACTGCGCAGTGCAACTGCAACTACAACATTTGATTCCAATAGGTATTGCTAATCTGTCTCCATGACTTGTTCTATGACTACCATTAAACGCAACCTGATTCAACGCGGTGGCAATGCAAATTACAAATAGCGAATGTCTAAACTGAATGCAGAATGTTTAATAATGTCTACACTTTATTTATTAATTTACTTAAGGTAGTTGTCGTGCTATACACTTTAGTATTAGGTAATTAGTCAGAAAATTTGAAGTCGATTGACCGTTTCAAACTCGAGATAAATTTAAACAAAGTTTGAATCATTTGCAGTGGGATTGATGAGAGTGAAAGAGACGCAAATACATTTTAAGTTTTTTATTGTTAATAGATTTTTTTTCAAATACGTCACACTTGTCACAATTTGTCACACGTTTGTCAAAGCATTTTTGTTATCAATTTGTAAATAAATACACGTGGTTTTGTATGTATAACGACTCTGCTGGTATAGACTACGATATAAACTTTAAGAAGTATGCAATCTATACTTTTAAATCATATAGTAGCACTAAAACATCATTAACAAAAATATATGATGAATTTTACTAAATGTGATTTCAGCAGGAATACAGAGAAGTAAAAAATGTTACCTAATACATAACGTTTGGTGACCTATTCAACTGTAATTACAAACATATATTAGTGATTTAAATATATTTTATGGCGTCCTATTTTCGATACGAACTCATCGTATGTTGGCAGACATCGTTGCATAATAACTTTTGTTGATTCAATTTAACGTTGATAACAACCAAAATCTCCGTCTTAGAATTTGATTCTACAACCTCGCTGTCGCCTCCTTGGCTAATTTTGTTGTTTTTAAACTTGCATCTTTACAGCGATTTCAATGCGCGAATAAGCAACGAGACAAGCGAGATTGAGTGTGTACTATAGCTCTCGCCTCATTTTGTCCAGTTTCGAGTGTTCTTGCCCAGCGTTGGTCTGCCTCGGTAACAAGTGACAAGGAAACGAGAGGTGAGACCAATAGCAATGTTTACCCTCACCACATCGCCAAATGTTTTGACAATTGTCTCGCCGAAAGTGAACTGCCGATATAAGAGATGCGATGTAATGCATTTTAAGTTTGTCCTGATTTTACTGATTGTCCAAAGCAAGACAATTTTCAACAAACTTATAATAATAACGGATTCTTTAAGTGTTTTAAAAAATTTAAATTCTAATGATAACAAATCAAATAATAATATTTTGACATGCAAAATTAAGGAGCTGTATTTCAATATAATAAATAAGAATAATACCGTAAAATTTATGTGGATACCAGGACATTGTGGAATAAGAGGAAACGAAATTGCGGATAAATTGGCAAAGGAATCAATAAATTTAGAAATTGAGATGAAAGTGAAATTACCTTCATATGAAATTTTTAATATAATCAAAAAAATTAAACTTCAATTTGAGAAACACAGATTTCATTAACAAAAATTAGTTAAAAGGAAGAGATTATTATATGTTGCATCCAAATTTAAGTAAGAAGATATGGTTTAGAAATGAGTCCCGCAAAATTATCGTATTTGTATGTATGTATGTATTTAAATACTTTTCGCATGCACCTGCGACCGAGAAACAGAGTCGCTGAATATTTGCTCAAAACCAGTTTAAGTACGTTCGTGCCTTGTGTTTCTTTCACTCGTATACACGTTTGTTCTCTCACTAACAACACAATTGCATTCTCATTCGGTTCGGGCAGATTCGTGGCTGTGCGACGCCTTAAATATTTACCCCATTGGGAGTAATTTACCTTACTTAACCCCCTAAACCCCTGCTCTAGATAAAAGCGAAAGACTCTACCTTGTTTGCATTTCGTTTTGTGTACTTCAATCCATTATCAATTCCATTAATCCACTCATTTTCAAAACGCTCGTAACTTCTTCCACCAAATTCCAATTGGATTCCATCCATAACATTTTTCTTCTGTCTGAAGTACTGAAGTAGTCTTCTTGAACTGAATTGACTTTGAGGAATTCCTGGGTCTGTTAAACTTAATCTGCAGCCGTTGTGTCTTCAACTTGGTGTACGTCAAGTTATTCACGATAAACATCTGCGCGCATGCCCACAGGTCGACGTGGATTCACTGTTGAATTGTGTAGTGTCTGGCAGAGCTTGTGAACGTGTTGTAGTCGTACCTCTCCCACAAATAACATATATTATTTTTAATTTGACTATGGTTGCCAACACCTGTCTATCATCGATGTTATCCACGGCCGTGCAGCGACCTTGCCAAGCGTGATGGTTCGATATCGGTGCGGTAAGGGCGGCTTATACCTGATGCCACAAACATCACAAAAAAGAACATTGTGAATGCACTACACTAGCTGCTAGGTAGCCAACGTGCCTGATGTACTCTATGGATGCAGATTGCTCATTCTTGTGGCATACCAGCTAGATTAGATCCGCAGTGCCGCAGCATGAAGAAAGGTAAATTAAATCAGCTCTAGCTATAAGACGTTATGTGGGAAAATTTTAGGCCTGAGACTTTCACTATGTGTTGTACAAATTTGTTTAAATGTAATTTGAATTAAACAGTCGTTAATTAGTGGTTAATTAATTCATTCATTAGGTTGTTTAGATGAAACGATATGCCGCGTTTATGTTTATTTTAATTCTAGTTATTGAAAGAGATCATTTTTTAATTTTTATTTTTTTTCTGCCTTAACTCATTTATTTACATATCCTTGTGCTTAATTTTGATCCATGTTAAATCTAAACATTCTCACTCCTTCCAAACGAAAAAAAACTAAAATTATCCTCATAAAAATATAAACAAAACTTCTACTGTTACTACTTCACTCTTCCTGCTACTCTCCATCCTGTTCCTCTTCTTTCCTCTTTCCTCATTCCTTTTCTATATCTCCGCCATCCACCTCCGCCTTTAATAACTGCCCAATATTCTTTTAATTTATTTTTTAATTTATTATATCTTACGATTCTACTAATTGTCGTGTAATCTATATAATAACGCATTAAATTTCTGAACGAAACCTGCACGAGCAAAGAAAACGTATGCAGCAACGACTAGCCGAATCCGAATGTTCGTATAAATGTGTTGCTGTCAGCATTGCCCGTAACTAGACCTCAGTCTTCGATTAAAACGCACTTCCCTTTTATGTTTATACAGTAAATCTTTGCGATAACCGACTGCTAGCTAACCGACTCTTACCATAATAGAACCGACTACATGCGACGCCGATTATTTTCAGTGTGGTGTATTAGAGTTGTTGCGCATTAGTAAACAAGTTACGGTGGTACTTTTATCTACCTGCGTATGATCTTCCGACAAATTAAAAACAATGGTGTATTGATAAACGTTAAAAGAGTCCAGAGCAAGAAATCTTTGCTCTTTCAAATGGCAGGTCCTACCGAACAGAGAACTGATCAGATCTGACGCGAAATCGTCTGTCATCTATCATCTAGAAATTCGTTAGCTAGAGTTTATAATTAACTACCAACAGATAATCCACCTGACCATTTCAACCTCTCTACCTTACAGCATTACCTGACGCTCCCGCCCCCTTCCTCACCCCCTCCTCTATAGTTTTATCTTTACGGTCTACTTTAATAGTTATTACACTTACCGTCGCAAGGTTTCTTTGTGCAGCTCTTCGGTAAGTCCACTCTGAAGCTACCTAAATGTTATGTGCGCGCATGCGTGGTAGTTAAACAAATACCAACTGAGCCATTTAACGTAACGGCACGAGTCTTTGCGACATTAGAGGTCATTCCAGAGGTCAACTGCAATGGTACAGGTTCAACAAGATGATACAGATTTATAAGTGTTGTTACTTGCGCGTGCCTTGGGATTTTAAACCATATCTTACATTTTATAAAACACTTCATAACTCTTTTTTATTAGTCGCAATACTATAAGACAAAAATCATTCCAGTAGAGTGACTTCCATCTTTCTTTTTACGAAGTGCCGTCTATGTTAAACAATAGAGTGTCAAAGAAATGTATAAAAGTAAAGCCATCTTGGAGAAATGGCGGCTAAGAGCGATGTTTCTCTTGCGTATATCTTCTTAGAAGTGTTCTAATTTGAAGGCTATAGCTCCTTTTCCTCTTGATACACAAAAAAATGTTATTAACAAAATTTATTAACAATAACTCTTTTTATCTTGGAACTCACTAGTAAGGAGATCGTTTCTAGCTGCCAGTTTTCCAAGATGGCGATTTGACAAGTATCCTTTAAGCAGAGGGTTACAAGCAGGGCAACCGCACGGCGCCTCGCTCTTATAGGGGCCTCGCATTCTCGCGCTACAACCAAGTAGAAAAAATCATTACTATATATGTATTTGAATCTCGCGCCTCGCTCTTTAGAAATCCTACTGGATCACTGCGTATATCTTTTAAGGTATTCATGTACCTTCGTTTATCATCCTTAATATTTGTCATCTTTGTGCTTGTTAAGTTCCAATATAAAATTTTATTTCTCGTCAATTATTATAAAAAATACTTACTTACAATTTACATAAATTATACAAAGAACAAGTGCTTCGCAAAGATCTGCTGCCCGGGGTCTCGTAATGGCTAAGGCCAGCCCTGCCTTTAAACTTTAAAACATATCCAAAAATTAATGTGTAATTTCGGAGTAGGTGTTCTTAAGAAGTACCAACACAAAAACTACAACTAAATTGTTTTGTTAAGTTGTCAGGCTTGTCAATAGGTAATATTTCCTCGTATTTACTGATGACAAGACCTTTGTAGATATATTCTTTAAGTTATTTAAATAAATTGTCTAAGACCATTCAATTCATGATTTACTTCTTCAAAGAAATCGGTAGTAATTTATTACTTGGACTCTAAATTAGTAATGTTCACACGGCTGGTGCTCACTACGTCGCTCTAATCTGTCTAATTTATTGGACTTCCAGTTCATTTAAATAATTATATCAATTATCAAAGAGTACATAAGTTTTTTATACTCAAACAAAAAATTGATTGTAATCTTTCAGGTTAGAATTATATCAACTTTTTTTATGAATTAAAATTAATAGTAGCGCTTCGTCTCGTTGTAGAGCGACGTGTATATAATATGGTTTGATTTGGTTAAGAATTATTTCAGCAATAGCCGCGTTATTTACCGCAAACACCACTATAAAATTTAAGGAAGAAATAAGAAAGATATACGAGACAGAAGAGGACGCGGAGGACGTCGCAACGAAGGAAGGAAGGCCTAAGGAAAGTAGCAAGAAAAGAAATCCTTTTGTTAACTGTTGCTCCCGCAGAGATTATATCCAAGCACATGGTCTGACGTCCACTACACCGCCGCGACGTCCAGCGGATGCGTGATCTTACATTACTCCAGGCACCATATGATGCCATGTACCACCGCATACCGAAGCATCAGCTATCAGGTGCTCATCCACTAGAATGGATCCATCAGAAGTGTGTGAGACGAGCGCTGTAGCTGGGAAACTATTCTATACTTCACTCGTCACCATTCTTTGAACCCTATCGAAAACTGTAGCGATCAAAAAGATAATTATAAGTGTAGTGATAAAGTAATCAAAGAATGTATTTGGACAGGCTTGTATTTGTCGTACAAAGATAGAAACAATACCATTTGAAATGTTGTAAAAATATAAATATTATTAACAGTTTCATCTAAAGACAGTCTTGGCCTCTACTGAATACACATTGCATAAAAATAGCTATGTTTCTACTGTACACTCATCCTGAAATATTTAGATAAAATTGGACAATGATTGCGGTTGTATTTTTATATGTAAAATATTTATATCTTTTCTTTTATGTTACATAAATATTTTGAACGTTGCTCTAGTAATTTTAAGTACCCATATTTATATATCTTGTAAGATCATGGACCTGTTGTGTTGGAAAAGTACGTTTACATACCGGGGAGTAAAGAAATATCGATTACTGATTCTATAGAGTATTTTTTTTTATCACTAAAGTACTATCACATTGGAATATCATCAGAAAGTTATTTTTAATTGTTAAACTTTAGAAAAAAGTAATGAGCGAGAAGAATATTGTGCAGTTATTAAAGGGAGGCAGTGAAGGGAAGATGTGGATGGCGAAAATAGAGAAAAGGAGCAAGGAAAGAAAAGTAACGCCAGAGCAGAAGTGATTTTAATCTGAAGTGACGAAGAGACAAAGAGAACAAGAGGTGAGGAAACGAGGAGAATGAAGGAGGACTAGTGAAAATGAAGGAAGGAAGGAACTTTTGGAAATAGAAAGGTCCAGAATAGTTTTAAGTTTAGTTTCAAGTTTATTTTATTTTTAATGTTTTTGGTATTTGGCAGTACATTCTTGTGCCTGAACTCATTAATTTACATGTTATTGTGCTTAATTCAATTTTGATCCTTATTAAATCTAAATATTCTCACTCCTTCCAACCGAAAAAAAATAATTTTTCCTTATAAAAATAGAAACAAAACTGCTACTGCTACTGCTTTGTTCCTCCGGCTACTCTCCCTCCTATTTCTACTGTATCATTTCTTTTCTTTAATTGTTCCTTTTCTCTATCTCCGCAATCCACCTCTTCCTTCTTTAATAACCCTGCCTCCCTTTAAGTCAGTGGCGCAAATCAAGCGAATTAAGACATTGTTACTTCATTCAGGACTTTTGAACAAATAATACATATCTTCAAATAATTTTGCAGGAGTATAGTTGGTGTAATTTGTATTACTTTAGTCCTAACATAATTCTTAACACGTAAACCCACATTTAAATAATCTGGTATGGTTCTTTGAGCCACAGAAGTGGTGTTGCTGGTACCTCGTCAATATGAATGATGTTTCACATTACGGAAGCCGCGTGAAGTGAAGTAAAGTAAGGTAAAGTGAGGTACACCACACTGTACAATTGTACAAGTGCCTTGTTCTTAGCAGCTTAACTTCTTACAATAAGTACGAGGTAGTTACATATCTACTCTATTCAAGACATAATGACCTTGAAGGCAACGACTTTATTATTATTTCAGTTATTTCAAACTGTGATATTAGTTAAGATTGATGGGAACAAGTTAAAATCAACGTCAGACAATATCGGATCCGAGTCCGAGTCCGAGTCGACCGACGAATTCCATTCCCTGAAGAACTGAATCATGGGAAATAAGATTCCACGGCTAATTGTAACGTTAACAATTGATTTACTGGATTTTATCATCTGGTGTTCGCTTTATTAGTTATTAACTACAATTATTAGCATTATTCTAAATTATTATTATTAGTTGGTATATACGTATATAGTTATACGTTAGCTTGGAATGAAATATACCATGGAGCGCTTCAATTTACGTTCTGTCGCTTTATCACATCTTATCAAGAGTGGAAGTTCCTTCTTTATTATTTATCAATACACCAATGTATTGAAAGACCCTACAAACAATCGTATCACTCTGAATATTGATTGGAATCCTATTAGACATTAGTGAGATATTACATGAAGCTTTGGACAGCATGTCTGCACCGGTCGGAACGCTCCGTACCCCCTCTGACGGCCTTCCTAACACTTTCCAAACGAGGTTTGCCGAGGTGCAAGTCGTGCTACTACCCAGTACTACCACATATGTTCTTCCGGACACTGTTTGACTACTGTCTAACCGCTCTCTGATACGAGATTGCTAAGATACGACAAATTGTTTGTAGGGGAGACGTAGGTATCTTATCTTTTTAGGATAAAATTAACTCTATAGAGAACGCGCTGATGATCTTTGAGTTTGCAACGTGATATTCAGCATTACAATCTTGGCTACAATGTCACTTTTATTAGTAACAGAATTTCTAATACACTTCCCCGTTAATAATTATCTAAAACTTACCTAACAAAAACTAATCTTCACTGACAAATGATAAATTCTACAACGATTCTTAACTTTAGTACTTTCTTCTTAATACTTTATAATTCTTACAGCCTATGTAATTGTAGGAGAGTGATAAATATACTTAAGAAGCTGAATTAATCCTGATAATATCCTATACAAATAAGAAATCCATAATTAATGCTGGAATCAGTATCGGGTGATCATGGTTGTCGTGATAATCCTCCCAAAGTGTTGTCCAGAAAGTGACAGTTTGGATTATCAAAGGCTTTGATCGACATTGTTCAATTGTTCTCTATCATATGTCACTGTCCGTTGTCCGTAACCCCTCTTCCCCCTGCCAACCCGTCTCTTCCAACACCTGTGTGTCAGCTATTACTCGAAGAAGAAAGAAACCGCGGTGAGAATTCTCGATAAATTGATTATAAGATTAGAATCTTGGGTACCTTATTTACCGACTTGATCAACTTTATTGTTATACCACTGTCATAAATACAGGTCTAAAAGCGAGGATATTTTTTTGGTGATGGGAGTAATTACGAGTTCACGTATTCGATCTTTCTATACCAGAAGTGAGAGATGGGAAATTACATCCACGGGGTTGTTCCTAAGGCTGCGAAGTTCGAATCGGAACGAATATCTGTTCAGTGGAGCCAGAAGAGACTATTAAAATATTTAATTAACATAAATAAAGTAATAATTTACTTAAAAGATATTGTATGTTAATTCAATTTTTTGTAGAGTTGGTGAAGTGTCCTGTTCAATTATAGTTAGCATCAACTTTATCTTCATTTGTATTCTGACAAGTGGAATGGTTTCGCTATTTGTAGCCGATAAATAGACATTTCATATGAACGACTGTGAGAAATTGAACTCTTTCATGACAAACAAATCATACGCATCTTCAATATGATGTCAAAGTGACTGCAAAATGTTTACTGGGCAGGTTCTTTAAGAGACTATTTCAATTGTTTATATCTTCAATAATATTGTGACTATTAAAGCAAGTCACATTTAAGATCCTGATAGTTAACTTTAACAGTACATGTAATATACATTTCTAGAATTCAAGATATTGATCACAACCCAAAATAAAGTGAAAAATGGGCAATTGTACGGGGCCCACTTCAACGGGAAGATCCCAAACCAATCTTTAACAAATTTATACTGCAGTATAGCAGATTTAAACTGAATTCAATGGAGTCTGAGATTAATTCGCACTGGATATAATCGAATCTAACAATGCTGAATAAATTTGACTCTTACCGTAAATTGTCTTAGTATTTTAATGGTTCCAACGGATTCCTAATTATGATTTCTTCCTTTAATCAAAATAATCGATCAAGTAGTGTCATGCTAGTAAACGGACGCATTAATTACCTGTGAATGTTAGGATGTATTTATCACCGGCAAACTCTTTGATCAGCGAAGCGAATCGTACTATTACCTAACAGGTAGACCAGATAGCTCCTGGTACATCGCATCAGATATGTGGAAGACCTCGCACTGGTCCGCTCTTAGCAGTGCTACTGTCAGTGAAGCTACTACCTCAGTTAATTGAAATAATAATTCTCTTGTCTTCCCTTTACTTCTTAACTCCCCTCTTTGTGAAGATATTCTCAAGTACTAGCATGTAGCAGTACAGATACGGAGGAATGTACTTGATTGGACGGAGATCAATGACGCATGCATCCGATGTCCGATGTCAATAAATATTTCAAACGTACTTTTATCTGCCTAATTATTTTATTTGAACAAAAAATTTGTTTGTTGCTCTGTAATTGGAGTCGTTAATCTTTGTAATGAAGTACATACATGCGGAAGTACCGGGAATTGTCGTTATTAGGTTTCTATGTAGTGGAACGTACGTCTTTTTATGCATTTAACGTTTTCATCTATATTTGGTGAATGATCATTACTTGAGCCGTATTTCAAATATATCCAAATATTAAAATACGGTATGTAAATTTAATGCTAAATAATCATTTTCGAACGTCTTTCTGTAATTGTAAATACATGTATGTAAAGATACACATTGCAAAACATAAGTTACCTATTACCTATGTTTTGTGACCTATTTTTCCTAGTATCAACTCAATGGTCGGACAAAAGAAACAGAGTGATAGATGTAAAAGGCGGGAGAAGTGAAAATGAAGACAGAAGGGAAGAAGTATAGTGAAAATATAATAGAGGGTTTGTCGAGAGGAGACAAAGAAGGACTAGGGAATATGAAGAGAATGAGTCAAGAGGAGAACAACCAGAAAGTAATTCTGGAAATAATAAAAGTCTAGAATTGCTTAAGTTTAGTTTTTTTTTTTTTTATATTTATTTATTTATTTCCCTTGACTTTCTTTCGTCATAGCCACCATCAAACATTTTTTATACATCTTTTATAATTTATAATTCAATTTTACACATTTCTAAATATTTAAATAATTCACTAATTAATTTTGAATCACTTAACTAAAATTTAGTATTAACAGGAAAAGTTTTAATCATATCTAATATAGTACTATTTAATTTTGATCTTTCTAAACTATTATTTATGCATTCAAATATAATATGATCCAAAACTCCTTCTTCACCACATTGACATCTATCGTCAGATAAGTTTAGTTGTAAGTGTGAATATAAGAATGGTATTAGGAAATATAATAATGTAGATTGTAAAGCCGAAAGGCACACAATTAATATAATAAATAATAATAAATACATTGTTTTATGACCTATTTTACTGTTTTTAGAAAATATACAATTTTGATAAAACATTCTGTACTTCTGACATGACATACTTGGACTATAATTTGGCACGTTTGTTACTTATGATGTACTGACTGAAAAATGTCGGGTTACAAACTGAATGATCAGCTGGAAAGGTGATTGCCTTTCTGAAAATCGCTTTTGGTCTCCACTTATCCAAGATTACGGCGTGCGCAGATGTCGCACGATATGAATAACTTCTTCTTAACTAGTTTCTACAGTTTGTGTCCTGTATTTTCTTCATTCACTACATCATAAGTAAGGATTATGGTCAGTTTCATGCTGGTAGACAAATGTGCAGAATTCTTATGCTATATTTCCCACTTATTTTAAGTGTTAAAAGTTTTTAAGTGTTTTAAATTATTTTACAAAGTTTCCAAACACAGTGCGTTATTTGTGTCTTTAAGTAAACAAATTTACTAATATTTTACATATACAATTCAAGCGAGATTCATAGTTATTATTTGACTATTATTATATCTTGTAAATCTTTTCGTGGGCAGGAACCACCTGTTTCAATAAATACATAAATCATTATTGGAACGTAGGAACAGTGAACCTGCGTGGCCATCTCTGTTAGCTTTGCCTGTCCGCTGTGGCGTGGCGCTCCATTGTAAGCTCAAGCTTACGTGTTGGATTTAAGGTATTTACTAAGACTACGCTCCTAGCACACGTTGTTGTATATCAAATGTAAATCAATCAAAACTATGACAACGTTAGGATATACATTTCTATATACGACGGTTGTTTGTAGAGAACTTAAAATAGTTTTATGAATTTCTTGTTCTCCTTCATTCGCTCGCTTCACCAAATAATACTTTTTAAGTATTTTTTCTTTTGGTATTGACTTTACGGTGTTCATGTTTTTTTCTATTTATTTTTTCTAATGTCTTCTGCCCACATAACTGAGTATGTCAACCGTCTTTTTTGACAACACACGTGGTACTCTTGGTCCATTCATCAGGGCACAGTGCCGTGGGGAAGAGATCTACCGCAGCCCGCGACTCCTGGAGGCAATGATATTTGTTGACAACTTCCAATTGACATTTGAAAGTAATAATTAACAATAATATTGACCAAAGCTGGTTCTTATCATAATTTTGAGGCTTAAGTACGCCCCTTCTAATGCATTATGTATTAGTTTGTTTGAGCTTCTTGGCTAAGAGGATTTATGAGTAATTAACTATTAAATTACAGCCTATTAAGGCAGTACATTTTGTAGTGTGTGCCACGCTTTGTACGACTGGATAAGCCGACTTTATTTTCTAGAAACAGAACATTTTTATTACTACATGCTTATGATATTTGTTTGATACAATGATCGCTTGAAATAATTAAATGCAGAAGGCGAACTGTATTAATAGATTAAAGGAATGACGCAATTGTATGTAAACTACATTGCTGACTAATAAATTTATGTTTATGTTTTATACAACCAATGACAAAGAGCGTACGACTTAGATATAAAATTGATTATATGTACATCAAAACTTTTATACATAAAAAATGGAATAAAATAATTGTACATAATTAAAAAGTATTTAATATTAATTATTTAAAAAAGTATATTAGTTGATAAAGGTAATAAAAAGTTCAAAAAGATTTGAACCTGTGACCTACTGGTTCATAAGCAATGCCCCACCACTGAGACAGCAGCAGGAATAAAATAATTATTACTAATTAAAAATTAGTTAATACTATTTAAAAAGAAATATTAATTGATAAAGGTAATAAAAAGTAGAAAAAGATTGAACTTGTGACCTCCTGGGTCAAAAAAAATGCCTTTGCCAACTACGCCATGAGAGCTAAGGAAATAATTTTGTAAATAAGATATTTAAGCGAAGCAGCGAAAAGTACAATGGTTGTTCTGTAATTTTAAAATAGTATTAGACGCACTGGTGTAGACTTAGGATTGGAATAAAATAATTATTAATAATTAAAAATTAGTTAATACTATTTAAAAAGAAATATTAATTGATAAAGGTAATAAAAAGTAGAAAAAGATTGAACTTGTGACCTCCTGGGTCAAAAAGAATGCCTTTGCCAACTACGCCATGAGAGCTAAGGAAAAAATTTTAAAATTAAGATATTAAAGCAAAGCAGCGAAAAGTACAATGGTTGTATTACAATTTTAAAATAGTATTAGACGCACTGGTGTAGACTTAGGATTGGAATAAAATAATTATTACTAATTAAAAATTAGTTAATACTATTTAAAAAGAAATATTAATTGATAAAGGTAATAAAAAGTAGAAAAAGATTGAACTTGTGACCTCCTGGGTCAAAATAAATGCCCTTGCCAACTACGCCATAAGAGCTAGTGAAAAAAATTCTAATTAGAGTATTTAAACAGAGTAGAGAAAAGTAATGTATTCTTATGTTCTGCTGTATTTTTTTAACAAGCAGTAAAGTTTAAACTATTTCTATACTGAAACATGGAAATTATGTATTACATATATTAAAAATTATTTTGTGAGAGGTTCTATGTTGTATATTTCTATACTGCGTAACTTTTGCAATCCGCAAAATATATTTTATCTTATTATTTTTAAGATTGCTCAAAAAATTGATATATTGTAGGGAAACTAATTTCTTAATTTGCTTTTCATGCATGCAGTTATATCCGTTACACTTTAAGAAGACGAACTGTGTTAATAAATTTAAAATATATTTCTTCTTGCAGATTTTATAAACAGTTTAAACTTTTCTTATAAAAAAATTTAATGATTTTAAAAATAATTTAAATGCAGTTATATCCGGTACACGTTAAGAAGGCGAACTGTTTTATCAGTTTTAAATTATTTTAATTTTTGTGGACTTCATAGACAATTTTTAAAATTCATGGACTTTTTTTTTAAAAAAATTATTGAATTTTAAAAAAATTTAAATGCAATTATATGCGGTACACGTTAAGAAGGCGAGCAGTGTTATCAGTTTTAAATTATTTTAATTTTTGTGGACTTCATAGACAATTTTTAAAATTCATGCACTTTTTTTTTTAAAAAAATTATTGAATTTTAAAAAAATTTAAATGCAGTTATATGCGGCACACGTTAAGAAGGCGAGCAGTGCTATCAGTTTTAAAATATTTTAATTTTTGTGGATTTTATAGACAATTTTTAAAATTCATGGACTTTTCTTTTTTAAAAAAAGTATTGATTTTGGAAAAAATTTAAATGCAATTATATGCGGTACACGTTAAGAAGGCGAACTGTGTTATCAGTTTTAAAATATTTTAATTTTTGTGGATTTTATAGACAATTTTTAAAATTCATGGACTTTTTTTTTTAAAAAAAATTATTGATTTTGGAAAAAAATTAAATGCAATTATATGCGGTACACGTTAAGAAGGCGAACTGTGTTATCAGTTTTAAAATATTTTAATTTTTGTGGATTTTATGGACAATTTTTAAAATTCATGGACTTTTTTTTTAAAAAAAAAATTATTGATTTTGGAAAAAATTTAAATGCAGTTATATGCGGTACACGTTAAGAAGGCGAACTGTGTTATCAGTTTTAGAATATTATCATTTTTGTGGATTTTATAGACAATTTTTAAAATTCATGGACTTTTTTTTTTAAAAAAAATTATTGATTTTGGAAAAAATTTAAATGCAGTTATATGCGGTACACGTTAAGAAGGCGAACTGTGTTATCAGTTTTAGAATATTATCATTTTTGTGGATTTTATAGACAATTTTTAAAATTCATGGACTTTTTTTTTTTAAAAAAAATTATTGATTTTGGAAAAAAATTAAATGCAGTTATATGCGGTACACGTTAAGAAGGCGAAATGTGTTATCAGTTTTAGAATATTATCATTTTTGTGGATTTTATAGACAATTTTTAAAATTCATGGACTTTTTTTTTTTTAAAAAAATTATTGATTTTGGAAAAAATTTAAATGCAGTTATATGCGGTACACGTTAAGAAGGCGAACTGTGTTATCAGTTTTAAAATATTTTAATTTTTGTGGATTTTATGGACAATTTTTAAAATTCATGGACTTTTTTTTTAAAAAAAAAATTATTGATTTTGGAAAAAATTTAAATGCAGTTATATGCGGTACACGTTAAGAAGGCGAACTGTGTTATCAGTTTTAGAATATTATCATTTTTGTGGATTTTATAGACAATTTTTAAAATTCATGGACTTTTTTTTTTTTAAAAAAATTATTGATTTTGGAAAAAATTTAAATGCAATTATATGCGGTACACGTTAAGAAGGCGAACTGTGTTATCAGTTTTAAAATATTTTAATTTTTGTGGATTTTATAGACAATTTTTAAAATTCATGGACTTTTTTTTTTAAAAAAAATTATTGATTTTGGAAAAAATTTAAATGCAGTTATATGCGGTACACGTTAAGAAGGCGAACTGTGTTATGAGTTTTAGAATATTATCATTTTTGTGGATTTTATAGACAATTTTTAAAATTCATGGACTTTTTTTTTTTAAAAAAAATTATTGATTTTGGAAAAAATTTAAATGCAGTTATATGCGGTACACGTTAAGAAGGCGAACTGTGTTATCAGTTTTAGAATATTATCATTTTTGTGGATTTTATAGACAATTTTTAAAATTCATGGACTTTTTTTTTAAAAAAAAAATTATTGATTTTGGAAAAAATTTAAATGCAGTTATATGCGGTACACGTTAAGAAGGCGAACTGTGTTATCAGTTTTAAAATATTTTAATTTTTGTGGATTTTATGGACAATTTTTAAAATTCATGGACTTTTTTTTTAAAAAAAAAATTATTGATTTTGGAAAAAATTTAAATGCAATTATATGCGGTACACGTTAAGAAGGCGAACTGTGTTATCAGTTTTAAAATATTTTAATTTTTGTGGATTTTATGGACAATTTTTAAAATTCATGGACTTTTTTTATAAAAAAAAAATTATTGATTTTGGAAAAAATTTAAATGCAATTATATGCGGTACACGTTAAGAAGGCGAACTGTGTTATCAGTTTTAAAATATTTTAATTTTTGTGGATTTTATAAGAGTTTTAATATGAGGATTAATTAATCTTAAAAACCCAATAAAATCCACAAAAATTAAAATATTTTAAAACTGATAACACAGTTCGCCTTCTTAACGTGTACCGCATATAACTGCATTTAATTTTTTTCCAAAATCAATAATTTTTTTTTAAAAAAAAAAGTCCATGAATTTTAAAAATTGTCCATAAAATCCACAAAAATTAAAATATTTTAAAACTGATAACACAGTTCGCCTTCTTAACGTGTACCGCATATAACTGCATTTAAATTTTTTCCAAAATCAATAATTTTTTTTTAAAAAAAAAAGTCCATGAATTTTAAAAATTGTCTATAAAATCCACAAAAATTAAAATATTTTAAAACTGATAACACAGTTCGCCTTCTTAACGTGTACCGCATATAACTGCATTTAAATTTTTTCCAAAATCAATAATTTTTTTTTAAAAAAAAAAGTCCATGAATTTTAAAAATTGTCCATAAAATCCACAAAAATTAAAATATTTTAAAACTGATAACACAGTTCGCCTTCTTAACGTGTACCGCATATAACTGCATTTAAATTTTTTCCAAAATCAATAATTTTTTTTTAAAAAAAAAAGTCCATGAATTTTAAAAATTGTCCATAAAATCCACAAAAATTAAAATATTTTAAAACTGATAACACAGTTCGCCTTCTTAACGTGTACCGCATATAACTGCATTTAAATTTTTTCCAAAATCAATAATTTTTTTTAAAAAAAAAAAGTCCATGAATTTTAAAAATTGTCCATAAAATCCACAAAAATTAAAATATTTTAAAACTGATAACACAGTTCGCCTTCTTAACGTGTACCGCATATAACTGCATTTAAATTTTTTCCAAAATCAGTAATTTTTTTTAAAAAAAAAAAGTCCATGAATTTTAAAAATTGTCTATAAAATCCACAAAAATTAAAATATTTTAAAACTGATAACACAGTTCGCCTTCTTAACGTGTACCGCATATAACTGCATTTAAATTTTTTCCAAAATCAATAAATTTTTTTTAAAAAAAAAAGTCCATGAATTTTAAAAATTGTCCATAAAATCCACAAAAATTAAAATATTTTAAAACTGATAACACAGTTCGCCTTCTTAACGTGTACCGCATATAACTGCATTTAAAATTTTTCCAAAATCAATAATTTTTTTTTAAAAAAAAAAGTCCATGAATTTTAAAAATTGTCCATAAAATCCACAAAAATTAAAATATTTTAAAACTGATAACACTGCTCGCCTTCTTAACGTGTACCGCATATAATTGCATTTAAATTTTTTCCAAAATCAATACTTTTTTTTAAAAAAAAAGTCCATGAATTTTAAAAATTGTCTATAAAATCCACAAAAATTAAAATATTTTAAAACTGATAACACAGTTCGCCTTCTTAACGTGTACCGCATATAATTGCATTTAAATTTTTTTAAAATTCAATAATTTTTTTAAAAAAAAAAGTCCATGAATTTTAAAAATTGTCTATGAAGTCCACAAAAATTAAAATAATTTAAAACTGATAACACAGTTCGCCTTCTTAACGTGTACCGGATATAACTGCATTTAAATTATTTTTAAAATCATTAAATTTTTTTATAAGAAAAGTTTAAACTGTTTATAAAATCTGCAAGAAGAAATATATTTTAAATTTATTAACACAGTTCGTCTTCTTAAAGTGTAACGGATATAACTGCATGCATCAAAAGCAGATTAAGAAATTAGTTTCCCTACAATATATCAATTTTTTGAGCAATCTTAAAAATAATAAGATAAAATATATTGCGGATTGCAAAAGTTACGCAGTATAGAAATATACAACATAGAACCTCTCACAAAATAATTTTTAATATCTGTTGTACATAATTTCCATGTTTCAGTATAGAAATAGTTTAAACTTTACTGCTTGTTAAAAAAATACAGCACAACATAAGAATATATTACTTTTCTCTACTTTCCTTAAATACTCTAATTAGAATTTTTTTCACTAGCTGTCATGGCGTAGTTGGCAAACCCATTTTTTTTGACCCAGGAGGTCACAAGTTCAATCTTTTTCTACTTTTTATTACCTTTATCAATTAATATTTCTTTTTAAATAGTATTAACTATTTTTTAATTAGTAATAATTATTTTATTCCAATCCTAAGTCTACACCAGTGCGTCTAATACTATTTTAAAATTGTAATACAACCATTGTACTTTTCGCTGCTTTGCTTTAATATCTTAATGTTAAAATTTTTTCACTAGCTCTTATGGCGTAGTTGGCAAGGGCATTTATTTTGACCCAGGAGGTCACAAGTTCAATCTTTTTCTACTTTTTATTACCTTTATCAATTAATATTTCTTTTTAAATAGTATTAACTAATTTTTAATTAGTAATAATTATTTTATTCCAATCCTAAGTCTACACCAGTGCGTCTAATACTATTTTAAAATTGTAATACAACTAATGTACTTTTCGCTGCTTCGCTTAAATATCTTAATTTCAAAATTTTTTTCTTAGCTCTCATGGCGTAGTTGGCAAAGGCATTTTTTTTGACCCAGGAGGTCACAAGTTCAATCTTTTTCTACTTTTTATTACCTTTATCAATTAATATTTCTTTTTAAATAGTATTAACTAATTTTTAATTAGTAATAATTATTTTATTCCAATCCTAAGTCTACACCAGTGCGTCTAATACTATTTTAAAATTGTAATACAACTATTGTACTTTTCGCTGCTTCTCTTAAATATCTTAATTTCAAAATTTTTTCCTTAGCTCTCATGGCGTAGTTGGCAAAGGCATTTTATTTGACCCAGGAGGTCACAAGTTCAATCTTTTTCTACTTTTTATTACCTTTATCAATTAATATTACTTTTTAAATAGTATTAACTAATTTTTAATTAGTAATAATTATTTTATTCCAATCCTAAGTCTACACCAGTGCGTCTAATACTATTTTAAAATTGTAATACAACTAATGTACTTTTCGCTGCTTCGCTTAAATATCTTAATTTCAAATTTTTTTTCTTAACTCTCATGACGTAGTTGGCAAAGGTATTTCTTTTGACTCAGGAGGTCACAAGTTCAATCTTTTTCTACTTTTTATTACCTTTATCAATTAATATTTCTTTTTAAATAGTATTAACTAATTTTTAATTACTAATAATTATTTTATTTCAATCTTAAGTCTACACCAGTACACCTAATACTATTTTAAAATTACAGAACAACCATTGTACTTTTCGCTGCTTCGCTTAAATATCTTAATTTCAAAATTTTTTCCCTTGCTCTCATGGCGTAGTTGGCAAAGGCCACGGCGCGTCTGCTGCTGTCTCAGTGGTAGGGGCATTTCTTATGAACCAGTAGGTCACAGGTTCAAATCTTTTTGAACTTTTTATTACCTTTATCAACTAATATACTTTTTTAAATAATTAATATTAAATACTTTTTAATTATGTACAATTATTTTATTCGAATTGTTTGTGTCCGTATAAATTCCGGACCCCATTTTGTTGGGCCTGCCCACATATATGAGGTATCGGCATTATGAAAGCTACCAACACTGTAGGAGGTCGCCGAATCATCTAAATTGAATAAGAAAAAGTGTCACGTGCAAGTTTAGAGGCTTCCGCTTTACCAGTGTAGTCAGCTCTGACTAGATACAATAAAATTTGACCTGAGAATAAAATAAAGAAACGTAGTTGACCATCAAGTATATAAATTTGACGAAGGTCTCGACACTATAAAAACTGCTAACACTGTAGGAAATTGTCGATGGTAAGATGTTAAATTAAAGAAAACTATTCTTCGCAGTTGCTGCAACAGAGTTGTAATTAAATATCTTAATTTTAAAATTTTTTCACTGACTCTAATAGTGTAGTTGGTAAAGGCAAGCGCAGTTTCTTTTGCACTAAGGAGTCCTGCGTTCAAATTTTTTTAGTTTATGTATTTTTTGTCTTTATTAATAATTTTCTTTCATAAATAAAAGTTTAGGTTTATTAGAATCTTAACTATTTTCTATTTATAAAACGGGAAATTGAATTTTCTCTTTATAATTTCCGCAGTTGGTTCTAAACGCATCATTATTTTAATCCTCGTTGACATGTACCACTTTAGAACACAAATGGGCCATTTAAGATACGCAACGCCCAGCATTTTTAGATATTTCTTAGAAAGGCACACTTGGCTTGATACTAAAACTTCATAACACAAATCACAAACTATTAAACTGTCAACTTCATGTCACATAGTTATCATACGGCCCACATTTTCAAATTTGTCACAAACAAATCCAAAACTAACGATAATTGTCTCTAACGCATTCGTCTATTTGACAAGTGCTTGTGGGACTTGAAGAGCTCTTAAAACAAAAACCATTAGAAATGATTATTGTTCTTGTCACACACTTAAGTAGTTCATAAGATACCACCGACACCTGCCCACAAGATGCAAGTGACATTAGTGTAGGATTTAGTTTACAGATGGAACTAAAATTAAAAAAAACTACGAATAGATAGCATGGTTAGATCATTTCGTTTCATTACTATTACTAAAGGGCTTGTGTCCTCATTTTTTAGTGGTCGATTTTTCAATTGTTTATTGAAATTGATGTTAATAAATATGTATTGGCGTGCCTATTTTATTAAATATATAAATGTTGACGGAGATATAGCAATTAAAAGTTTGAATAATTCAAAGTTTTAGCGCTAGAAATGGTCGGCCATATTTGTATGACATGAAATGCATTTTAACGTCAGTTATTTGTTGAGTAGGTCAGTGCTGTGGTAATGTTCTGTAGCTGTTGGTAGTCAAATAATTAAGTCAAATCAAAGAATAATAAGTTTTTATTTTATTTAACCCTGTTAAGGCAGACATAATATTGAAATTTGGTTGTTCCTTAAAATAGCTGTAAATAATATTTGATATTTTGATATATAAATACATATAGCAGAGATTTATGAGCTGTAAGGTTGGTAACCTTACACAAGGATTGTGATGTCACATGCACTTGGAAAGTGTACAACGTTGAATCCCTTTAATAATTAAAGAGACAAAATGACTTTTTTAATTGTTAATATCTCCTGAAATATAAGGAGTTATTAAAAAATAATTGAACATTTGAGGTTCTAGTAACACACTTTATCAATACATAGTACACTTTTATAGAAATTAAGACATAGCACACAATCCCATTACATATGGATCATAACAGTATATTCTTCACACAAAAAAGTAACCTGCAATTTAAGTCGATCAAATTTGATTATAAGAGTTAACGCTTGTGAACGAACGGCTTTCACAAAGTAATGGTTAATTAAAAACAGTTGTTACAATTAATAAATACAGCCGTTATTTAACGATACTGTTAAACTAACCGTCCGTTAATTTAAATAAATAATTTAAATAACATATAAATACATTTGATGGTTTAATCACAAGTTTACAATTAAAAAGTTTTATTAAATGTACAAGATATGATATTTAAGAGTCTTTTAAATGATCTTTATAGCTTGATTTGCATATAAATGACCAACCAAGCAACGGACGGAGGAACTTGATCTTGTAAATGGATTACATTAGTTCCATGATTAAAAAATCTAATTAAATAATCATAAATAGTGAGGAGTCCGGTGTCCAGTTCCCAGTCCCGAGTCCCGGTCCTGTTCCCCATCGCAGTGAAATATGCGTCAAGCAATGATATTTTAATGTTGGTGGTAAGATGATCGTGAGATTTGTACACAAGTCAAGTCAAAGTATGTGGAAATATTTGTTAAGTTATTTTATTTAAATTTGGCTTTTATTTGAGTCTCTATAAATTTGATTAGAGTGCTGCGAAGTTGGTAAAAAGCATTGTAGAGGGATGATTTAAAATTTACTAATGTACTAAGCAACTTGTCGCATCATCAGATCGTACTTCATTTAGTTCAACGTTGTCTCAGGCTTATTAGAGATTCATACATTTTATTTAATTTAGATTCTACAGTTTATTTAACCCACTTTTCATTTTAGTTCTACCATAAATCTACTATAGTTGAGTATAAATTTGTTAAAGATTGGTTTGGGGTTCTCTGAAGTAATTAAAAGGGTCATTGACGGTAACGAATTTGTGTGCATTACAGTGGCTTGAGAAATAAAATTAATAAATGTGAAATATAATTACCACAAAGCGTGAAGCAGCAAAAGATTAGAAGGTAAATATTTTGGAGTCATTTTGCCATCATATTGAAGATACGTATGATTTTTTTGTTCAGTTTCTCACAGTCGTTCATATGAAATACCTATTTTATCGGCTACAAATGGTAAAACCACTCCACCTGTTGGAATACAAATAAAGATAAAGTTGATGCGAACTATAATTGAAGTGCAATAGTGATAGAAACGTCACAAAACAGGACACTTCACCAAATTGTTTACTGGATAGAGGTCATAGGAATTCCGGCAACTTATGAGAAATATTAAGTGAGATATAGCCCGTAGTTTGACTTGATTATTTATCTGTAAAACGTTGGCACTGCAAGCACGGAACAACCATTAGCTAAACACATCTTCCAGTAAAATTAATGGTCATGATAGGGCAGCACTAGCGCTATCTACAATTACGCGGCGTTAAATAAAACTAAAAAGGTGTTAAGAAACAAAGTGTGTTGTAAATTACAATCTTCGGTCCACGGTGAAGTTGAATGCATTGAAACGACGATGTGAATCTGCATCAAATGACTTAACTGTCTTCATTTTCTCAATCTTATCAAACAAAAGTGAACTGGTCGTAGATTGGCGTGGTAACATTGTTGAAATTATCTTCATCTTTCCTTCAAATGGTCGTAATAGTGTTACAGCACGAGGAAAGATCGACAGAGATAAATGCTGATGGCTTAATTCTTCCTTAATTTATTTCTAATGGATATAGATATTACCATATTCATCTGAGGAAGATTGGAGAGAGCTTTTAAATACTTTTCTCTAGCTTTACGGTGATTTTAACCACTTAGGTCATATGGAATAATACTTCTTCATCTTCTTGTACATAAACCTGATCACTGGTCAGAGTCTGTCTTCTTGAACAAGGCGGTCTTCTACAGAGGAGACAATATCAATAAAAAGTAGTAGGAGTTATAAAGTGAATTTAATCAGTATGCCAAGTGCGTAGAATGTCTTGTAGAGCAGTGAATTGACTTGCATCTTGCAGCCAGTATTGTACAGGCATCCACAAAGAAAATACAACGCCAATATAAGTCAAGATACTTAATCAAATTAAGAATCATTAGCATGGGGAACAATACAAGACAAATATATTTGACTTGTGGTTACATCAGTTTCTTATTTTTGCGCATTTATGCTCGCGCCAATAACCATACTTGCACTATTTGTAAATTGAGGTAATTTGAGATAATTAGCGCAAACGATAGAAGATGTACTAAACTATTTAGTGTCACAGAGATATAAGCCAAAACTTGGACAGATTTTACTATATAGCGTGAATTCAAAGACCTACTGAACGAAAACGCCTATACGATCTTAAAGACGACACAGTGGGCGAGAGCATTGATGCTTAACGCCGACTGCTGTGTCTTCGGGTTCGATCCTCGGACCAGATATATATTTTCTGGGTTTGGTTATTATGAACTTATATTGCTTATGGTCATACATAATCGTAAACTTAAAAGGCAGTGGTGTAGCCCACATATATGAGGCCACGACACCATAAATACTGCCAACATTGAAGGAGGTCGTCGGTGATAGGACTCAGCATCGGAAATAGGCCGACGTTAAATAAAAAAATACGATCTTTTGTCACTTATTTCCATTTTGTTCATTTATCTTCCAACTTTATTTCTAATAATTTTGCGTAATTTGGCAAAAATTATAGCTGTAGATGAATCTATAATAAACAAAATGTTGCTATCGGTTTTGATAAGGAATGTACTTTTTTGTGTCCCTTCTTGAGATGTGGTCGATCACTGGCTCCTTGTAATGTCTTAAGGACATTACTTGCAATAACGTGTTGAGACTTCTAATAAGAAACTTATATGCACCGTATAACATTCTTAAAAACTTGAGATCATAGAGTACTGTTAGATAATATGGACTAGACTCTCACAACATTTTAAAACTTCTTACTTTTTATAATTTCGTGTTCAAGTCCTTTGAAATCTTGATGCGTCTATGATAATTTAAAATGATCTAACGGAAAACGGTAAGAAAATAATAAAAACTTGTTCAAAGTCAAGAAAAAGAAAAACTGAATAAGAATCAAGTGATCAACGATACTTAAGTCTTTAGTTATATATCGTATGGTTACCTAATAAGGGTTTAAACATGTTTGTCAGAGTTATTCTTCTTTTTCTCACTGGTGTTCTGACTAAACAGAACCAACAGTTTGAGCGGTGTGCTCACAGTAGTTTAACCTTAAAATTAGCTTCTAGCAAGCTGGAAACACACGTAGTCAATCCCCAATCGATGCAGTTACGATATTCTTCTACTTGCACGCTTTTAAATTAATTAATTAAATGGGATTGATTAATTCTTTGAACGCGCATCAGTTTCTACCTGTCAATATGATCACGTTACCTGAGACTGGCTAATTAATGAAGCTATTGTGGAAGTAGATCTCCATACATCGGGTTTACCAGGTTTACATTGGCTTGGTGTCCTCCCAGCAGGGATTCTAGTCTCTGCAACACTCTACACACCAGGTCCAGGTCTCCACATGAGCTAATCTCGTCACAAATAGCGTGATAGCACCTCCAGATTGCTGATAGATTTTAGACGGTATTTATTTTTTAGTAATTCATTAGAAAAAATCTATAATTAATGATGATCTTGAGTGAAACACATTTTATGGAATTAGAACAGGTGGAATAACGTTCATTTAATTAAACATTAACTTTAAAGACATTCACTGGCTTCTTAGAAACTAACTAAGTAATAAGGTAAACGTCCACACGTCCGCACTGCTAGTATCTAACGCATTGGTGGAAGGTATATGCAACAACATCAACGGTAGGCCGGGTTTATCGTTGGCAGCCTTAGAGCATAGATATATGGAGTGTGAAGAGCCTACGTTTCCTATAGATTAAAAGTGTGTCCAAAGTGCGAGAGAGAAAGGTATATGTTCCTATTTGTTCTCTATACGCATGCGTCGAAAGTGACAGCTGTCTAGATATAATGAATATTAAATATGTAAAGAAATTATATTTCTTTAGTTGGTACAAAGCTCGTCTGTCGGTAAAACAATGACCGTTCAGTGAAAACATATACTCATGAACGGCATAGATATCGCTGTAGGAATAACGGCTAAAACAATTGTCATTTGGAGTGCACAGAACTCACATTTTTAGTTATATTTGTATATAGTTAAATTATATTTATACATATCTATATTATTCTATATCAATATAATGCCATATTTAACAACTGTCACGTATTATATCTAGACAGCTCCGACTTGACAACTGTCACCTTCGGCCCATGTGCATAGAGAACAAATAGGAACATATACTTTTCTCTCTTCACATATATATATATATATATATATATATATATATATATATATATATATATATATATATATATATGCTCTAAGTTGGCATCGCACAACCTTGGCATGTGCTGTCACAGTTAACCCATAGAACTCGAATGATCCTATCCGATGCTGATCAATGAACGTACTAATGACTAACCATGTTTTCTATTTTAAAAGCGATGCCATTTTTGCACTTTGTAGTAAAACAAATAAAGCTATAGATCTATATATTCAATTATAAATATCTCAGTACCGTTGTGCACAGATGAACTGATGCTGATGCTAATGCTGTACCTGCATCATCTGGCTGGTCCATGATTGTGCACGCAGCATCTTCGAAACATATGATGGATGAACTATATAACTAACTGTAATCATTTTCTCAAAAACATGTCGGCACTTTTAAGAAGAAAAGGAGGCGCAACGACCACTTGAAAGAAGTAGCAATTTTATGTAACAGTGCTCTCGAAAATGAGGTCCATATTTTTGAAAAAGTTTTCTAAATGCGCAGGACAATTGTTAGTCTAAGAAGAATTTTGTACTCAGCGTGGGAAATTGAAGAAATCTCTATTTAAAAAGTTTATAGCTAAGAAGCGTAGCTCGCAACATTTGCTTGTAACTAATGCGACGTGGTGAACATGTTGGGCTCGTAGGCATTTTGAGCTACATATCCAGAGATGTACAAAACCATGGAAGATCAGAAAACAACCTGGGCATATCATGCAATGGATATAAACATTAAAATGTTACAATTTCTTGGTGTTTTGCTGATATCATGGTAGAGTCGTACACGCGTATTACTTATTCAGGTATCCTAATGATAAATTTATATGATTTAATTACAAATCAGGTCAATTACCTCTAGAACTCACCTGTCCCTGTACCTGTAATTCTAGAGTGTCCATGCTGTCTGCATTCATTGTCGTGTTCTGTTATTTTGTGGGAGTTCATGATCAAGGTTACCAACATTAAATAAATTTGAATTTCGTTATAAATTTATTTAAATTAGATGACATGAATTATTTATTGTAAATTATTCTATCAATGCTCGTTTATCATTTCGTTGACATTTTGAAGTTTTGTTATTTGTCTATTAGTCAGCTTAGATAAAAAATAGAAGTGCAATTTGCCGTAGAAGTGAAAAAGAAGATCCTGTGCGTTTAGTATAGTATAATTCACAATACCTAGCTAATTAATTAAGTAATTATTTACGTTGTCTATTTTCTATAAAAAATGATTTATTAATTTCAATATAAAATAGAGAAGACATATATCAGTGACTGTAGACAAGAAGGAGAAAGAGTTATGGTATAATCAAGTAATAAATATTTATGAAGGCTTTATATGTTGGTTCGAATCAAGATCAGGTTTATTCTTTTTCATGGTATTCGTTGGACATGCGAATCACTCCTGCAGCTAACATTTCCAGTGCAGTGCAATGCAATTCTCTGCATTATTACTTGTCTTCCTTTGATTTTTATTCTATATAGTCGCAATAAACTTGTATATATACGTATGTGCAATGATCGATATTAAATAGTCTCTGACTTGTTTCCTCACTAATTGCTTATACATTCCGTTCAGATCTTCGCAGTGCATCTCCTCCTGCAGTGGTGGACTAGGTAGAGTTAAAGAATCATTTAAATATTTTGTTTGAGTGCGTAACAGGATAAATTTAAATAACACAGTTGTTATTCTATAAGCCTCATCGGGTGATACTGTTAGAAATATATTTGGGCTTCAATAATAATAGTTAGAGGACAATATAATTTACTGCGTTTCTGCATTGTCTTCCGAAAAGAGTTACAAAGTAAGTGCACGAATCTCCTTCCGGCGCTGAGAGAATATAATAATTTTTAAAGAGATCTTAATATGAATTTAATGATCTAAAAGTGAAAGTTTTATAATGCTTGTAATCCGATAGAGGTCCTTTTTATGACTCTAATAGCTTTAGCAATGAAATTGAACACATAAGCGCCGGCAGAATTACTTTCAGGAAAGTGCACCTGCATCAGTGAACTGCATGTTCAGTGTTCGTAGGAAAAGGGTAGAGGAGACATTGGAGAACACTGAATTCATTGACAAGGTGTTAAACATATTTAGACAACACCTTTTTATTATTAATTATATATTAATTGTGTGCCTTTCGGTTTTACAATCTCCATTATTATATTTCTTAATGCATTTCATACAAATTCAAAGTTAAAACTAAACTTAAAATATTCAAGACTATTACTACTCCGAATAGTACTTTCTGTTTCTTCTTTTCTTGATCCTCTGTCTTCATATCCCCTACTCCTCCTTTATTCACACCGTTTCCTGCTTCTCCTTCCTTATTGCCTATATCTTCAACAAACCCTCTATTATCTTTTCACTATCCTTCCTGCCTTCTCTCTTCGTTTTCACTTCTCCAGTTATGTCTATTACAGGCATAAACGCTCTATCTTTACTATTTCCTCTTAACTTTCTTACTTTACTATTTCTTCTTGACTCTCTACCTTTACTATGTTATTATTATCTATATCTCCGTTATCTACCTCTTGTTTAAGTTTTTATTGAAACAGTGACTTTAATAATACAAATATTTTCTTTCATGTCAGGGAGTGCAAGTGCAACCCCTTGTACACTTTCCATAACATTTTTTACATAGAACATATCTTTGTTACTTTTTTTTTTATTTTCAAATCATTAATTTCAATCAATTCGTTCTAATTGTATTTATTTTTGGGTCTCTTATTTAATAATTTCATAAGAAATTCCCTGTTCCATCTCTGTTCATCAATCTTCGTGCCTGATTTTCTCTCATGACTAGTATTAACTAATACGAACCATAAAAAGTAAATCCTCATAGACAGCATCATCTAAAATAATCAGGCATGTTAGTTGATCGTCCTCTCTCACCATTTGCTACTCACCTGTACTGTCTACCACAGGGCATCACTACCGGTAATCGTCAATTGGTGATAGCGAATGGGCAACGGGCAATCGGCATACCTGACTGACGTCCATAACTCACAGAACTCTTCTCATGGGATTTGTGGCTTTGGCTTTATTCCTTGCAGCAGCAATCGGAGGATTTATACCCAGCAAATGAAACGTCCATTAAACTATAATTTAGACGCGACGTTCTTCTTCTTCTGCGAGGATTTATTGTTTATTTTTAAATACATTTCTTTTGACTTAAGAGCTTCGTCTAGTCTAGAACTTCTGGAAGGAATCATTGTGTTTCCTTAATGTTTAATATCTTTGAACGTAACACTTATTAATTTTGAACTTACCCAAGTCTCTTTAAAAATCATACCTTACTGTTATATCACTTATTGGTTCATTTATTGTTATATTAAACTTTCAAGCGATCTTCAAGCTTCGTTATCTATATTGGAATTAGTTGTAGCAAAGGTTTACGCATGCTTGCACGGTAAACACATGATTCAATAAGTTCACAATACGAAGTTAGCTTGCTAGAACCTAATTTGAAGGTTTATCTCTAGGTAGTAGTACATTATT
The DNA here is from genome assembly GCA_963678705.1 of Panorpa germanica. NCBI lineage: Eukaryota > Metazoa > Arthropoda > Insecta > Mecoptera > Panorpidae > Panorpa > Panorpa germanica. Next base: position 9,467,540 of record OY783223.1, on the reverse strand, counting down.
TTTATGTTACATTGCTTAAAGAAGTACAAGTCTTCACATTATTTAAATCATATATCATACCAGGCTCGGCACTCTAAACCAGGATGGAACTTCATGATCATCCCTAAGTTTCAGAAGCATGACTCCCTTTGAATTGCTATTTATAGATCCTTTAGAACTGTATTGTTAGAAAAATACATGGTCATATAAATTAAATTACCATTAACTTACCTAATGAGCCCTCAGCATCTTATAAAAGACCAAGCTACCATCTTGATCTTAGATACAACTAAATAGTTTCAAAATACGTCGTATCAGAAATTAAACACAAATTATAAAGTGTAATGTATTTACAAAGAAAGCACATTTTGATAAACATAGATTGAATATGAGGTGTTTCGCATTGTCTTAAGAATCCTCTTCACCGCTTTGCGATAGTAAGAAGTTAGCAGTTAGGGATTCATCCTTATCACATGCGAAGTATGCTTGGATCACTAAATTCTGAGGATATCCCAATGCCGTTAACCTGTCTATAGCGTCCTTGTCCTTCTGCGTGATCTGGATGATTGAAGGGTTATCCGGGTTCCCGTGCGTTCCAACCCTGATCTCAAACGGCGTGTTCTGGTGCGGCACATGATGGTGCAGCTCCGTTTGCGGTCTTTCCATCGGTGACTGATATTCCGGGGTGCTTTCCGCTGAGAATGGCGCTACAGGATCCTGGATGTTTCCAATAATATTCGTCGTTCCTGGAGTTGAATGAGGCGTTTGGATATGCGTTCCAGCTTCGTTGAGAATGTGAATGAACGATTCCTGATGCTGGTTGATCAGATTCAGCAAGCTTGGATTCGATTGGCCAATTTGTTCCAGCACTGAGTTTAAAATAGTAGGGTTTTGTTGTATCACGGAGCACATTTGCTGGAACTGCGGTTGCTGCCTCAGCTGCTCCAGTGGGTTTTCTGCGTTGGGGTCAACAACGACATCGATTGACATGGTGGAAGGGTCTTCAGATGACATACCCTCCGGTAGCCCTATCACCAGGAACTCGGCTGCTCTTTGAGGGTCGTTGTAGTTCACATGCAACGCCTGCTCCACCTGGTCTCTGGTGTATCCCATCGACATGATGTTATCCACCATGGTTTGATACTCCGGCCCCATTACATCCCTTAACAGATTCTCCGCGTTCACGTTGCGGGTGATCGTTACTGTTGGGTCTGTTAGGATTGGGGAGAAGCCCCCGGATGGGCTGACGTCTGATGTAGGCGTTGTAGGGGGACTTACAGTTACAGCCGGGATTCTATTTCCCGGTCTCGCCATTCCGGAAGTGTCGCCGTCTGTGCGAGCAGGGATTGCTGCAGGTGCTGATACTGCGTCTTTGGACGACACAGACGCTTTAATTTCTTCGACAACAGGAGGCTTAGGCTTGGATACCATCACTACCATAAATTTCTTCTCGTCAAATTCAATGCTACTTAACAAACTGTCATCTTCTAGAATCTTACCGCTGAATATTAACTTCTGTAAGCTGGCGGGATATTCAGGGCCCTTAAGAAGCTCTATTTCCTTCTTCAAGTCACCTACCGTTTTCGTTTCATCAATAATAATTTGAAATGTCTGTTGTTTCAAGTTTTTTATTGTTATTTTCATATTTACTTTCGTTTAACTTCTTCTTTTAATATTTTTTTTAAATTTTTACATTTTATATTTACAATAATATAGAATTTAGGTAAATATTATTTTATTTTTCATTCCAGTTGATTTTATTTCGTTATCTAGTAAGCTTACTAACACATGCATCAAAATCATTTACACTGTTTTTATTCAGTGCAGGACTATCATAAGCAACGCGCCCCAAAAAATAAATAAAATAGTTTCAGAAAATTAGTGCTGCTTAGAAATTTAGGTCTCACTTTTTCCACATGTTTTCTTTAATCTATTAAACAAAGTAGAGATATAATAAATAAATTCCATAAGTATGAGGTCAATTCTTCCCGAAAATTATCTAAATTACCAGACAACCGAAGAAACCATTGCTTGGTTCCAACATTTAGGAATTTTGTAATGCCTCTCATATAAAGACTTACTTCCTTGCCAAAAGGGATGAAGCATTGACATATCTTTGTACTTTCCTAGAACGATCGGAATTATAAACAACAATTAACTCGTTGATCACTTCCAAGAACTTCTCGACCTCCTGTTTGCCACAGAACAGCGCTGGATTCCTTCTAGGTCTAGGCTATTGTACACTGTTATTCTATTGCGTAATGATATCTTAAACATCTGCATTAATCTTGCAAATAAGAATTGCAGAAAAATATGAAACTAATAAATATATTTGCATATCCTACATAATCAAGGAATTCGGATATTTTGTTCGGTTACTTATCTCGGCGACAGCGCCACTTCCGGCGGGACTTAGGTTTGTTAAATGTGGGTTTTAACATCTGAAAAAAATTTGCATTATTAAAAATAATTAGTTTTCTAATTTTGATATTAATTAATGCGATTAATTAAATCTATAAACGAATTTCTGGCTTCGTGCTGTGCTTTTCGTTTCTACCAGCGCTGTATTTGCTTTTTGAATCAGTGGGGTCGTGAACTATATCTTAAATTCTATATAACTGTATCATATATTGATTAAATTGACTATCAGGAACTTAAATCTTCAATTATTTTAATTATATATAAACAATTATAATAATCATTCATGCGCTTTTAAGGTGAAACGATACTTGGTCATTTTTTCTCGCGATGGTGATACTATACAGCAGGTTAAATACGAGTATTATCAGAAGAAACCTTGTTTTTTTTGTTTAAATCGTTTTATGTAAGTAACTATAAACGCAAATCAAAATCTAAAGCTACAATTAGTTAGATGAATAACGTATCTACATTTTAAGCTTTCTTCCACTCACTTTTAATGAGTTGGAACCGTAAAAATAAGTTTTGAAAATGAATATTGCTATATTTTCTTGTTAAATTCCAATTTTTATATGACTGGGATATTATCGAATACTCTATATATTTTTAAGTCTTAAGCGTAAGTTTGAGAACCATAATAAAAGTTATAAAATTTATGACAAACCCTTAGAAATGTTACCAGTCATATAAAAATTGGAATATTATAAAAGTGATAAACAAAAATAAATAAAATCGATTTTGTCAACTTTTGGAGTACAATTATTAACAGTGTTAGTTTTAATAGGTAAATAAAATAGTTGAACACATATAATCATAATTAAATTCGCTGCAAATTGGAATAGTTAAAATAACGCCAGGCTAGTTAACTAGTGCAGTCCAGCCACCTACCACAAAGTTGTGATAAACTCACCGCCACTCATTAATAAATGTACTAATTATCAAAGATAATTAAAATAAATCAATTAGCTTATTAGTTGTTTTACAATATTATTTGCTTTACTTTTAACAACTTAGTACACAAGATATACAAATGTAGTTTTACTAGTGAATACGTAAATTTTCAAAACGTAGTTTCAGCTACTACACTTCCCAGTAATTTCATCAATGAAATATTTCATGTTTAAACAGTAGAACAGTTCAGCCCCCAAGCCAGAATCACGATCGTGTCGAGTCGTAGATTGTCGTGATGCTACCAACCTCTAACAATAAAACAATTAAGGAATATCAGACACAGCAGTACCAACACCACAACGAACACAAAACCAGTCAATGAAAAATAATGATGGAGAACGATGAAGACTTACTTCCTTCGTTCCTTCGGTCGTTCGTTCGTGTTGTTATGAATGAATGAAATTAAATTGATAAATAATAATCCTTGTCTTGTGACCAACGACCATCGCTGTAGTACAATGAAGATGCACTGGTCCATTGGGGATCTGAGAAGGGAAGAGTAGGTGCAATGCACCGTGTCCACGTCCACCTGATCCACCGATCGGATCACTCGTGAACTTGTTGTTTTTGTTACTGAGATATGGAACACGTCAAACTATTATAAAAAGAAATATAACATAAACAACACGCACATCGAAAACGCCCAAGGCTGTAAAGTACAGGGTGTCCGGAAATGTGACAGTAGCTTGAAGAAATAATTATAATTGTTGTGATAGACAAAGACCGATACGTAGGTAATAGTGCAGTCCACTTGAATCGAAAGTGCTACCACGATCTGTTGATATATCTCAAAAGTGTCACAGCCAGAGCTCCCAGTCCAGACTTATTCCACCCAGATCTGGGTTTTTTAACTATAACACTTGTCAAGCTATTGCGATATTGTTTCCCATTAAAAAGCAATGCTTTATCAAGACACGAAATTCAGATTTTTCCATTTTTCCGGAGCAGTCAAGTTCGAAGAGAAAATGAGAAACGCTGAAGGCGAAATCCTAAGAAAAGTTAGGGAGAATAGAAAGGAGGGTCGGGCAGAGAAGGCACAAGTGTGGAAGACGAGCTAAGGAGAAGAGACAAGGAGATATAACAACAGGGAAGAAAGGAAAAAATTGAGAAGAGCAATTATAACAAAAGATATAAAAGGATTTGGGAGAGAGAGAGATATCACAATACTTAAGAGAAAAAGACACAAAAAACATGAGAAGGATTGTCAGATTCCGATTGGGAAACGAGGAGAAAGGAAACGGATAGGGTGAGAGGAATGAAGATAATAACATTGGAGCACATTAAGTTTTCATGTGAGAAAAAGGGAGGGAGTGTAGCAGGAAGAGTGAAACAGTAGGGGTTTAAATTTACATGTTTTGTTTTTATTTTTATTTTTTATTTTGGAAGGAGTGAGAATGTTTAGATATAATACGAAACACAAATGTAATTAAGCACAATGATATGAAATTTAATTATTTAAGGCAGAAGAATGTAGTGCCACTAAAACCACTGTAATTCGTAAATTAATGTTCGGAATCTCGTGAAATTTTAACAGATATCGTTTGAAGGTTGGCGCTATCTAAAAATCATATGACTTTGTAAAAAAGTGTCGCTATCTCTATGTTATCCTATGAACTTATTGAGTGATGTGCAGTGTTTGCGTAATTTTACATAATTTAAGACTACCCGATTGAGAGAAAATTACACAGTTCATATATATTATCTATTCAAAAGCTTTGCATCCATTAAATATGATCTCACTTTTTCGGAGCACCCTGTAATGTCGATTTATTTTAGCTGGTAGCGGGAACTGCTAAGATGTAAGGTGGATGTGGGTAAATGAGTTGGTTGTTTTATCGACTCACCTGGGGGCTCTGATGGACCTGCTGCATGGACCTCATCACGAATGAAGAACATCCGAGATAGTTATTTGAATACCAACTTATAAAAACTGTAAATAATATCTATAAAAGTGGGTGTTGACTTGAAACTAGTGTTTGTCTTGTTAAGTCTTGTCCAAACTAGCGCGACTCTCATGCTAACTCTATTAAACTCATAAAACTCTACCAGGCATCATAGTACTTTTATTAAATTCTTCTACCGACTTCGGGCGGTAAATAGTAAAACTCTTTGCAGGCTAAATTGAAAACAATATTTGCGTTTGCGTATCTGAAACTGATAATTGAAAGAATTCTGTTTCTTTTCTGTGCCCAGATCTAAATGTAAAAAAATAGTCTTACTTTTCTTTATTATTTATTATATTAATTGTGTGCCTTTCGGCTTTACAATCTACATTATTATATTTCTATTACTATTACTATTACTACTTCGAATAGTACTTTCTGTTTCTTCTTTTCTTGATCCTCTCTCTTCATGTCCCCTACTCCTCCTTTATTCACACCGTTTCCTGCTTCTCCTTCCTTATTGCCTGTATCTTCATCCATCACCTCTTGCCTTCCTTGTCTCCTCTCGACAAACCCTCTATTATCTTTTCACTATCCTTTCTGCCTTCTCTCTTCGTTTTCACTTCTCCACTTATGTCTATTAAGGCTATAAACGCTCTATCTTTACTATTTCCGCTTGACTCTCTTCCTTTACTATTTTATTATTGTCTCTATCTCCGTCATCCACCTCTTGTCCTTATCTCCTTTCCGCAAATCCTCTATTATATAATAATCTTACTTTATTTGTTTAATTTATTATAGTTAATTGATTAACGTACGTACTAATAGCAAAGGATGCCGATGTGTTAAATTACATGGTACTTCGGTTTGGATATCTTGCACAACTTCTTGGTATAAATGTTTGATGTGGACGAAACATTAGTTTTACTGCAAAATATTATACGAGTAGATAATCTTCTTCTTCTTAGGTTGTTGTTATTTTATTTGTCGGTTAGAATGGTGTTCGCTTGACATGCAATACTTGATGGTAATGTATGACATTAAGGGCTATGCAAATTACGTGGTTATCTGAAAATAACTCCTCTGACTTTGTGACTGCTTTAAATCTATAAGAAGAAAAATCTTATTGTTAAAAAACAACGCATTAATTGTTAAATTATTCAAGTATTGGATGCTAATTATAAACTAATTGGTTCTTTGCTTAATATTAAAGGACAACTGGTCAGGTACTGATAGGGCAAGCCTTATCGCAAGTCTTTAACATAAATAAAACTTAGCAATATTTTAGAATCAATTGTGCTGCCACCCTTATACTTTTAAATGTTTATTCTTGTGATTTATTCATTCAGTTAAATAATAAATAAATTATTGTTACAGGTCACATTGGGCCCCTTCAACAGATACGTACTTAGGATCATCATTGGTGAGTGAAAATGCATGATTCTTTAAACTATTTCTATAAAATATTTTATTATTGTCTTCATGGGTTCTTACTGAACATAATATTGGTAGAATAGTATTTATTAACAAATATAAGAACTGTATACAAAGCAAGCTGCAACTCAATCAACGATTATGTAACTATTGTCGTCTGGCAGTGCCTTGGACTCTTTCCAAAATTATCCACGAGTCAGATTGCATCACTCTCTTTGAGTGGTCTTCAATGCAGAGCTCCATACGCATTCCAGAGTTGTTTATGTTAAGATAAGACAAGCGAGAGTAGCACCAGCATTGTACTTGAAATTTTAGGCTCGCGACTTTTAGACGCGACTGGTTGCAAACCTTAACCCAAAGCGAATGTGATTACAACTGTGTTGTTAGTGAAGGATCGAACGTGTATGCGAGTGAGATAAAACACGAGGAAAGGCACTGGAGTCGAGACGAGAAACGAAGTTTTCAACGAAAACGAGCACGAGCCATGTCGAGCCGTGTATCGTGACTCTATAGAATTTTTAACAATAGCAAAACAGGGGATTCTATTATGTTATATTTGATTGTATATGTATGTATTTAAATACTTTTACAGCAAAGCCTTGCGACCGAGAAATCCTAGTTTCAAATCTGTTTAGTTACGTTCGTGCTGTGTGTTTTATTTCACTCGTAAACACGTTCGTTCTTTTATTAACAACACAGTTGTAATGACATTCGGTTTGGGCAGATTCTTAGGCCATAGAGCGCAATATCGTTAACAGTTCTGTCGAAGATGTTTTTCTAAAGAAAGTGGAAAAATTTACCGCACTTATATCTCGTAAATTATAAAAAACAATCTAATGATTTAAATTTTGTTGCGTAAAACAGGTATCTACGTAACAAACGAAACGGTCGATTATGGGAGTTATGTTGTACAAAATTATAAACACCGTCTTCTAATTTGGACACTTAGGTTAATGTTCATGTCTCGAAAACATTACTTATTTAGCCTATGTTCACAGCAACTCACAAATTAAGAAATAGACATAAATGCACCGGTTATATGGGCAATAAAATATCAATTGGTAATAGATTTATGCGTGTATCGAAATTATGTGTGTGGGTTTTTTACTCAATATTGAAAAACACTAAAGCGATCGCCGATTGGAGATCGATCGATGTACGATGCAGAAGTGCGAGTAAATTGCTTGTAATTTGTAATATCCGGTTAATTTTAAAATGCAGGTGAAATGGGTTTTATATGTGTGGGTCACGCAAAGAGCCACTGGAGATTTTGTTTATATATCATGCATCAAAAATCTGTTATTTTATTATTACATATGAATTCGTATGGTAATTTCTTTGTTCGTGAAATATTACATGCCTCGCTACTATAAAGGTCTTAACATTCACAGCTACTTGAAGTGAAACCACGTTTAAATTTGTAAAAACTACGAAAATGTGAATATTTCCAAGGTATTGTAATTAATAACGCCTATAGGGTCCGCCATAAAATCTCCTAAATTGGCTTTGAGCAAAAGAAATCAATTGTATCCAGTTACAATTGTCTCTTCTTATCGCGTAAAAATTGCAGGAAATTTAAGAGAATGTTTAAAAAACCATCTGCCAAACCAAGCCTCTATATTTCACGCCACTCTAGGAAAGGAAATTTTGTTTCATGGCAAACCAAATCAAATTCCCAACAAAATAAAATCTCACTTTAAATTATTAGTGTAATAAGAATAAAATAGTTTTGTTTTATCAATGTGTCATATATGGATCGCGACAGAAGATACAACAACAGAAAAGAGTGGAAAAAATTGAGAAGAGCAATTACAACAAAAAATATAAAAGGATTTGGGAGAGAGAGATATTACAATATTTATAAGAAAAAGACACAAAAAACATGAGAAGGATTGACAGATTTAGATTGGGAAACGAGGAGAAAGGAAACAGATACTGGGCAAATAGCGCGGAAAGGATGTGCAAGGTGTGCGGACGGAGATAGAAACATTGGAGCACATCAAGTTTTCATGTGAGAAAAAGGTAATAACCGAAAAGAATATTGTGCGGTTATTAAAGGGAGGCAGTGAAGGGATGATGTGGATGGCAGAGTGGACAGAAACAGGAGGGACAGTAGCAGGAGGAGCGAAGCAGTAGCAGTTTTGTTTTTATTTTTATAAGGAGGAGTATATTTTTTGGAAGGAATGAGAATGTTTAGATATAATAAAGATCAAAAATGAATTAAGCACAATGACATGGAATTTAATGAGTTAAGGCAGAAGAATGTAGTGCCAAATGACAAAAACATTTAATTAAATAATAATTTCACTTTATCAGTATGAATAAAATAGTTTTGTTTCATCAATGTGTCACATATCGATTGTCCAGTTCATTAGAAAGTCATGTAGAAAAATGTAGTACTGATTCAATAGTCAGATAGCTCGTAAATGTAACTAATCAAATTAGAATCCTGATAAACGTGTCGATTACTTGCTGCTCTAAAAAGATTACTGCAAATTCGGAGATATTCCAATCTTCGGATATAAGAGGTAATTTTAATTACTAGTGGTGGGACAGCACTTGTGGAAGAACAATAGATTGTGCAGCATTTTGGGCAAAGAATACTTCGGATTTTATGATAAATTAACAAGTGGTGTAATTTTTATTGGTCTTGCTTGGCAATTTGTTAAGTACACAGTATCCACAGCATCATCTGTGGAGTATCAGATCTTTGTAGCCCTGGAGCTAGTGCCCCTGTCAGCATTTCTCCAGTTTAGTCCAGTCAGTGAGGCCCTCCGGCTATTTAGATGTTCCCACGCTACAAGGCAAGTCGCTAGATAAAACTCCACGCCAACTAATAGCCAATGGATACTGACTGGCAACACAAGACAAGACATGACGAGGAGAGTGAAGGGGGAGTGATGCTGGTGAATGGACCACAATGACTATGATACTCTCATATAAGTATTCTTACAATAGCCAGCTGGCTAACAATAATACAACTAAGATAAAGCTATTATAAAATAACGTAATAGTTTTATTATTCTTTTTAAAAATTTAAATAACAGTTTCTCTTATTAAATTGATTTTCAAATATTTTTCAAATTTAATTTATACTTATTATTATTTATAGGCTTGTAAGTTATTAGTTGGAGGATTAGGTATTATCGTATTGAGCAACAGTTTGTTTTATATTATGCTTGTGCTTCTCAAACTGTAATTATTATAGAGTCGTTAACATTTTTTGTAACAAGTGTACTAAACACTAATCTGGTTATGATATTGGTAGGCTACAAACTGAATTTTAAATGGTGTGTCATTACGCATTGGATTTATCATATCTCACATAGAAAACAGCGGAAGCAAGGGGAAGGTGTATGCACAACTGTCAGGATTCTACTAAGACAACAACAGAGATCAAGATGCTGTGCAAGATGATTGCAAACTAGTCGCGCAACGAAGTTTCCAACGAAAACGAAAAACGAGCCGTGTTTCGTGACTCTATGGAATTTTTAACAATAGCATAATAGGGGATTTTATTGTGTCGTATTATGAGATATTTGTATGTATGTATGTATTTAAATACTTTTGAATAATATTTGTGCACATCTCTGCTCATGATGTTACCATCAGTAGCATGCAACGTAATTGTCCTGCGACCAAGAAACATAGTCGCTCAAAGCCAATTTCAAATCAGTCTTTTTCATTCGGTTTGGGCAGATCCGGAGCTCGCGTTTGCAATCAGTCGACCCATGTCCGGCCTTATCATAAAGATATCATACAAATCGAAGTATTCGCTTATATATATATATATATATATATATATATATATATATATATATACCGCTGTTCATACCGTGTTAATCCAAATTTTCCTGTTGCAACCTGCATCTCCATTTCTTATGAGAACCAACTAAATAAACATCTCCCAAATCATCTTTTCCTATAGGAAGACTATCATGCTATCTCTTTCCACCAACAAGTGTTCGACTGTCTGACGTAGATAATTAAAAATATCAATCGGAAATCAGTAATAATCAAATGACATAAATGACTTTATTAAGAGCAATAAATTCTTTAAAACGTTTTTTTTTTCTTGATCTTATTTTTTCAATTTTCGTTTCGTAGTTTGTTTTAATAACGTCGGTGTATTAATTAACTAGAGTCTGGTATTTCCTGGATGCTGATGTCGAACCCCCCATGGGTTTTGTGAAGCTGGGGTCATCCCACGACTTCATGACAATGTCCATCCCGTGGTCATCGAGAATCACTGATATATTATAGATAAGCATGGAGCGATTTATTTTATGGATAAGTAGTTCTTAGACTTAATCAAACAGGCGTATCGTAACTTCGTGGTTCTTTTGTGTCACGTAGAGGGTTGTATTAATAACATAAAGGCTGTCACCCGAAGTGATCGTCCCTCTTATTTCTATTTATAATTAAATTTATTAACTAAACCGATAAATTAATATAGGATTTATTTCTTAATAACGTAAAGACTCTTATCCTGTTTAATATTTCTCCATGTTTGAAACAGGTACCTAAAAAACAACTTCCTGTTGACTAAAAGAGCGCATCACAATCCGACGATTTATACCATGATTTGATGTTTCAAGGTGTTATAATTTCGCCAAAATTCTTTTAATTAAATACCAAATCAGTTTAATTGGGATAATGTAGCGTACAGACTGGTACGACTTAAACATGCGACATCCAACATTTGTTGGAAGAAGTTGTGCAACACGTCCACACTAGTGCGACATCAGTCATAACATCTGGGAGCTCTCGCACAGGGAATATATATTTATGTTCTTTTTTTGTTGGTTTTATTGGATTATAATTTTTTTCTTATTTACTTTTCAGATTTGTATGTATATAACATAAAGTGTGATATAATCCGACCACAGGGCCACGGTTTAGGGCATAGGGCACAGGCTAATAATATTATAAATAAGCTTCTAGTGATGAAAGCAATAAAATATAGAATGATAATAATCTAAACAGTATTAGAACAATTTATTTGATATCAATTTGTATAGCTTAGCTATAAATCGGTGTATGGCATTTTGTAAAATGTATTTTATATATATAAATATATTATTTATGTCCTTTGTGAGTATGGTCCATTCCCTATTACCTATTACCTTATTACAACAATGCCCTATTGGCCTATTCAGTAATACATCCATAATTTATATATTAAAATATTTAAAATAAAATAATATTTAAGTAATGTTGGTCATAATGTAATATCTCGGAATAAATCAGAATTGTCAATTGTATTCAATGAGTATCTATAAATTATATAAAGTGAGTTGATGGAATCGAGGAGAAACCGTTTAATTTGTTTACGAATATACAAGTTTATAAATATCTCTTTTCTTTTAACAGTAGCGTCGATTTCTATAATCTTTAAATTAAAAGGATCAAACTTTTTAACGTTTGTTACGTATGATGTAGTGAATGAAATAAAGTCGGGCTCCAAAGTGTAGAACTAATAGTCGTTCTAATTTTTGAATATGTTTAAAAGTTTAGCTTTGTATTAGAGTTTCTAGTTTTAGATCTCGGTGAACATCCGCGTGCGCTGCCATCTTAGAAAAGATACGGACGTAAATGGTGCTTTTCTTGCAATGTTTCCTTATTAGCAGGTTCTACTTTATATAGAGTCACTATCAATGTTTTAGCGAATAATATTTTTTGTGTGCCAAATACTTTTCATATTCATCATTCTTTTCTTTTATTTCCTAGTAAACAATTTGGTGAATTGTCTTGTTTCAATTATAATTCGCATTCACTTTTTGTTCCTTTGTATTCCAAGAGAAGGAGCGGTTCCTTCATTTATAGCCGATGAAAGAGACATTTTATATGAACGATTGTGAGAAAAGAGATTGTCATAAAAAAATAATCTTACGCATCTTCAATATGATGACAAAGTGACTCCAAAATGTTTACTGGGTTAATATGTTATGACTTTGTGAAAAACACTTCTATGTAGCCGCCATCTTCATCGTCATATTAAGTTATGTATCTGCATTTTTTCAATCACTACATCATTAGCAACAATCATGCTAAGTTTTATGAGAGTAGCCCGTAGAATCTGTGCTTAATTGTCACAGTAATCCAGCTCATAATTTATCAAATTGGAGTGTTATGCAGTATACTATTTCAGCTCTGAAATACGCAGATTGAGCAACGGCTCTAGACTCTTCACAGCTTTTAGGACATGCTACTATATGTAGATAAAGAAAAGGCATAATCTTGTTATATAATTTATTCGTTCTACAATTCTACATGCTTCAATTCTTTATCAAAAATTTATTACGAGTAGTTTGTATTTGTTAGGGATATTTTTACGGTTGCGTTATCCTAGTATAAGTCACATAGAACACGAGGGAGTCTGACGATTATTTATATCTTTTGATAAACGCAATATGCGCGCGTACAACTGTTTGGTATTCGATGGGAGTACAGGGAACACTTGTTCCCATCTTGTAGTACACCAGGAGAACCTGTTGGTTGCACCAACCTGCTCAAACCTGCGTAGTAACTCAAAGAACTTTTTAAAGAATTTTTACTTAAGTCGTTATGTGCTTAAATTTGATAGTGATAAATAATAATAAGAATTTTTTACTCAAATATTTGACATTATATTTAGAAATACTATTAGTAGAATTTATGAGTTAGAGGTTTAGGCACGATTTGGAGATAACGCTGGATTTATGAAAGCACTGGGATTATATAGTTTTAAGATTTTTCTACCACAAATTTTATTATCGCCTCAATATTGCAATCAAACATGGAGCCCAACATATTCGAACGTGTATGGGGCCTTTAAGTTAAATATTTACTATTAATATTCCTTTATGTAATGTGTAAAATATAACATATGTAAATAATATATTTTTAATTTTATTTGTGATAAATTTAACACTTATTTTCTATGCAAATTTTGCATTAAAGAACAAGGTGTCAAGCTGCGCACAAGCATACCCCGCCAGCTAAATAGACTTGCCGCTGTGTTGTAACGAGCGCAATAAAACTAACTACACCTTGTTGAGTTATAGAGCTATGCAAATAATAATAATCCTTGCATAAAATGCAGATGATACTATTTCCATCATTAAAAATAAATAAATACATCTTCAAGGTCAAATTTTTAAACATAGTACTTATAAATTACATTTTATATCTGCGTTTATGTCACTGACGAAAGAAACAAATCTTCTACATAGTTATATTAATGTTTTTTAAGATTTATCTCTACAAAATATTTGATTATTTTTTAATAAATTCGATAATGTGTGTAGTTCGATATGGTTGTGGCCTTTGACCTTAAATAAACATAAATATTATGTTTATATATACGTAGGTGTTGATAATGTATAAAAAATATAGGTATACAATGATTTTGTAATCTTTTGTTGAAGATATAAGTCACACACCGACTATAATATCATTACAACTCAAAAACCTTATGCTACTACCACCCAGATCTATTCTGATGGCGGTTCCAGGCAGCAGGGGCGCCCTTAGACATTGCGAGGCCCCGGGCAGCAGATCTTTGCGAGACACTTGTTCTTTGTATAATTTATGTAAATTGTACAAGATATAAAAGGATTTGGGAAAGTAATATACCTCAGTACTTAATAGAAAAAGACACAAAAAACATAAGGACAGCAAGGTTTAGATTGGGAAATGAGGAAAAAGGAAACAGATACTGGGAATGTAGAGAAGAAAGAGTGTGTAGAGTGTGCGGAACGGAGGAAGAAACGCTGGAGCACATTAAGTTTGATTGTCAGGAAAAAGTTGGGAGCGAAATGAATATTGGGCGGCTCTTAAAAGGGGGCAAGGAAGAGAACAGATGAATGGCAGAAATAACTAGAAGAAGGAAGGTTGAAGCTAATTAAATCTTTTGAAAATGTGCTAAACCATTTATTTTCTTGTAGATATTAGGAGAATTGAGGTTTTTAGTTTTTGGTTTCGGTGGAAGGAAATATATATATATATACGAGTATATATATATACTTATGGATTAAAATGTATTGTACTAAGGCAGAAGAATGTACTGCCGAAAGGTAAAACATTAAATAAATAATAATAATGTAAATTGTAAGTAAGTATATATGATGATAATTGACAAGAAATAAAATTTTATATTGGAAGTGTTATAAAAGTTAACAAGTACAAAGACGACAAATATTAATGATGATAAACTAAGAACATTGTCCTAAAATATTACATAAAGAGATTCATAATTGAAGACATCGCATCATTTTTAGTTGGTAAACACTTCCAGTGACAGTCTCTTAGTGTAACATTGTTCTTCCACATGGCACTCAACGTTGGGTGACGTTCTTTTTGACCTGCATCTTAAGAAAACACAGCTCCGTAAAGTAATGATACATATCAAGTCTCAATAACAGTTACAAGATAACAAAAAACACTCTAGTTATGCAATAGATTATCATTGTCTTACTGTTAATTCATTCTAAAGCGAATTAACATACCTGATGCTACACTCTGTGTGCCCTTTGACCTATCTCATTTAACTACAATAAGATAAGACCCTTGACCTGGTAATGGTGTTAATTTTTACTGCTTGAGATGATAATTTAAATATTAAAACACAAGGAAGAAATTGTTGCATTCTTAATGCGTATTTACTCTGATCATATTGATTGAACACTGGTACATGGTGATCTTATAAATACAATATTTAATGCTTAGCGGGACATTAAGTAATTGATTGTTATTATGGAGAAATGTTATCTAGTTTAAATCGAGATGATAAAAATGTTTGTGTATCTTAACTAGGCTCCAAACGATGCGGTGAACGTTTGATTCAAATGCTTACCTCGAACGTGTGAGTCAAATATTGGAAAATTGACATGGCTACACGGTGGAACGAATGTTTAATACGAATGGTTTATTTATTTTATTAATTTGTTGATATTATTGACATTGACACTGTTTAACAAAAACTTTCAAGTAAATAAAGAAACTTTCAAATATAACCTTCCTTTGTTGGACGATTCGTGCAGCAGTGCCTGACATGTGGATCAAGTGTGTGATAGGGGTAGAAAAATCCCTTTGATGCGGATCGACAATAGCCCGAACTTCTTCCAACACGAATGTTGGACACCAGGTAAATCAAGGTATTTTGTTTTACAAGAACAAAAATATCAGCTGAGATACAAAAGCATGAACCAAGGTTTATAATAAACCTCAGTCAACAGAGAATGAAAAAATGGGACTCAGAGAAAGAAGTGGCCTTATGCAAACGTAATTTAGTGTCAAGCCAATGTCATTCAAGGAAAGCGTTCATAGAATCACCACTCTCTTTGGGAAACATACATTTTGCAACAAAACTAGTTAGTTCCGCCCAATTTGGAACGTCTTTCCTATGTTTCCATGTGTCATAGGATAAATCTAATCACGTTTGATACGTATCTGTGCACGCTTACCTCTGATATAAACTAGAGATTACATACAAACAATTTAAATTGTCTTGTATATACGAGTATGTAATATTTACGTATGGTGAGCACTGAAATTTATGATCCATATAAATTTCCAATGTAAAATTTCTGCTTTGAAAGTCCGGGATACGTGCCCATATTAAAGTAACTATTAGCAAGGATTAAATTGACTTTAGCTTGAAGATGAAATGTTTATGATTGCAATTTAAACAACATACAAGGCTTTAGTTTGCAACTGTCATCTAGAAATATGCATATTATCTTGTTGTTTAGTTTACCATTGGTCAAGAAACAAACCACATAATTTCAAAGAATTTAAATGGATATTTATTGTACCGCATGCTCCAGAAGATGAAATTCTCCATACGCAAGAGTCCAGCATTCTGCTTTGGATCGTCTTGTCTATCTGGACGATCTACTGGATCGATCAGTACGGCGCGGCGATGCCTTGGAGATCGTTAAAATCGTTAAAAATGTCTATTGGATGTTGTGGTCATGGTGCCGTGAAGAAATGAATATTTTTTGTAGCAATTAGAATTGTTACAACCAGAGATGTGCACAAATGCTTTTAAAACGCATTTAAATACAAACTGCAAATACCTCGTTATTTTCCTATTCCAAATACAAAATAAAAAATACATTTCATGTTAGTATTTAAATACAAAATACGTATTTTGAGAAAATAGAATACTCTTTATGTTACTAATATAAATGTTATTTTTTTTAATAATTATGAGAATTCTCTTTGATAAAGACTGACTGAAATTTTTGTTTTATAGAAATACTACCTAGAATTTTTAAAAATAGCAAAAGTAAGGGTTTATTTCTTAGTAAACTCATTTCTAAATAATGTCAACTTATAAATGAAAATATAAATGTTGGATGTCGCATGTGGGGTGAGTAGGTAAAATAATATATATTTATGTATATATTTCAGTAAGGAATGTAGTAGAGTGATTGTCTTGTAGTAAAACAAATAATGAACGAGAAAATATGATAAACAAATTTAGGTAAACGAAAATCAGATGTCTTATGGTGGTGGTAACAGGAAGAATAATAAAATAATAAGCACATCTATTATTTTAAATTAGAATTATTAAGACAATTGTGCAGATACTTTTATATCGTAGATGGTGCTAATGTTGGTGGGGTTTTAAGTTTATATTCAAAAAATAATATTTACTGATTAACATTATGAAGTAACAAAAATGAAAAAAGTATTTTTTATTTTCCAAATAGGAAATAGGTTTGTAAAAGTTTTCAAATAAAATATAAAATTCTATACTCTTAAAAGATATTTAAATACAAAATAGAAAATAGGTATTTACTATTTTGTATTTGCATTTTGAGTATATGTATTTGAAAAACGCTTGCAAAGAACTCCGTCCCCTGTCAAAATTTCTGCGGCTTGCTATGGTTATTAACTTCCCGATCCCACGCAAATGGAAATAAATGAAGTAATCACGATCCTCTTCTGATAAATGGTATTTCTACCGACCATTTAAACACAAAATTTATCTTTTAACTGTAAAAACTAATAGTTATTTTACTTGAAGCGATTCGTCATTTGTACATTGTACCAGTAATTAAGCCAGTCCATCTCAAAATGAGTGGGATGAAATTAGATTTGGTCCAGCAACAGCATCAGCGCAACCATTTTTCTAATATTATAATTAATCAAACACTCAACATTTAATTTTTTTTTTTTATATATTTTTTGTGTAGAGTGTTAATGTATTACTATATTACCTTAAGATCAAACTCCATTAATTAATATTGTAACTTAATTAAGTTATTTCATTCTATTCAGCTGCAGGCCGTTGTCTATGGTTAATAACGTTCTTAATCAAGCTATCAATCAGTTAAACTAAACCATAATCGTTTGGTCACACATTTAACTATCCGTTAATATAATAACTCACGTTTAGTAATAAGAAAAATAACGCCTACATTAGCAAAGAAGCAACTTGTACGTTTAACAAAATGTAACGCTTGAATAGTCGAATTAGCTTGCAGTAAGCAAGTGAGTGTGACTCTTGCACTGCTAGATAATGTAATAATCATATTTACCGGTTGTTATTAATTACGTCTAATTAATAAAGCCAATGAGGCTGATGCTAGCAGTGTAAATTTGAGGACGCTGCAGTTTTTAAGAAATTAATTGTATTAAAGCGATTCGGAAAAAACGGCAGACATAATATTAAAATTTGATTGTTCCTTGAAATAGCTGTAAATAATATTTGATATTTTGATATATAAATACATATAGCAGAGCTTTATGATCTGTAAGGTTGGTAACCTTACACAAGGATTGTGATGTCACATGCATTTGGAATGTGTACAACGTTGAATCCCTTTAATAATTAAAGAGACAAAACGATTTTTTTAATTGTTAATATCTCTTAACATATAAGGAGTTATTAAAAAATAATTGAACATTTGAGGTTCTAGTTTCTAGTACTTTATCTATATAGTACACTTTTATAGAAATTAAGACATAGGACACAAGCCTATTTGGAAGGTGTAGTCTTTTGAACGAAGCAACAATCATTTAAAAATATTCAACGGTGTAGTTTTTGTAACAATTTCAAAATGAAACCAACAGATAGCTCGCCCCGCAATAAATAATGAAATTTGTTATTCATTATCGCGTTATTCGTCTGAATTTGTTTTAATTACATTATTTTTTCTAAGGCCTAGCGCATATTAGAAACAAGACTTTTATGACTCAATCTTTCTCATCAATTTTTCTCAATCTTGTTTCCAGTGTGTGTCTAGCCTAACACAATACGTCATTAGTAATATTCATAGACTATTCCGTCCGTTGCCCTAGTGCAAATATATATGTTAAATCGTACCCCTCACTCCCCTCCTAAGCATTCCTCATTCCTAGTTTGTCATGCGAATTGGTTTGGAATTATAATTTTGATTGATGATCGCTACTTGTAATATATAATTAAATATTCATTAATGCAAAAAAAATAAAAATAATACATTCATAAACTATTTGTATAAATAATAATAAAGGCGGGGCTTCACAAATCTACATCTACTGCCAAATGCCATCAACTGGTGAAGTAAGAAATAACTACAATAGATTATTAAAGCAGTAGCAAGATTCACTAAGTATACGTCAAGCTACTGTTAATAAATATCAAGCATGTTCCTGTGGAAAACAAGAAAGCAGGCGCGATTAAAGTTTAATTAGGAGCGTCACTTTGATCCTACTGTGTACAGGACTGTAGTTCATACATTTGTGACCTAAAAACCATGTGGGTGCTGTCATCTCATTTATGTAAATGCTTTTGTACTAACTCGTAATACATTTTATTAAGTATTAACACACCCTCGTCCTCTATTACGTGCTATTTTAACAGAAAGTGTTATCGAAGCTGGTTGGGACCCCTCCCTCCCCTTTGAACCAGCCCTCTACCATGGAACTCATGAATCCGGATCTAGGCTAATCTGCAAGGCGAGGCTTTCATAGATATTAACATTCACTTGCGTACCGTATTCCGTAATTAATTATATTTATAATGAGATTAAAGAGAATAGAAAATTATCACTGAAGAGAATTACCCAGTAAACATTTTGGAGCATTTTGGAGTCACTTTGACATCATATTGGAGATGCGTATGATTTTTTTGTCATAAAAGAGTTCATTTATAGTTCAGCTTGTCACAGTCAGCTTTATCAGCTACAGATGACGGAAACACTCCACCTGTCGGAATACAATTGAAGATAAAGTTGATGCGAACTATAATTGAAGTGAAATAGTGATAGAAACGTCACAAAATAGGACACTTCACCAAATTGTTTACTGGGTATTTATGAAACTAAAACAAGATAGAAGACGGAAGAGATTGAAAGGGTGAGGATGTGAAAGGAGTATAGAAGTACTGTAGTAGAAGGGGATGAAGAAGAGGGACAAATCGTGAAGAGATGTGTTGGGAGGAAGAGGAAAATGTGATGTACATGACAAGTAAATGTAAAGCGAGAGTTGAAAGCAAGGTTT
Organism: Panorpa germanica; assembly: GCA_963678705.1. NCBI lineage: Eukaryota > Metazoa > Arthropoda > Insecta > Mecoptera > Panorpidae > Panorpa > Panorpa germanica. The sequence continues at coordinate 9,447,399 of OY783223.1, read as the reverse complement.
GCAGAAACTGATGCAAGGGAAGAAGGAAGGAGATGGATGGCAGAAATAAGAAGGAGAATCGTGGTCTGTCAAATCGTTTCCTACGATTAGCGGACACTTTTGTGAAAAACTTGGAAATGAAAGAATACAAAATTGGAAGTAAAGGCATCTTCAAACGAAAGCACTTATGCTAATAAAACAATTTAAATTTTAAACTGTCATGCTTATTCTCTTCTCAGCAGGATCCAGAAGTTTGGAGACATCTTGCTAAGCTAGGTTAAGAGTAAATTTGGATTGCTGCTACTAGCGCCTATTTCTTACGCTTAATTTGGACAGGAACGACCCTGAATACAAGTATATACTTAAACGATACCTTCTTCCACCCCTGCTACCCCCTCCAACCTTCAGTCGTAATCAATGAATCTTGTTTTTAATACCACTTCATAATTTATAAATAATTTCCCTAACAACTGCGTGTTAAATATAAATATTTTGATATATTTTATTATCGCGAGAGTTCGGACTTTGCGGCTCATTTGAATATGAACGGATGGAGTATTTCTCTGGGGGCTCGGCCTGTACGGGGGCTCACTGGCTTAGGAAGGAACAGGGGTCCCAAGAGAGTCAGGGGTAGACGCCTGCCAGGTACATTGCGTGACACCTTTTGTGGTTTGAGTCTGTAACTACAGTTTTCTGCAGCATTCTAAGTAACGCTGTTAAATATGCTATATGTGTATGTATGCTACACTTTATTTATAATATGTAGTAAATGCTTCATATTCACGGTATATTCGATGAAAATCAAAAGGACTTAATTGACAGAGAGCTGTAGGAAAGTGACAAATAATCAGTCCGTATCAATTTCGGTATTGGAAGCCCTTTAAGAACGCTCCTATTCGATCCAGTTTACTAATATTTCGAAAACCGTGACACTTTGCATAATAGCATATACTTTTATATTCATTTTGGTTAATCTATGCTCCTACTCAATAGTAGAGAGCTATTTTGTGTATTTAGATTGTTCGTTAGACTAGTTTGAACATATGCAGACATCGTCTGGTTAAAAGTGCTTGTAGTAACAATATCTTGACATGCACAAGAGCAACTCATGTACGAGATTTACCTTAAAGTCACCCGTGTGACATCTGGGTGACATTAGTGACATGAACATGGTCATTTCTCTGTCAGCCATAAATCAGCCTGAGATAATGTGCTAATGCCAAGTAATGCCAACCGAAGGGAACCTGGTCATTTCTGACATTGATTGAAGAATTACGTGTCTTGATAATTGCAATACCAACATTAGCAACATTACAAGTGGAATCACTGATACCAACCTTAAGTGAAAATAAATATTGTAATTGATATGTTGATATATTCACTGCTGTGTAATCGAAAATAGATTGGATACTGATAAATTTACCCTGCGTGTGAACACCATATTTTTCGAGTCATGGTGTGTACACTGGGTCTTTGAGGGAACAGTGGAGTTTCTGGATTACTTCTTAAAGTGTCTACTTCATGGTCCAGAAGTTGCCAAAGTCCAAAGTTTAAAACCGTTGTTAATAAAAATTCATAAACAGTGAAAAACGCGGAAAAAACGGAATATTGTTAAAAAATTCATAACTTTGTAACAAACAAATATCAAAAAGAACGGTTGTAGGCTTTTTTATCTTAGATTATAAGCTTTCGAAAGAATGTAGTGTCTTTGGCGTGGGCTCTAAAAAGATGAATTATTTATGCACCTGAAAGTGGGGAATATTTTACGGATTCAAGCATGTCATAATAAACGAAACGGTGATTATTCGGCACAAAATAAGTTTTTATTGATGAAAATACAAAAGTTATGAAATAATAATTAATATTAGTTAATAATAATTAGTGTCAAAAAGAGAATTTACGGTGAGCAACCGTTGAATTGTCACCCATCTTCAAAAACTTATCGTAGTAAAAAAAAACAACTAATAAAAGAAATCTATATATATATATAATATAAGAAATAATATATTAAATTACATAAAACATTTATTTTATCCATGAAAAAACTGTAAAAGAACGAGAAAAGCAAAGAAAAGTGCATTTACTAACATTGGAATACAGAGGCAAGTTTCATGGACTCGTCTTTACAAGTAAACTGACAGATCCGTACGCTGCTGGAACCTTAAGTCCCTACCACTACCTAGATTTTTTAGGGGGCATAGGTCAAGCGCGCTCTGTACTCATGAGAGAGAAATAGCAGTTTGAAATTTCAACTGTTCCTTAAAAGACCCAGTGTACACACGCAGGGTTAACAAAGATATTATTAACAACTGTTAGTTGGACAAGGACAGATACCATATTTTTTGTACGAGTACTGAAGATGACTTACTAATGAACTGGACGCTCCGTGCACAAATAGCAGTGTTCAAATGCGTGGTATTAGAACTCGTATCTACTGACCATATCAGGTGCTTCACCGTTTTGCATAAATTAATAAAATCGTGCTACTCATCATTCTAGCTACACGTTGGCCAATTGGTCATGTCGTACGTCGTAAGTCATACGTCATAACACGGTCTGGTGTCCGCGACTCTGTGGGGGCGTTCCGACTACACGGACGCGTGCCGCGGATTTTGAAACGTGATATTTAGGTGCCCCACCCCCACAGATACGGATATGGGGGATCCAGAGATCTGTTGTGGGAGGTAATTATTATTCAAGTAGAACAAGCCGAACATTCCATTCTAATAAGTTATGGGTTTATTGTTCGGAGTAACAAATTTATTCATTTTGTGGGTATGATTCTATGCAAATATTACAAGTGGGTGAAAAATGTTATAGTTTACGGCTTCTGTAACAAATACCAATATCGCGGTTCACATTGTCTTCAATTTAAAATATAAATGTGTATTAAATGATCCTTTATAGTACAAGCTATTTTTATAAGTTTCTATTTAAGTTTTTGTTATATATATCGAAGAATCTCCCGGCAAATATGTTCCACGGAGCAGCTTAATATTTTTTTTACAATTTTTTAAGTAAATATGTTTACAAAATGTTTTCGATGATGTTTTTTGACGACAAAGTTAATATATAATTATTTCTATAATTACTACATGATAAAATGACATTTAAAGAATACTTTGTGAAATTTTCATAAATAAATGTCAAGAAATGAGGCATTGACAGCGAATCTCCGCTGACGTCACAAGAAAAAGTAACATTGTGGTGCCACTCATAACTCATCACTGAATTTTCTGAAATCGAAAAACTAAAATGATTTCATTAGTTGATAAGTTTCTGTAGGTAACGCTGTGAGCTTTTTCTAATTGATTTTTAAATTTTTTAGATCAAAAACTTTGTTATTTTAAAATACGTTCAAATTAAAAAAAAACTCGACAGCGTTACCTCCGTATTTATGCCAAGAAGGAGTGTGCAACATTGAGCTAGGGAGGACAGCGACTCTGAAAAAGCTAAGTGCAACAAAAACGCGCTTAAAAATTTCAAAGAAAGACAAAACCAGACCAGAGAGGTGAAGACTTAGAACTCTATATCTCCGACAGTTTTACTCCAATCGACTTCAATTTTTCACGCAATAAATTTAATATGTTGCACATTAATATAAATAAATTTAAAAACCAACCCCATCCCCTACTTAATGACAATAAAAGAATATATATATATATATATATATATATATATATATATATATATATATATATATATATATATACATATATATAAGCGACAATTTACCTGATTGCAGTAATAGCTAATACCACACAAAGTTTAAAAACTGTACGAAATATTACGATTTTAAATTATAATATAAATTGATACTTAAAAACATAAATAAAAATTTGTTGCATGTAAAACAAAATTCTTAAAAATAAAATACATTATTTTAGGTGTTTAACAATCCGTTTAAATATGGAAATTCAATAAAATAACAAAATCCCTGCTGTTGTTGTTACTTTCACAATTGATAAATGAATAATAAAACAACAAGAATATGTGCGGTGCAGTGCATCTTAGTAACTGAACTGACAATCGTAAAAATAGTCGAAATAGGATTCCTGTACCGTCAATTGTCGGCTATATAACATATACATACATTTATTTATACACGAGAATATTTCAAATGACATTCCAATATCTAATGGACAACCTACTCAGCTAAATTCAAAAATACGCCTTAAAAAATGTTTAAATAACATGTAAATATTCGAATGTTGTATTACATAGGCATTACTTTACCTTAAATTGTTATTTCGAGTCATTACATCTTAAAATTGATATTACATGTATATAAAGGTTAGTTTACAAGCTAATGACTTATGGCAGGGGCGCTAAATGACTCCTAAACCATCATTACCTCCAAAATCTTTCAATTACCCCTTGTCTTAGCTCAGGCAAATACGGCGAAACTTATTAAAAGTTGGCGGAAGGCAATTGATCTTAGAATGGTCGAATATTGATTAGATAATAATATTAATGATCTTTTCTGATCTTTCTATTTTAGTAACCAATATTCTTAGGCCTTAACCTACCCAGTAAACATTTTGGAGTCACTTTCACATCATATTAAAGATGCGTATGATTCTTTTGTCATAAAAGAGTTCAGTTTCTCACTGTCGTTCATATGAAATATCTATTTTATCGGCTAAATATGCCGAAACCGCTGATAAAGTTGATGCAAACTATAATTGAAGTTCAATAGTAATTGAAACGTCATAACGTCATCTTTCCAGTAAACATTTTGGAGTCACTTTGACATCATATTGAAGATGCGTATGATTCTTTTGTCATGAAAGGGTTCATTTATAGTTCAGTTTCTTACATTTTTTCATATAAAATGTCTACTTTATCGGCTACAGATAACGGAACCACTCCACCTGTCGGAATACAAATGAAGATAAAGTTGATGCGAACTATAATTAAAGTGAAATAGTGATAGAAACGTCACTAAATAGGGCACTTCATCAAATTGTTTACTGGGTTTCTTATTTCATACTAAGAAATACTTATTTAATTTCCTAAAAACATACAAAGTTATAAATGATGGGTATAGATTGGATATGAACCAAATTAAAACAAAATGTAAACGCAGCTGTTGTTTTAATATTTGTTACCTTTGACACGGACATCGGATACTCGTGTTACTGAAAGGGCGGGGCGGGGGTCGGGCGTGTTTTCTGTGGACGGACAATCATTAAGCATTGGATATTTTTGTGTAACTAATGTCAAAGAAACAACAGGGCAGGGTTAACTTATTACTTGATTTTTATCTTGTTGTACATTACCTAATAGATTGTTTACAATACTTAAAACAATTTAATACCAATAACACCATGTCTTTAATATTTAAAATAAGAATTATTAACTTAAGTACATGGCCGTATGAATGTATCTTCAATAGTACAAATCTGGGGATTGAAGCGGATACAAGAGTGCTGCAGACGCGCAAAAAGTCAAACATTTGGTTTTGGTTTTTATTTTTCGGTTTTTAGACTGCACCTTTAAACTTTTATCATCCATGTGTCATTTGTTAAGCACACAACTAATAAAATCTAAAATTGATGATCCAATGGATGCCGCTGTCATTTCAGAAGTGGGACGGTAGGCTCAGCAACGTATAGTACTTGTTTGGGTGATCGTCAAAGAAATCTGATCCCTACTAGCACAACGCTCAGGCAAGTAATGTAGTGATCATCTTCATAAATCATTTTCTGTAATTAAATGACTTTTAAAACATCATAGTTGTATTTAGTGCTGTAAAGAAATAATAAATGTCATTGCAGAAATAGTTATAGCTTGTATAAATACCAACAGTTTCTCTTTGCGTACGCTCGTCTCACCATTAGCAAAGGTACACCTGGTTTACTTGGTCCGTCTATTGTAATTGAGACATTCAAATGCCGGAATGACAGATCATATACATTGTCGCGGCTGTCGCGAGATCTCCAGCATTCAAGGGTCAAATGTTGACCTTTCTATGTCGTTGTAGATGTTGTAGATGTCGTTGTCTCGTACAAGAAGCGGGCGTGGGTTGGGTTGTAAAACTAAATATATTGTAACTTAAGAATGTAATAAAGTTTGGTATTCGATATCTCATGAATACGAGTATCCACAAGTCCATATTCGTTCCATGAATGAAATCATAGAGTAACGATTTATTTTTATGGAAAATGTGTATCAGATTTAACAATAGGGTAGCTTTGGATTTTTGGAACTATTACAGTTTGTCAGTTTTTTATATAAATACACTTGGGCGACCTCACTAAGGGGATACAACTGTCCGAGTATGCTCGCGGTTACCAACACACGACCGAATCATACGTGACCAACATCTGTTAACAAGCAAATACCGCGAGCTTCACATCTTAGTTAAAATAACTTAAATATAAAAATAACAAAACTCTTTTTTATATTTGTGTGAAAAAATAATATAATAATATTTTGTTTTATGTAAAACTAATTAAAAATATATAACTCCTTATATATTACGAGATATTAACAATTAAAAGAGTAATTTTGTCCCTTTAATTATTAAAGGGATTCAACGTTATACAATATTCCAAGATATGTGACATCACGACCACTAAATTACTATCTCTTTTATACAACAGAGCGTAAAAGAGATAGCATATAGAACTCTTATCCATAGAAAAAATAACTGACCTACCCGAAATAGTCAGACATGTTACGTCATAAATATGTTCTAATCTACGTAATATATTCTAATTTTTAATTGCTATTAAATTAAAATAATAAAAACGCCAATACATTTATTAAAATCAATTTCAATCGACCAGTAAAAAATGACCAGTTTCTTAAGTTTTTCCACCAAGGATATTCTAGACATCATCCTAAAGTGACCTCTATTACTTGGCCTTGTTCTCTGTTTTGTCATACATTTACATATATCTTGGCGCTCGGATCGTGCTGCAGAATATCGAGCTAAGCACAGTCAAGCATGTTGGCCGAACTAGTTACGAGCTCAAGATATTACAGGGCATGTTGCTACTCTACTGTATGTGTTCTATTTGTGACAAGTCTGTCCTAATACAAAGTTATTAGCGTCATCTCCGTTTGTCCCAGGTGTTAATATAGCGTTGTCTCTATCTGTCGACGTAAAAGACAGTCGTGTCTTCAGTGTGAGGCTTATTACATACATATTTATTAAGTGTTGATAAATGAGATTCTAATTGTTAACAATAATTAATATAAATAAATCATTTATAAATAGAAAATCATTAAAATGCAATGATGGAAATGATTAACACAGCACAATCTTTCGACACATTGTAATAATGTCAACAACCATCAGGCGGTCGTAAGTTATACCTCAGCTAAGCTAGGACTTTAGGTGTTCCTTTCCTACGCAGGAACGATATAAAATACAATCAGTTTCTAAGATGAGTGGGTTTCTGAGAGAGAGGGAGAGGTGTCCTGGGAGAGTACTGGATCTTTAAGATGTATATAGAATGGCGGAATACTTTATTTAACTGTTACACATTGTTAAAAATAATAATGCAAATTAAAGCAGTGGTAATAGTCACAAGTAGATAAATCAATAAAGAGTGAGGGTTTCAACTTCTGGTGAGAATTCCGTATGGCGAATATTAAGGCCAGCAACTTCCCTATCACTCTCTAGTTCTAATAAACCGTGGAACGCACTACAGGCAAAATAAGAAACATGTCCAGCAACGAGGAACGCTAGCTCTAATAAATCAGACAGATCAGGTCAGTTGTATCGTTTATTATTATCTCAGGCGTGGGAGCGCGACTACCACCTGGTGCTACAGCCTGGAAGTAGTTTAAGATCAAACGGAAGGAGTTGGAGTTATTGGAGGTCGAATTGTAGAAGCTCATTTCAACTAGAGTTGGAAACCCACGATGGTAAAATTATTCTGCAATTAAATCGTGAAAAATTTGGGAGCTATGCTAATGATAAAATATTAAAAAGTTGTATAAAAGAGAATGTTGTGCAACGTTGAATCCCTTTAATAATTAAAGAGACAAAATGACTTTTTCAATTGTTCATATCTCCTAACATATAAGGAGTTATTAAAAAATAATTGAACATTAAAGGTTCTAGTAACACACTTTATCAATATATGGTACACTTTTATAGAAATTAAAACATAGACCCATTCAAATATAAAGTTAATTGCAAAATAATAGCGTTGAGTGTACTCTACATTACTAGGCTTGCTGGCATTACTACATTCTGAATCCCCCGCCGCCAGTAAATGCGTGGCCGTTGTCGCTAAAACAAAAAGAAGAACACAAAAGATCAGTTATTTGTAAATCGCTATTCCCGAATCTCAAGCTACTCTCAAACTTACAAATAAAGTAAAACACAACAGCATTTTGTTTATGTGTCATGTTCGATTCACACAGCAGACATTTATACAAGTACGACTTATAACACTGATTTATACAACGCGATTCTTAGCCGCATTATAGAAGTGACTACTGTAATATATGTATATGTTTTTTAAATTAGTATATCAATAAGATATAAAACGATTTCTGACAGATTTCACTTTAAAGAAATGGAGACCAAACTTCGCAGAGTTTAGCAAACGCAAGTGTGAAACTACTTATTAAACCCTTCTCTTTTTTGTGCTATTTTTCTTGTTTTGTACACGTTACAATACTTTATATTATATACATGCATCTATGTACATCACATACAATAGTATTGTGAGGATGAGGGACTGAGAATGAGAGGGGCTTGAAGTAAAGGAGGAGCATCAGTTCATCTATACTTAGAAATCGTATGTGACAGATTTACAACTGGATAAAATTATCACTTGGCCAATTTAAAACACACTCCCGACACAACAATCAAAAGTAGGGTGATAAAGTTTATCGATTCTTTAAGAAAGTATTAGAATTGTAAATATGGGCTAAGTAGTGTATAACCCTGGAGCTACTCTGGTCTTATTTTAGCATAAACAGCTCTGGAATACACATTGGAGAGAGTGATGTAATCTGAATCTTGGAAACGGTGCAACCCTTACTGCACTGCAGGCGACATTCGTTACATAATCGTTGATTGAGTTACTACATCTTGCTTTGTATACAGTTGTTATATTTCTTAATAAATACTATATTATGTTCGGCTTATGATTTGTAACTAGTACAACCTAATAGTAAGTGGTACCCAAATATTTCTGACGCTGGATGCTGATTTCAAATAAATAATATTCGTAGAAAATGAACTCGAAGCCATTCTGTATGTTCAAATATTCCCGTATGTGTAATTCTGCAACAGTGGTTTGCATTGTGCACAACGAAGTAGTCACAACATAAAACAACAAAACAGATTCCGTGGCGGTCCAGCCCAAACCTGCTAATCCCTCAGCATCTTCTTCAACAGTTTATCTGATTCCTTAAGGCTTCGCATCACACCACACTTGCTTAGTTTACACTTTTATAATAAGTGTATGTATGTATTGTTATATTATTCATTATTTAATGTTTCAAACATGGACGAGAAGTGAAGTGGAGAAGGAACACGTGCATTACGCGTTTTCTAAGACAAAAATGGGATTGTGTCCTATGTCTTAATTTCTATAAAAGTGTACTATATATTGATAAAGTGGGTTACTAAAACCTCAAATGTTCAATTATTTTTTAATAACTCCTTATATTTTAGAAGATATTAACAATTAAAAAAGTCATTTTGTCTCTTTAATTATTAAAGGACATGTGACATCACAATCCTTGTGTAAGGTTACCAACCTTACAGGTCATCTCTGCTATATGTATTTATATATCAAAATATCAAATATTATTTACAGCTATTTCAAGGAACAATCAAATTACAATATTATGTCTGCCTTAGCAGGGTTAAATAAAATAAAAACTTATTATTCTTTGATTTGACTTGATTATTTGACTACCAACAGCTACAGAACATTACTATAACTGACGTTAAAATACATTTCACGTCATACAAATATGGCCGACCATTTCTAGCGCTAAAACTACAATTCAAACTTTTAATTGCTATATCTCCGTCAATATTTAGATATTTAATAAAATAGACACGCCAATACACATTTATTAACATCAATTTCAATGAACAATTGAAGAATCGACCACTAAAAAATGAGGACACAAGCCCATTAAGATCAGCTCCTTGAAATGTGTCGATCACTAGTCTTCGCTGCATATACTTACCCTCCCACTTTCCTTCTGTTCCATGTTAAAACAATAAATTCGATGTGGTAACGCTTGGTAAAAATATCTTTGTTTTTCAAATTAATGAAGTCTAACGCTAATTTCAATTCACTCTCGTGAGTAAGACAGCAATGATGAAGATAAATGAACAAAAGAAAAAGAAACAAACACAAAACTATAAAAGATTTTGGATGAATCAGCCGCCTCGCACACTGCAAGTGTTCATCCAATGATTTACACACATGGATTGTTGCATTACTGTTAATGCACTTTCATTGCACTTTGGATAGAACACTTACAAGACATCTAGTACCTTAAGTACTAGAGAAGATCTAGTGGACAACTAGGACTATATTTAAACCATTCTACATCTAATGACGAATCGGTTGATGACGAAAGCTTAATTTAGAATTGAATCAAAAACCTTATTTGCATCTGTGACAATGACGCTGCTTTGAGGAATGTTTTAATAAAAATAAATATAGAAGTTGTATTGCCTGTATTTGTAAAAAGAATATAATATTGTTAAATACTTTTTTTTTTGGTTACTAAAGATTATTACAATCTGTCCTGCTTATAGGACATTCAGTGATAGGTATGTCAAAATAAAGTGTCTTGTGCGGGATGTGCCCATCGACTCATCCCTCAATTTTAATAGATCATAGATTCTGTTTATTTGGCTAGTAGGTCCTGAGGTACCTTCTTTTTCAGTCTGCGTACTGCGGAAATATTGGACATTAGACTGCTGGCCAAATTGTTTGGATGTTCTATTATTCTCTCCTTGTATACTTTGGTTCTAAGCACTATTTCTTCATTTACTGTAGGTATATCCAGGTCCGATGTATTATGTGATTAGGTACAAACCATGGTGCATTCGTGACAATCCTTAGCATTTCGGACTGAAATCTTTGGATTATTTCAATATTTGAGGTAGATGCAGTACCCCATAGTTGGATACCATATGACCATACCGGTTTAAGTATGGTTTTGTAGAGCAGGAGTTTGTTTTCTGTGCTAAGTTGTGACTTCCGTCCTATCAGCCAGTACATCTTCCGCAGTTGTAGACCTAGCTGCTTTCTTTTAGTAAATATGTGCTTCTTCCAAGTAAGCCTCCTATCGTTAAATACTAAGCTGGCAATTATAATGGGTCGGTATAGCGCAAGAATTCTGGCCTATGTCCTTGTGGGGGCGCCACATCTCCTAAGCCAGCCCTGTCGTTTATTTATGTTAGTATAATTGATACTCCTTTTACACAACGTAGTAAATACCTATTTCTCCACGTGGCAAAAATGATAATTTGTGATAATTATCCGGCGGTTTGTGTACAGCTCGGATACTTTGTTTTAATCGTTAAATCCCTAATTGTTTTAATTAACTGTCTGTACATCTGGAGTGTACATTAACATCTTCCTACGCATTGGTTTGCTTCAGCTAGCAGAAGTTATCTTTTCGCAGAACATCGGTACCGGGAGATTGAATACATCAGCGTCTATCACACTTTCAATATTTTTGTAATTTAAATATCAACACAACCCCATATAATAAACACAGACATTGGCGGCCTTAGCCATTGCGAGGCCCGGGGTGACAGATCTTTGCGAGGCCCTTGTTCTTTGTGTAATTTATGTAAATTGAAAGTCAGTATTTTTGATGATCATTAACGAGAAATGCAAAAATTATAAATAAATAAATGTAGAGTTGTAAAATTTTATATTGGAAGATTTATAAAAGTTAACAAGCACAAAGACGACAAATATTAATAATGATAAACTAAGGTACTTACTGTCTTAAAAGATATACGCATTGATTCAAGTGGGTTTTCTAAAGCATGAGGCGCGAGATTCAAATACATATATAGTAATGAATTATTTCACCTGGGTTGTTCTGCGAGGTGCGAGGCTCCTACAAGAGCGAGGCCCCTACACAGATAGTTGTATTTAAGGTATATTTAACATAACAAAAGTTACCTGTTACGTATACAATGCTACCTAATATACAACGTTTAGTGACCTATTTTTACATTTATGTTAATAACTAATATTCTCAGTAGAAAACTTTTAAATATATATAATTTTAAATGGCATAATTTTCTCTTCTTCTTCTCTACATACTTTTAATAACAGTTTATCTTTTTGTTACAGGTGAGTGTCTTGACTCTTAATCAAAATTTTGACCTACGCCTTGTGAAATATTGGGTAAGAAGATTTAAAATATATTTATTCGTATTCGTATTATATACAGTATAGCACTTAGCTTAGCTTAGCTAGATAAAAATTAGCTTTAATTTGATATATATTGATTGATAGAATGATATAGTTATAAATATAACAAATTTATAGCAGTTTACACCCGCTTCGTAAAGGCAACTCAAACTTTTCTTTCTTCAAAAAGTTCTTTCCATATTTCTCTTTGAAATTAATTACTAAAATTTTAATCCAAAGTACTTGCAGCTATATTTTGATATGCAAGCGGGTACAACCGTATTTCTTTATTAATAGTTATCTATAAAAATGATATTTTGATTAAGTCGGTTCTTCGATTATTTTAATTTCACTTATTGTGTTATTGTTCTTGCAATTCGAAAGCCTGTTTTTGGTCTATACTTTGTATTATACTAAAATTGAAGTGTGATACTACATTTAACCGGTGGAATACGAATACAAAGTACACTGTTCACGCTGCCGCCTGGTGTGAACCTTGCCAAACATTCTTTGCAGTTTACATACAAATAGTTACGTACACTCTAATTAGAATTACACACACACACACGTATTGTTTCATGTTCACCATAAATCACTCAAATATTACCATAAAATATAAATGGTGCATTGATACAAACTCTTATTTGAGAAAATACCTTGGCTATATATGGATAAAGAATGTCTTATCCCCCATTATTACAATTTTTGTTATTATTCGGTTGGCAAGAGGGCTATACTTAGGATAGCACATTTTTACGTCTAATGCCGCCAGTTTACTCTCGCCGACGTGTGTACTATAGATCTCGCCTCGCGTTGGCTTGCCTCGGTTGATAAGCTTTGACACAAATCGCAGGAAAGGAGACACTAGATGCAAGAGTGTACTTCTAAAAACACATATTACTTTATATATTGTCCTATGTCTTAATTTCTATAAAACTGTACTATATATTGATAAAGTGAGTTACTAGAACCTCAAATGTTTAATTATTTTTTAATAACTCCTTATATGTTAGGAGATATGAACAATTAAAAAAGTCAATGTGTTTCTTTAATTATTAAAGGGATTCAATGTTGTAAACATTTAAAATGCATGTGACATCACAACCGCTGCCAACCTTACAGCTCATAAATCTCTGCTATATGTATTTATATATCAAAATATCAAATATTATTTACAGCTATTTCAAGGAACAATAAAATTTCAATATTATGTCTGCCTTAGCAGGGTTAAATAAAATAAAAACTTATTATTCTTTGACTTGATTTGATTATTACAACTACCAACAGCTACAAAACATTACCACAGCACTGACCTACTCAACAAATAACTGACGTTAAATATACATACAAATATAGTCGACCATTTCTAGCGCTAAAACTACAATTCAAACTTTTAATTGCTATATCTTCGTCAACATTTAGATATGTAATAAAATAGACACGCCAATACACATTTATTAACATCAATTTTAATCAACAATTGAAAAATCGACCACTAAAGAATGAGGACACAAGACCATTGAATATATTTAATAAAAATAAAAATTTCTCTTCATGTAAAAATGTCATTACTGCAATGCAAGCCAAATTTTCCGCGCTTCTGTACGAACACCAGCATGTTCCAACGGACGTGAGAAATGAATCTCTCAGTTTTCATAGAGAATAGTGAATTTAATACACCAACATTACAAACGCGGGACACCGGGACACCGGGACACTACGGCACTGGGACAACAGGACGGACGGACGACACAATTTATAATCCATAACATGTAAAATGTTTTGGCTGAGTTTTTTGTAGACAGAGTTATGTTGGTGAACTTACTTATTATGTTTTGTATTTATATGATATTGTTTTATTATGTCCAGTAAGCGCTTGCAGTACTCTGAATAGCAGGGATTGCAAATCACTTCCAGATTTAGTTCAATTTATATATTTTAAGATGTTATATGTCTTTTAGAACGCGATCAACGGGTTGGTTATCCCGTTTTTGCAACATACATCTGTGTCCATGTTACAGAATCTTATATCCTTTAAAATGTAGCGGGTATCTCATTCCTTAACGGCTGCACAAAGTAAGACATATTTTGGCTAAGAATTTGGAAATCTAAAACAGAGATTGCAAAGTCAGTTGTTTCAAATATTGCATCTCATCATTGCCTAATTTATAGTGCAATTATCCTACATGGCAATGACAAAAAGAAATATTTATTTACTAACTTTTAATGATATATTTGTATGTAAGAATTTGTTTTTTGTATAAAATTTTACTTTATCCCCCACTCTAAAGTTATTTTAAAGAAAAAGAGTGTTTTATTTTTTGTAAATTTTAATATTCAAGTACTCTCACCTCTATATAAGAGTAAAAAAGACAAAGTTGGTAGTAGTCTAAGTACAAAAAATATAAAAATTAATAATAATTTCAATTTTATGTTATAGATAGCAGCACTTGTGTGAACAAATGTGCTTGTTAAAACAAAATAAAATATTATTTACTAACTTATACTGATATATTTGTATGTAAGAATTTGTTTTTTGTATAAAATTTTACTTTATCCCCCACTCTAAAGTTATTTTAAAGAAAAAGAGTGTTTTATTTTTTGTAAATTTTAATATTCAAGTACTCTCACCTCTATATAAGAGTAAAAAAGACAAAGTTGGTAGTAGTCTAAGTACAAAAAATATAAAAATTAATAATAATTTCAATTTTATGTTATAGATAGCAGCACTTGTGTGAACAAATGTGCTTGTTAAAACAAATTAAAATATTATTTACTAACTTATACTGATATATTTGTATGTAAGAATTTGTTTTTTGTATATAGTTTTACTTTATCCCCCACTCTAAAGTTATTTTAAAGAAAAAGAGTGTTTTATTTTTTGTAAATTTTAATATTCAAGTACTCTCACCTCTATATAAGAGTAAAAAAGACAAAGTTGGTAGTAGTCTAAGTACAAAAAATATAAAAATTAATAATAATTTCAATTTTATGTTATAGATAGCAGCACTTGTGTGAACAAATGTGCTTGTTAAAACAAATTAAAATATTATTTACTAACTTATACTGATATATTTGTATGTAAGAATTTGTTTTTTGTATACAATTTTACTTTATCATCCACTCTAAAGTTATTTTAAAGAAAATGAAATGTTTAAATTTCTTTTTAATTTTAATATTCTACTAACAGATGACCCATTCCTTAGTTTCTCATTTTCAAATTTTTCGGTAATATATTTTAAGTAACTATATACCAAGATAAAAACAAATACTAATTGCAAATAACAATAATTTAAAAAAATATTAATTTATTAAGATTATTAATTAATTGTAACAAGACCGTACTTTGGCAATCAATGCTTTAAATGATATATAGTATTGTGTTTTATTTTGCATCAGATTAAGCTATTAATTTTATTACAATACTTGTTTGATAAATTCTAAAAAATTCTAGAAATATGTAGACTAAATTTTAGTTTTCTTATTAGTTTTGTTCAAGTCACTGATTTTCCTAAATTCCAACATCGGTTTGACAAATTAGATAAAGACAGTAGAAAAATATATATTTGTTTTAAAAATATGCGAAGTTTTAAAATAGTTATAAAACGTAGAAAGTCAGTGGCGTAGAAAAAAGTCCTGAGTCCTTTTTAAATTGTCAATGAAATCCTTTTTTATTTTGACGTATTAAATATATTTCTAGCATAGCTTTTACGCTGATTTCAAAGCTGGAAACCTTTTTTAAATATTTGTTTTATTTACTTCTTACAGCCGTGCATTTGTGTACCCCGTTTTATGAAATTTGTAAAAATAATTTTCCAAACAAAACAGATTAAACTCTAGTCATATTTAAATTTTACCAAATTATGTGGAACAGTGCTTTTTACAAGTGAACTATCCTAATTGATCTCTGAGACTAATTGTTAATTATAACAATATCTATTAAAAATTAATAACAATATTTTACCGCGCATATAAGTGGCTGAAGCAGGTTTTTGTAAACGTGAATATAAATTAAAAAATATTTAATAATAATTGATAATATAAATTACAAAAATTAAAACTGTAAGTGAAAATAATAAATATCTACGGAGATACGACTTTGTTTCTTCCACCGTGTACTAGCTGCTTGCGTATTCATTTATTTAGAAATATTAAAATCATTTTGTTTAATATCTATAATTTATATATTTTGATTTACGCACACATTTCTATATATGTATGTGTTGGTATTATTTTATTATTACACCTGAAATATGAAAAGTAGTCCAGGCAAATATTTGTAAAATTATGTATTTCATTTTCGTTGTCGTTACCCATGTAGAAATGTAACGTTTGAATTAGCTCGTAGTATGCTAACAAGTTAAATCTTACATATTCAGTTACAATTTCTATGTGACAGGTGGAATTAGCTTGTAACAAGCTAGCACGAACTTGGAACTTATACTACAAGACAATTTTCTACCTGGGTAATAGAGTTTATTTTTAAATAGAGTGTTGCACTTTCTTGTGCAGTTTTTATACACTTCCGGCACAGTGTAAGTATTCTGCGTCTCATTGGACGCAGTGTCATTTTTAGTATTTAATTTTTATTTTAGGTTTTTACAAATTACCAACAAAAAAAAATTAACACTTTACTTTTTCTTTATTATTTATTATTTATGTTATTACTGCGATATCAACAGCTAGGTTATATTTCGCTTTAATTGTGATATGATAAATGTTTCATTCTTAGCCAGTGCCGTAGCTACCGGTGTATCAATGATACGGGGCCCCCGGGCTACAAGCGCCCCAAGCGTGTATAAGCAAAAATTGGAAAAATGTTATTCATCCACAACCTCACTTAAACTCTTAGGCTGTACTTAGCTTAGTTCTTAGGAGTATTAATTGTAAGTAATAACGCTTTTGTGAAAAAAGTCTTTCGACAAATTTTGATACACTCTGAGGCACTCTACTTTACTGTTCTTAGCTGAAAGAACGAGTGGTGTAAAATACAGTGCAACACTGTAAAGTGTGAAATAAACAGTGTACAATTACTTCAAGAAAAGAAAACGTCATTAGATTGTTTGAATTCCAAATAATTTATTTCTTAACTTTGCAAATTTACTTCTATGCCTGGACTATATTTAAATGTTTACAGATTCGTTGATTGTAATGCGGGGGTGTAAGAGGGGAATACAAGAAGTAGCGGAGTTTGACGTAGCACTTGGAGTCACGTTATTTTCTCGCTTAGTTTGCTGTAAGCGCATCCCGCTGTGAATGAATGGAGTAATTCGTTGTATAGTTTTGAAAAGATCTTTAATATTTTGACTGCAGTTGTTGGACATTGGCAGGTCATAGAAATATTTTCAGAGGGTAAAAAAATTAGTATCATCTCATATAAAACACCTTGATACAACTTATATGAGTATACAGTGTGTTTGTTTTATATGAGATAATACAAATCGACTTTGCCATCATATTGAAGATGTGTATGATTTTTTTGCAATGAAAGAGTTCATTTACAGTTCAGTTTCTTACAGTCAATGTATATTTTATCGGCTACAAATAGCGAAACCACACCACCTGTCGGAACACAAATGAAGATAAAGTTGATGCGTACTATAATTGAAGTGCAATAGTGATAGAAGCGTCACAAAAAGGGACACTTCACCAAATTGTATACTGCACTTATTGGAAACCCTATACTAAATGCCCAAAACAAAGAATTTTTAAATACTCTTATTTTTATATTTGTGTTTTGTTTTAATGTAAAACTTGACAAGTTCAAATTTACTTTGTTTCTTAAAACTATTTTACTAAAAATTCGTAACTTTATCAAGCAACATTTTTTATCTTTTGAAATGTGTTATTTGTATGTAGGTTTACTGTAAAATTTTAATAACGCCGCTACTGATAATTACAACACATAGTCGGTCATATCCCAGGCCGGTGAAACGACCTATGGCTGCGTGAATCATTAATTATTGGTTTAAGAAATGGGCTGCTTCCATAGTAGTCCAATAAGCAAACCAATCTGTAGCGTATACTGTATACCGCAACCTGCTCTGTTCGAAAATGAAAACAGGGGCACGGAATCTCTATGCCGCGAACCAATTTCTTCTGGTGAACACTAGAAAAGAATATTAGACTGTCTGCACACGGCTCGACTGATTGCAAACTAGTCGAGCAACGAAGTTTCCAACGAAAAACGAGCCATGTCGAGCCGTGTTTCGTGACTATAGAATTTTTGACAATAGCATAATAGGGGATATTATTGTGTAGTATTTGTATATATGTATGTATTTAAATACTTTTGATCAGTATTTGTGCACATCTCTGCTCATGATGTCACCATCAAAAGCATGCAACGTAATTGCCCTGCGACCAAGAAACATAGTCGCTCAAAACGTGCTCAAAACCAATATCAAATCAGTTTAGTTTCGTCCGTGCCTTGTGTGTTATCTCACTCGTATACACGTGCGTTCTTACACTAACAACGCACTTGCATTCTTATTCGGTTCGGGCAGATTCGGGACTAAGGTTTGCAATCAATCGACCCGTGTGCGGACGGCCTTACAGTTGTAAGTAATGGTAAGATTATGGTGAAATGAATGTTGGCTAACATGAACTCATATTACCAATATTACCAATTAAAATAGCCTTGCTATTATGGGCTTGCAATATAGCTACTTCAAATTTGATTTTGTTTTGACGGTTAATATTTAACCAAATTTGGACATCAAAAGATAAGTATTATTTATCATAGTTACCACAGTTATAATATTAAGACTTTATGTATTGTTCGAAGCAGCTGTAACTAGTAATACGTTTGTTCATGCATCTCTTTACATTCTCTTTTATAACAGGCGTAGCAATTCATAGAAAGATGAAGGTATATAAACGATAAGACATTAATAATTGATTTTTTTCAAGTTTTAGTTTTGGATAAGTATATTTTTATAAAAGCCTGTACAGAAAATGTTGTTTATCTCTGCTAAGACATGCATTTAAATGGCTACCACTTCTGTTATAATAATTATCCCACATTTCATTCATATTGTTGAAATAACTAATAATACCATTTCAAATTTATGGGAATAATTTTACTTTATATTATATATTAATAAATATATAGTCAAGTTATTTAGAATATATAAATAGGAGTATATGTATGAGGGCGCTAGTAGTAGTATATATAACACACCTATATATAATTATGTATTTAAATTTATAATATAATATTGATAATAATTATTATGAGATTTATAAAGGTTGTTTAATTATAGAATATATTTTTGAAATTTATACTAATTGTTATTTTAAATGGATTTCTGACAATTTTATTTATGTGAAACAACACCCAGTAGTAACACTGAACGCCTGCAGGTGGCAGCACTTACATTTCTAAGATACATTATATAAATGCATTACGCCGTTATTTTACAACGCAACTCCTGCATTCACAAATCAGTTACTTATATACGTAGCTGTTGCTACTTATTCGAATAACTCAACTAAAAGATGTGTAAAGTTACAAGCAAAAGAACCTAGCGTTGCCCAAGACATGAGTCTTTGTCAAAGAAATGATGCGGAACATATGATAGAGTCTGTCTAAAGACAGTTCAGTTTCTAGCCTAAGATAAGCTCTATTAGAAAATATACATTTGAAGGTTTCAGTGTTTCAAGAAAGATCCTAGACCTTGCTTCCTATTATATACCAGCTAAATCTGATCACGCTTTGGTATTTCTCTAACTAACCTTGTGTCAAAATTTCAAGACAATCGTCCTACTACTTTTCGAGTTTTACGAGCACGAACATTTGCATACAAATCGATTGAATTGTGCAGACACAAGTATTGTTTATTTATCCAGCGGTAGAATATCAATTGTAGAAAACAGTATACAAAACTTAACCTGTGATTGACCTTCTACTATGTTGACAGTTTTTATCATATTATTATGTTCATATATATGAACAACACCACTGCCTAATAAGTTTTAGATTATGTAAGAAGGTTTCTTACAATTCAATGCTTAACTTATAGAAAACAATTCAAATAAAACTAACTATTAATATTAAAAAAAGGGGACTACAGAAAGAAATAAAACTATAATGTTTTTACTAATTAACTGATAAGAGCCTTGCAAAAGATTTAAATATTTTGTATTGTAAATATTAAAAGAAATAAATCGCATAGCATTGAATGGTTCCAAAGTAAAATTATCCTTTGTATCCACTAAATATAAACAAATGCAGCTGCGTTTTAAAAACCAAATGAAGACCACCAACCGGAACTTAACGAAATATTTACGAATAATTACGAGATAGAGAATAGATCATTTAGTAGTGCAAAAATCTTCGAGTGCATAACAGGTGTTTGTAAGGGGAAATGTTTTAATTAAATTTTCCTAATTAAAAATAAAAGTTGGAACTAAAATTATATTCTAAATTGTGTGTGTGATATACTAAAACGTTTTAAGCAATATATCTTTTTGTTTTGAAGAGATTATTTGCCAAAAACTTATTATATATCATGCATAAAATATATGAAAATAATTTTTTTTGCTGACATGACATGGCGGGTGGTTTGGTTTAGTAGGTGTTGTGTTTCCGATGGTAACCGCGCTACCATAGTATTTGCAAGGGCTAGTGAATATATATATTTTTTAACGTTGGCAACACTGACTGAATTTAAATATATTTTTTGACAAGTGTCACGACATCAGCTTTTACTTTTATAAAATTATACTTTTTAAATATATTTAAACTATAAAAAGTACTGCGTAATACTTTATTAATAATTAATTAAACTGTAGAAAACAATACGCTGTATGTCATAGTTTAAGTGTATTTGTGATTTGTGCAGTGCAAGTGTTTGTGATATCATTTTTAAGTTTTTGTATAAATTCCTTTATAATTTCACTTATGTATCGTGTATAATTTGAACTTTTATAGTTATTCGTGTGTGTAGTGTTATTTTCTTTTGATATCTAACATTTTGTGATCAGACATTTTACAATCAAGACCATAACCTGAAAATGAATACAATAGAGACAAATAAGGTTAGTAGAAATTCTTCTACATATTTTTGTTGTATATTTTAGATTACTGATGAACAGTATTTAAACTGTTATATCGATTATTGATTTGTATTAAACAGTTTATCTACTATATAATTTTCTTCACCTTACCATCGTGGTAATTATAGACTGATATCTAACCTTTGCTTGTGGATCAAATAAATCAATCAATGCTGGCTTCCTAATTTATTTCGAATACTGATCTGCTTGTTAACGTTAGATATAAAGAGATCAATTTTCATATCTGTCAAAATTGCTGTAACATTTCCTGCAACAGGTTGTATCTTGCAGATTAGTTTTGTTTATGTCTTACGATTTCTCGTACTTATAATTCGCCTCTGTTCTTAAGAACATGTTCTGCAAACTATGTAGCAGCAGTAGCTGTATAATTTGTAATGCATGCCCTATTATTTCGATGGTAAAATATGTTATTAATTGTATAAAACTTTTTATGTTGTATTCCTTCTTAAGATGTTATCTCGAATCGCAACTACTGTTCTCCGGTATTGAGTTCAATTATTGACATATTATTATAATTTTTTCTTTATGAAGTTTTTCGTAATTAGAGTTTGGTATTGTCGTGTGTAACTTGATAATATGATCTTGTCGTTGCACAGAGATCTTCAAACTGTGTTGTAGTTGGAACAGATGGTTTTGTTAAATCGTCCTTGCTAGTGCGAAATATTTTTGGATATGTATGTTTAGATTCAGGTTCAGACGAACGGGATAATATATCTGACAGGTAAACAGACCCGCTGATGCGAGCGTAGGTTCTTCTGACCGTCTGCTTCAATGTATCGTGTACCGGGCGTACTGCGGAAATCTGAGTTGTGTTAAAATGAAACTATAATCGAAATCGAATCTGTTTGAAAATCTCATCTGATCTTTTGGGCAGCGGTCTTATATAAACTCTTGCGACTTAAACTTTACAACAAGAACAGCATATGATTTAGTATCTTGTACCACACATGTGTGAATTGCGCTCGTTGCGTTTCTGTTTAAGCTTACAAGTCATTTTATATTTTCTACTTATTATTGTTATTAAAATCATGTTTTACGATTATGTGATAACAAACTTTATTTATATCTCTGATATAATCAGGTTAAGTTGTTGAACATATTAATCTAAATTTGAAATCAAAAACACAAATCAAAACAATTTAATTATTAACAATTACAGTGTAAGAATGTTTCACAATTAATTAAATTTACAGTATTTTGTTTAAGTGTTCCTTTTAATACTCAAAGTGTAGACGCATCTGAAGGGTATAGGGTCACTCTGAATCACCACAGGTTGTTGCAGTGGTTTTTCTTAGAGCATATATATATATGGAGAGTGAATGCTGGATCTGAAAGTGTGTCCAAAATGTGTGCGAAAGAGAAAGGTATATGTTCCTATTTGTTCTCTATGGGATAAATGTCTACCACGACCACGCTGAGAGATGTTGAGTTTTTAATCAAAATTTTCACTTTTTGGCAAAATGGTGGATCTATTTCGTAAATCGCGTCACGGATGTCTGTGTGACTTGTGACATTGTCCTGTTGAAACCACATGTCAGTGATATCCATATTATTAATAGGACAAAATCGAGTTGTTAACATCAATCGACAGCGTAATTTATAGTAAATTTAATTAATAATATGTGTATTTTGGGTCCATAACATTCAGAGTCACCCTATGCTTCGTTTAAACTCTTGTTGATTACAAACTTTGTTAACAACATGTATAATAAATGTTATGACATATTATAAATCGGTTAATGCATATTACACTGCGAAGTTTCATACAAAGTAAACTCAAGCTTAGCACTATCTGCATAATGCATGAACAGACGAGACTGGACCAGCGTTGAATCGCTGGATTGCTAGACGAATGCATATATGCAACAGACATCAAGCCAAGTAGTACACTGAGCGCATGCGTCACTGCTCTAACTAGTAGCTAACCAGCGTCTCACTGTATAACAAGGTAGATTGATAAGAAAGATAAGCAACACCGAACAATAAAAGAACATGCAGTTTGTTGAAATAGATAGGAGAATATTAAGTAGCCGAGCCATAAGCAACTTGTGGGATGCGGATTAGAATATAATAATCGTTTAAATTGTTTACTATTTAATTTGTAAACCAGTGGCTCTTAATCTTTATAATTAACGTGATTTATTAATAAGTTTTATTAGAAGAAATATTTGGGTTGGTAACTGGGTTGCCTAACATGCTTGTGGTTGGTTTGCTGGGCTTGTGGTGTTAATAATGTTGTCATTTGATGGTTTCTTTAAAAACTTTAAATTTATTTATATTAATGTACAACATATTAAGTTTATTGTGTGAAAATTTGAAGTCGATTGGAGTAAAACTGTCGGAGATATAGAGTTTTAAGCCTTCACCTCTCTGGTCTGGTTTCGTCTTACTTTGATCCTTTTAAACGCGATTTCTCACACTTAGGTTAATCGGTTTAAAATATACCGGACCGATTCTTTTAAAATTTGGCACACTCTTTCTTTACATAAATGCCGAGGTAACACTGTCGTTTTTTTTTTAAATTTTTTTATTTCAACGTATTTTTATTGATTAACAAAGTTTCTGATTTTTTTCATGAAAAATCGGTATGTTGACTTTTAAGTGCTGTAAAAAATTGAAAAATCAATAAAAAAGAGAATCTAATGAAATCCTTTTGGATTTTCGAATTCAGAAAATTCACTGATGAGTTATGAGTGGCACCGCAGTGTTACTTTTTATTGTGACGTCTGCGGAGATTCGCTGTCAATGCCTCATTTCTTGATATTTATTTATGAAAATTTCACAAAGTAATCTTCAAATGTTATTTTATCATGTGGTAATTATAGAAATAATTATATATTAACTGTGTCGTCAAAAAACCTTATCGAAAATATGCTTTTTTTATCCTTTAACTCATAAATTATAGTGACTATAACCCAGGGCCTCGAACTAGATATTAATGGAATTGCATACTACAGTTTGTGCAGATCCACATACGCATATATATCTGTGCGACGTATTTGGAGGTCATCAAGTTCACCCTTACAGTTCTTCCTCACTTATACCCTTTCATATTCCCACCGTGTGAACCAACTATAAGTAACTTTAAGTGCAATTATATCATAATAGATTTACCTTCTAATTGTACTGCGTACTAGTCAAACGGCACCCTTATTCGCTGCGCAGTTGCGTCCCCTTTATGATACGGTATACAATGAGGAGGAGAGGGAAGGTGTTTTGAAGATAACTTCACATAAAGCTTCTATAGAAATCTGGTTAGTTGTTTTATTCATTGAAAATAATGAAAATAAAAGAATCAAGTTTTATAGAAGCAACAGTTGTGTAGGTAGGATACAGTCCATTTTAGTTTTCTATCGGAATAAAACAAGCATCTTTCAAAAATCAATTTTCTGGCTTTCACTAAATATTGTCACTTAGCGTGGGATTATTTTTGTCCGTTAAGTTTTTCAAATTTAAACTTTTAACGAACTTGGGAAACATGTAACTGCAAGACGCATTGTAGCCGCCCTTACCACCTTCTAACTGGTTTTAACGGATGATCCTACAACCCTTACACCCTTATAATTTGTCTTGTCGAAGGGGGTGCCCAGTAATCGCTTCCCCCTGTTTTGGTTAGCTTTAGAATATCATTTGGGGATTTCTTTTCTTCGTCCCGTGCCTTCACAGAATAAGTCTAACGGATTTTCGCGTAGTGCGGCTTCTACTGGTTGCGAATCATAATAGGTGATGATTTCATTTTAATAGAAAGGGTATCCCAAGGGCATTGTACGCATCGTAGGGATTAGACATTTTATTACTGTATAAAGCTTCTAGTAACCATCTGAGAACGATTGTCTATTTTTCGTACACTCGATGGAAGGTTTATTTTTATCACCATTACGTTCAGAGGTGAATTAGGCTTTTTAGAAATTTAATTTCTCCCGTGCACTAACCGGAAATTCCTTTCAAGAATTATACACTTCAAATTTTTATTTCGATTCTGATGGATATTAGAAACTAAAACAACATGGTTTCTTTAATTATGTAATACACTATTATTATGTAATAGTAAATAAGCAAATTAATACATATGCAGTGGAACATTTACTTACATTACGCATAAATGAATTAACTACAATAACAGCAAATGTTCAAACACACGTGATTGCGCAGAAATGGACGCAATTGTATAATAAGTATACCGGAATAACTGGTTATAGAATTTTAATTTAGAAAAACAATAAAATAACCCTTTGAACTTGAAGTAAAGTCCTCTAACGTCCATACTTTGAAATATTCAGTCCGATAGACCAGATATGGAACGAGCTGGTTGTTTAGTAGTATGGCGTGTTTGCTGATTTCTAAAGAACTATTTTTGTCGCAAATAAGGGTGAAGTAATAGTTAAGATCACCTTAATGGGACGAATGTTCGCTGCGATGTTTTGTGTTTTATATAGGGTGACCACACGTCCGTTTTGAACGGGACAGTATAGCTCCCTGCCCCGTCGTCTTAGTAAAATATATATTTTGTCTGTTTATATCTAAGTAGCACTTTCAAATATCCAAATAATTCATAATCACCTCATATTTATCTTTAATTCTTTAAATTCAGTTTCATTTACCAACAAAGCCACAGATTAATCACCAAGAAAACTCGCTGTTCCCTCCAGCTGGTAGCGAAAAAGTTCCCACCGTTCTACCCTCCATTTCCTATTGTTGCAGTTCTACCAACTTTATATTTCCTTGACCTATTGTACTTTGTCTTTGCTGTCGCAAACTACATGAATTTAATTCTCTCTATTTATTTTCATTTTCTATAAAATCAAATCAACCCTCTTGAATTATAATATGAGTATGTCTCAAGGCGGCAGGGGTGACATTTTAATAGAGGGGTAGTTACAAGCAGGTGTGAATACGTCATAGGTAGGAGACCTAGGGAGTTTTTATTACGTCACCAATTCTTATTGTAACTACGTCATTTATTTTTAAGGTTCCCACGTTTATACATATGGGGGGATCTTTTTTAAACGAGATTTTTCAAATCTTTGAATTGTTCGTTACGTTAGAGACGGGGTGGGATATGTTTAAGGGGTTGGTTAATACTGGATTGTAATAAGTCTACAAAGACATTGTTGTAATTATTAAACTAGGGGTTCATTAGTTTGTGATACAGCTGCCTTGGTAAAAAATGATTGGGATTTTGAAAAATATAGCAGCCTAAGAAAATATATTTCAAGCAAATTTGCGTATACAGAGTATGCAGTTATTTAGTTAAACCGGCCCTGAGCTTATAATATTCCCGTTAAAAAAGGGCCTGATTTCTCATGAAATGTAATGTATTTTCAAAATTGTCTTAATATATGAAATAAAAAAAAAATCTATTAACTATCCCGGAAGAACGTTGGTGGATCAACGATCTTTCATGGCACATGCAATTTGGCAAAATGAATAATGAATAAGAGCAGCATCAGAAATCCGCATCTGCGTTCAAAATTCAATGCCAAATGATTGAGGGCAGTCGTATGTTAATGTGCTCTTATTATTTGAAACTGCATAATGACTTTAAATTGAAACAGCATTCAGTTCTACAAAACAAATATTATCAATTCAAATAACTATAAAAATTAGAGGCCGATGTTTTGTGAAGTTCGTAAGATTTTAGTAGGACTTGTTAGAACTTGCACCTCTAAATCTTGAAGACATTCAATCCATGCATGCATTTGTAATTGCCTCGTGCGACAATACCGATATTACGTACAACGTCCGATCACTGTCGTCCATACGTAAATCGAAACGTCCGATGGAATAGATGATGTGACATTTTGGCTTGACTAAAAATTTAAATCAATGTGCATTTTAACAGAAGCATTACCCATATTGTTATTGTATAATATGTATTAAGGACATGCAAATTAACAAAACCGATGCGATGCGATACGATGCACGAGTTAAAATAAATGCTGGCAATACATAAACGATATAAATATGTATGTTATATAGAAACATATATATTCAGATGACTGTCATTGAGTATGCAAAGAAACTAACGAGAAATTCATCGCCTACTATATTGGTAAAGGAATAGCACAAACGTTTATCACGGAATTAAAATCTTTGTAGTATATTTAAGTTGTACTATAGAAAGTAAAAAACGCATTTTTCAAAATTTATTATTTCTGACTTAATAATATCCTATAAGGAAAACCAAATTTCTACTTTTTATCTACTTGTTTAGCGGGGATAGGGGATTTTCTTTTATTTATTTATATTAATGTACAATATATTAAGTTTATTGCGTGAAAAGTTGAAGTCGATTTGAGTAAAACTGTCGGAGATATAGAGTTTTAAGTCTTCATCTCTCTGGTCTGCTTTCGTGTTACTTTGAAACTTTTAAATGCGTTTTTCTCACACATAGCTTTTCAGAGTCGGTGCTCTCTCTAGCTCAAAATCTACTGGACCGATTCTTTTAAAATTTTACACACTCTTTCTTTACATAAATGCCGAGGTAACGCTGTCGAGTTTTTTTTTAATTTCTTAATTTTATCGTATTTTAAAATAACAAAGTTCCTTATTTTTTTCATGGAAAATCGGTATTTTACTTTTAAGTGCTGTAAAAAATTGAAAAAACAATGAATAAAGAAAAACTCGACAGCGTTACCTGCAGAAACTTATGAAATCATTTTGGTTTTTCGGTTTTAGAAAATCCAGTGATAAAGTTACTTTTTTTTGTGACGTCAGCGGAGATTCGCTGTCAATGCCTTATTTCTTGGCATTTATTTATGAAAATTTCACAAAGTATTCTTTAAATGTTATTTTATCATTTAGTAATTATAGTAATAATTATACATTAACTGTGTCGTCAAAAAACATTATCGAAAATATGCTTTTTTTTATCCCTAACCACAATTCACCTAAGGTACTGGATTAAGTTTCGTAAACTTTATTCAATCCTATCCTAGATTATATGTACTTAATTATACCTTTTCACTCGATCTTATTTTGGTTTGATTAACATTAATTACGACCCCCAGCGCCTCTGTCCCCTCTGTGACCTTTTTGCTACTGAATGTAAATTTTAGATTTCAAAAATTGTTTACGTGTTTTTTTTGACGTAAGACATAGATTTGTACATTCAATTATGTTATCACGTCTGCGGTCTTCTGTTCTTTTGAATGTAAATTCTCGGATTTTCCACACTCATTCTGCCACTTCCTCTGTTCAATCTTTTCTGACGTGGATAACTTTGACATGGTGGTAACATACAGATAAGAATTGATTTGTTTTTTTTAACTAAATTGTGGGACAACCGACACCAGGATATTATGGTAAACCGAACATTGACAAAGTTACGAAATTACAAGAATGAAATAATTTGAATAAAAACAAACGAGAGCATTTAAGCGTTATCAGCAGGATGCTATACGTTCAACTTCGATTCCCACACAAGCGTATTTTTCCAGATTTAAATGATTAGATGCTCGCGAATGATTAGATGATGCTCGCGACAATTGTTGTTAACTAATGTTGGCAGCAAATGGTTCAGAACCGAGCCCATGCTCAACGCCGAGCCCAACAAATTCAAGTATATATGGTACCTTTTATATAACACGCCAAGCAAACCGGGCGTCAATTATTAAAACACGTAAACGTAAAAATATTGCTGAAAAACTTACAAAGAGAATATACTCGTAGTTAATTTTGCCTTAGGTTTCAGACGATGGTTTGTCGGCGTTGTGGGATCGCCCGCGGTGTACATATGTAGTTACAATAAAACAGAGGAAATCCTAAATACAGAATGAAGTTGTATCTACCGCTACCACACACAAACCTATAAACTGATTAGGTTAATTCTGGTTTTGTTTCCTGTGTTCGTTCATTCGTTTAATGATTTAATAGCTCTTAAATCAAAAACTTCATTAAAATATTCATGAATTTATTACTACTTAAATCTATGTAGTATTACTCCTTAAATACAATATTAGTTTATTAATTACCTAATGGTAAATGAAGGAACGTTTTATATAAAACAGGTTTAATAATAAAATGTCAGTTTGCAAATTTAATCAAATTTGAGGAAGCGTAAAACGTACCACGCGCGGGGGACTTTGATTAGCAACAAAGCTATGAATTTGTCATATTACAATGACACATATTTAAAGAATGATACTGCAATTCAAAGTCTGATTTCTATCACATGAAGTAAACGGATGTTTTTAGACAATCTGTTACGATCTGGCAGACAGAATATCATTAAGTGGATAAATATGTGTCACAGATCAGTAGCGTCACAATAAAACTTTTATCAATTATTTAGGGAGCTCTATTTTTGAAAAACAGGTCGGCTTTACCCTATTTGCTGTTCTCAGCGATGTGTTCATATTTTTACGCAATAGCATAAGTAGATTACATGAGATTAAAGAAAATAACCTAGATTAACGCCAAACTGACTTATGGACCACTGAATCCTTGAAGTAATATCATTTCGTGTTTTCCTTCTCATGTAACAGTTGCGTCTATATTCTTCTGGAGCAGCGATATGTGCACCAATATTAGGATATGTTTTCTGGTCCTTAGGCATGTTAAAAAGTCTTACTACACTTGCTAAAACACTTTCGCTAAAAAGGTATAGCCCCCCCTCGTGGTACAATCCTAAAGAAAGGTAACGGTTTGACTAGATACAACTAATTTCGCTTCAAAGAAAAATGGAATTTAAGATAGACTAAGACTAGATATAATTGATTTCGAATAGTACGTCAGCAATTTTAAAAATATTGTTTGTATATTTTTGGCACGTACTCATTTTTCTCAGCCTGTCGATCCTGAATAGACGTGAAGCAGCCAGAAAATTCATTTTTAGTTGGGAATTAGAAATTCAATTTTTTGTTGATTTATTTCATTTAAAGTTTATTGAAGATATGAATTAATTATTTTATGATTGTGTGGGTGTCAGATCAACTACGGCACTGTTACAGCTGACAACTTGAACATTGAAATTTCAATATTTTTTACAGTCAAAACAAAACTTATTTTTTTCTGATCACGTAATAAAGTGATTAGCGTTATATAACACATCTCTGTTGATATATAATTAACGCATCTAGATGGCCTTGGATATTTAATAATTAGATAAAGATACTTTAACTAGAAATAACTGCATTATCCTTGGTTTTAGTTATTTTAATTTTGGTGATTTTATAGCAGTATACAACGTACTCAAATTTTTCACAGACACTCTTCGTGGATGACAATCTAATGCAGATCATAATAACTCGTTAAAAATAGATAGGTTTTTTAAGGAGGTACAGGACGTACCGTCAATGCAAAAAGTTTATCTCTCGGTAATACGAAATGCAAAATACGAAGTACATGAGGGACGAGCAAATATTGGGCCTGTACCTTTGAAAATGAATTTTTCAGTTCCCTATTAAACTGCTTTTTGCTTGTTAAAATGATTTTTTATGCATATAATAGTTTAATAAATTAAAAATTACCTATAATTAATATCAAATTTATATTAATTCAATTTAAATACAAATTAAATATTTTGAAAAAGGAATAATAAATTTTGCAACGCTGCAAATTTACGTGTGTTGACGCATGCGTGATTTGGTTCTTTCACCAATAAATTGTTATATTTTATATAACATTTATTCCGATTTTGAATTTCTCGCTCAAATTGTCATTTGCAACGTTGCCAACTTATAACCTATATTTATTGTTTCTTACTGGTTTTATTTAAATATTTTCGTATATAGGTATCCTTTTGATATCTTTTTTCTTTTTGCAATAGTTACAGAAAAGATTATTTTATATACACCTAGTTTTTGAAAGCCGTGTCACCATTTTTTTATAGTTAAAAGTTATATCATGTGGTGAAATTGAGCTAAAAATTATGATTTGTATGGAAAATGTCTATTTTTAATAATGTATAGAAAAAAAATTATGAACCCTAGATCTCTAAAATTTTGAGACAGCATGTATTTTAACTATTTGTATCGACCCTCCAAATTTTACAACGTTTTCATCATTTACGTTAACGTCCTGTACCTCCTTAATACAATTAATAGTCTTCTCAGGAATTTTTTTTGAAAAACCGCTTTTTTTGAGACTAATAAGTGTATATAACTCCTTCATATACAGTTTCTCAGATGTAGTTCACTTTATTGTTTGATAAACTCTAAAACAACTGCTTGTGTTACATTGTTGAAATTATAATCGATTAACATTTTTAACATTCCATTGCTCGTTGACACGATCATAATTAGTTAGTATAATTATTACATTAACTCGTAGCGCCTGTTTTATCTCTCTGGTTCTTACCACCGTCCACCCACCAAAATATAACCAAAACAATCGTCGCAGCTGATATACTCGTATGGTATGTACATAAGTTAATGCATAACACCATGTCGAAGTCGAGTCAAGGCAAAGCAAAGCGCCGTCATATAGCGCCTGTGTGTGTGAATGTCCGTGTGTGTATTAGTAGAATATTGACGTCATTGACTTTATTGAACTATGACCTTAGACAATCAGATATTCTAGTCGTTTATAGTATCAATTAAAACAATATGGAAGATATAAAATGAATTACTGATTTATTTATTGTGGAGGAGTATTAAACATATATAAATAATGCTATGGTATTGAATTGTGTTGCTCTGATTTTAAATATACATCTTTGTTTAATTAAATTGTCTTTAAGTCGAATGATGAGCACGGACTTTCGTATTAAGGAAACTGCTAAAATTAAATAACACTTGAATGTTAGATAAAAAGAGTTTCAAAACATCACTTTTATTAATCTATTTTAATTTTTGTTTCAGGCTTACATCAGGTATATTGCAGCTACATTGAGCCTGGGGTGAGTGTCTTATTTTTATCTATTAAAAGCTGTATTATATGTAAATCTTCTTATGATAATTTACCCCCACTTGCGGTACGCCCTTGCGCATTGCTCACCTGGCTATACCGTAGCTACGTAACTGATGATTTTTTAGATTCGGACTCTTTAAATTTGTATTTTTAACATACGAACCCTACACCGACACCGATCTAATTATTGGTAATTTTCTTAGAATTATTTTGAAAAATATAAATATGAGAAATACTGTCCTGTAAAGATAATTACAGCGGCGGTATTTGTTTTTATTTTTTTCATATAACAACGATTGACGTTCCTCACTATAGAGCGAAAGATTCGCGAGGTTATATAGGGTGTCCCAAAATTCAACGATAAGCGGGCACCAGAGGGTGGTCCTTAAGTAATTTGTGGTCCATTTTGTAATTTCTAAACAAAATGAGATAAATTTTTTTTTCTTTTTTTCTCGTGTAGTCATGAGCAGGACCACCCTCTGGTGCCCGCTTATCATTGAATGTTGGGGCACCCTGTATAGAGGGATATTTCTGTAGGTCGAGCACTACTACTGCTCCTTGGTATAGTCCTTAAGTGATATTTTTTACGTAAAATGTAACTATTGCTTATGTTAGATAAACCTTAAATTCACTTAACTGTCTTTTACCGGGCATTTTTTACATTATAGAGAAAAGAACAGATTGACTGTACCGGTATAATATACTATAGTTGTTTGTATTGATCTTGACCTTTCTTGGTCATGTTTTTTATTACTATTATTATTATTTAATATTAGATTAATAAAAGACAAAATATATATATTTGCCACGACAAAAAAATTATTGTTATTTGAAGATATATATATATATACCCGTATATCTATTTATATAAGTCGTTTTCATAAAATTGATTACAAGTGCGTCATAATTCGGGTCCGTGATTTTGTTGTTAAAAACAAATTTGCGTTTCTAACTAAGACAACGTATATTTGAAAATAGTATCATAATTATCCGTTCTATTTGTTCGCATAAGTTTTCAGTACTCGTTTCTCCTGATTTCTTCCGTTCCTTTAATTCATTCTCAAAATGTTGTTATCAACGGGGTGATGCCCACGCAATGTCATAGGTCAGTCACGACTGGGCGATCGCTTACGTACTTGACCCTAACAAAATAACATAGACAACGCTATCTTCTATGATAGCAAAACAACAATAGTATAGCTTTGAGCTATCGTTTATGTATGACATTACTCAATAAGTTCGTAGGATGCTACTATTCCTAGATAGTATCTACCTTTACTATTACCTACCTATCGATATGTGTGAATTTCATAACATTCCACCTATTAGTTTCCGAGTTACAGTAGTTTTAGTGAAGCTACTTTTGAAATTTTCAAAACTGTATTTCGTGTGTTTAAAAAGTATCATTCCCACTCACTGCTTTAATTTAATTTAAATTGTTTAGCATATGGCAATACGCTTAGTCATTCACAGTATCATTTTTAATTTAATTTATTCTTAGTTTTTTCAAGGTTTTAAATTAAAAATATTAAATTAAGAAAAAGTATATTATATATTCATCTCCAAAATGTGACAATCTGTCAAAATGCAGTAGGATTTATTTTTAAAAGAAGTTTAATGTCAGTTTTTGAAAAATATAAAAGTGAAAACAACTTCTATTACTAATTGTTATATATTAAAATAGCAATTTTAATTATTTCACATACAATTTTAGGTCGAACTGTCAAAATTTATATTACTAACGATGCATACGCACCAACTAAATAAACTAAACTTAAATTAAAACACAAATGTGATAAGGAATGCTTAAACGAGAACTTGAAATCTAGATTACCGTATTAAATAAAAACAGTGAGTGTGGGAATGAGGCTTAAAGCATTCCTTTTTTGTTAATAGAGGCATGCAAATATAAATTTTCAATATTTATTTATTTATGAAAGTTATAATTCGCGTACCAAGTGTTCTACTCTTCTGTCATAATGCACTAATTCATAAACATCAGATAATTAGCTCGTGGAATTAATTGACGATGATTTTACAATAATTCAACCTTTGACGTTTGTTGTGACGTCAGAATCCGGCAATTATCACACCTCTTGCTGACGTATAACGAACTTTACATCAATATTATTTACAATCATTTTAATAACATTCCAATATATTAATAGTCACCCACTATTACAAAAATGTTTTGCTTTGATAATATGTTTACAAAACACAACGTTGCTCTAAGTCATAATATACGTTATGCATAAAAACGAGCACTTGCCAGAAATCATACGATCTGCACACGTGCCCCAACAATTTCTTGAGTTAAATTTCGAATAAGATCTATGCAAGTATTTCTAGTATCATTAATATCACTAATACTAGTGTTATCTAGCATTACCTGGTCCGTGCCTTGTGCTTTGTCTATGCTAGTTCACTAGAGCCTCAGGTATGGCTGGTTAAGACTTTTTGATTACAATTATTTACCTGTATCTTACTCTTGTAGATATATACATATACATTTTTTATAAAGTGTATAATTTAGTGATAATTCTAATGCAAACCCATCTATTATGCTGGCTGTCTATTGCCCATCACTCTATCTGTGTTCATATTTTGATGGTTTGACGGTTTATCCTAGGTATGGGATTGCTACATTGCGTATTCGATACCTGTAAAAGTCAGTAGCGTACATCTTTTTATGCAGTGTAATATCATTCACATATGAGACAAATTTTAGGTAACCAGCGCAAACGATAGAAGATGTACTAAACTATTTAGTGGCATAAAGATATAAGCGAAAACTTGGACAGATTTTACTACATAGCGTGAATTTTAAAACCTACTGAACGAAAACGTCTATACCATATATATAACTTTACACTCGAAGTTTTCTGAAGAATTTTACTTTTGTCACTTACATCCCTTTGCATCTAGACCCCTTATATACATTTGAGGACAAAGTTACTCTAATTAATTTTATAATTTATTTTGCTTCATTTAATTTATATTTTAGATATGCTATTATGACTTTTAAATTGCATAATCTTTTCCTGCGTGGTTATCTTCGTTTTACTCCAAGTCCAAGTTACATGCTACGTATACGAATATAACACATAACAAAGCGTACAAACAATCGAAAAAGGGCACGAATAAGCGAATAAGTGTGAAGGGTTAGATGCCGATGGCAGCAAACATAGTATCGTCGAATGCGCTAGCTTCAAACTGCGTTTAACGATTGTCAACCTTGAAATAATGCAGCAGCGCAAAATGTTTTAATTTAAAGTTCTCAAGCGTTGTTATTAGACCCATCGACTAAGTACTATCAGTATGTGACTACATATTTAGTATTTTCCTGATTCCTTAAACCGGAAGTCAAGGACACACATTTTTTTTCAACACTACTACAAAGTATATCAAAATTTATTTTAAATTGCCCCTAACTATATACGCCACTGGGTTGCGATTCCTGAATGTCTATAGCCGGAAAGAAATGTAGGCGCCTTTTTTCCTTCAAGCCCTTAGGACATTTATATTTAAGTTTTAAACTGAGTAACCACAACAACTTGAAAATAACAATTAAAATAAAATATTTGATTGTTCCTTTTAAAAATAAAATAAACTAATATATATATATATATTTTTTTTTGATAAATTCTCACATTGAAAATCAATTTCTCACACTTATAATATTTTTTAAATTTGTTAAAATTGAATTTTGAAAGATATTTAAAATAATAAAAGGTAGCTTTACACGCAATATTTAGCTCCGCATAATTTTCTAAATCAATAATAATTTGAGCGTATTCTTCGTGAAATTAGTCAAATATTTTTGTATGAAATTTAATATGTTTTAATTTTATACGTTGTCCTAAAATAATAATTTAAAACATTCATAATTAACAGAACTGCAGGATTTGTAAGTAGTAACACTTCGAGTGACGGACCATGCATCAAAGCATATAAATTGAATAAATATAATCTCAGCTTGCAAGTAAACGCACTGATGCAGTCAGTATTCAATTCTTTTTGTAATGGTGTTTACATCGATTAGTAATAATAAAAATACAGTTCAAGATGTCTTACATATACAGCTGGAGTCTTTTCTTACCGTCTGCGTCTGTTTCTCTGGGGTCTCGTGCTCCAGGCCCCGGCAGATTCTATATCAAAGTTTTTCTTATATTGTCTGAATAAAGGCAGAACAAGGAGAACATAGAAACAGATGTTTTCTAGCCTAGAAGAACCTGAAATTCATATTCTTTTATATTTGTGATTACATATATGTTTCTCCATGCGAATCAGAAGTGGGAAACCTCTTTGAAATAAAATTCATCTTAACAAAACAACATCGAAATTTAGGAGTCCGCTATTTGTATTCATGTTAAAAATATATATTTTTTAATAATTATAACACAAAGTAATTTTTAATATTTTTTTTATTATAACACATCGTCAGATACTTTAAGAATTCAAGTTACAGGTTCCCAACACCTGATATTTATAACTGTGTGTGTGTTTTTGTGTTTGTTTACTCTTGGAGTGTTTCACTTCAAGTATTACTGCGCTCGTGCCAATCTAATACTGCTAATATTACCTTTTTAAGAAGTTATATATTTTTTTTATTGAGCCTTGTTATTGGCGTCAGTTCATTAGGGCAAGGCAATAATTGTCCAGTATAATTTCCTATTTCTTATGATGAAATTTAGTTCTTAATTATACTAGATTTAATAAGCTTATAGTTATTAGCAAGTTGACCAAGTTTTAATGGCACGTTGACCCGAAATTAATTCTCTTATAAATAAACATTTGTTACAATACAATACATTTATGTTACAATCTGTCTCAATACAATAGGCAATGTATCTTTATTATAATATATACTCAAAAAGGTCACAGTCAAGGTCGCACTGTAAAAAGTTCCAAATTAAGTGCTCGAATTCTTTTTAAGCAGCACTAGTGTCTGCATATCTGGGCTGTATTAAAATTTCGTTAATTTTTGTTGCAATTACCTGCAAATGAAACAATGTTTTATAAAACACCTTTATTTAAATTTTATCTGAATAAAACATACGTATGTATCAATCAAATTCAATCACTACGTTTGCCAGCGTTATCCGTTACATTGATTCATACAATCTCGTTGTACAGCTGTGTATAACAGTATTAGACTTTAAATAAATAATGACAAGAAGAATCATACGTCAATCATGGGTCATTTATATTAGCTGTGAATTAGCAGTAAAGACTATAGAAGCTATAAGTCATTGTCTAAAAATATATTCATTATTTATATGCTCTAAATTTCACACTCCCCACACTCACACGTGTATGATCGAATGTTAAAATTTCACCTGTATATATATTGGCGACAAATTTAAAAGGCTACTCTACTATATTGATATAACTTAAAAAGTTATCTTTATGGGCAAGTGATTCGTATTCAATAAAAATACACTTTTGTATCAATAAAAATGTTACATACAAAGAATAATATGTAAGATTAGCATCTGCAGCACATGCTCGTAAAAACTGCAAACTGAATAACAGTGTTGACCACATATTTGCACATAAAGATAATTTGGTGAAATGACATGTATTTAGTACATGAAGTGACCGGTGGTGCGCTGTTTTACCAGTGGTTGGTCAGTTTATAGTTATTAGGCGTGAGATGTAACTAAACAATTATCCATTCAAAGTCAACAATAAAAGAATATGTATCCAACGATTTAATATATTATGTAGTGTTATTTATGTGTTGACACAGCAGCAGACTTTGCTGAATGTAAAGCAAGAAATCATTGAAGTTATGCAGAAATTTATTTTGCATACTTTTTTTATAAAAATCATATATTCATAAAAATCACAGGTACTGTAAGTACTATATTAAAGAACAAAATAACCATTCAAATAAATAATGGCTTTGGTATATCTATCCATGTAATAATTAGAAATATATGAGCAATTAATAAGACAAGGTATCGAGGATTAAGTTTCACTTATCGATGATCCGTTCACTCATGGACCACTTATCAATTCAATCAATACCTACAATCTTCATTCTAGCTACTTCTACGGACTTAAGTTTCATTTTATGTATCATATAAATTAAAATTCTATTACTCAATGATCTGTAGATAATGACATGTCAGGTCAGGTGAAGATTAACACACAGATTCGACAGCATCTGACAAATATGGCGTCAGAATTTCTGTTACATCGCACACACTGTGTGTTAGGTTCATCTCTGATAAGAGTATTATCGAATTTAGGTGTATTACATCTCACGGCAAGGAATTTAACCCTTTAGGCAATGTAATACAATCATATCTATTTCATTTTCGGTATTTTTATTAATAATACTAAAGAAAAACATTCAGAGTTAAGTTAAACTACGAAAGATACAATCTTCAGAATAGTAACATTAAAATTTTATTAAAAGATAGTGCAATAAATTATGTTGTGATTGTTAAATATGTGTAAAGACAATTTAGAAACCTTTTCTTTATGCTTTTCCCGAATTTCTTGGATCAATTCTTTCTTAAGACGATACAGAAAATATCGCAAAGGAAAGTTGCTACAAAAGAAATGAAGACATCTATTAAAAAACTTGTCAGGTATACATGTAGCGCTTGCATTAGCTTTTGAAACAAGCGCAAGTTACAATTTTTATGTGAGAGGTAGAATATTAACCGTAGAATTAGCTTGTATTAAACTAGCGAGCTTAAATCTTCCACTGCAAAACAACTTGCTATCTGAACGCGCATGCTTAGAACGCATCTGTATTAAAAGTAACAAGTAAGAATAGGGCATCTTACAAAAGATATCTTACAACTTCAATAATTATATTCGGTAGTGCATATTAACAATGTTTTCTTCACAAATACAAAACATAAACAACTCGTGCTACAAAGATCCAGAGCAGAGAACAGAAGTAAGGCACTGAACAAGCTTAAGAAAAGGCAAAGAAATAACGTTATGTCATAAAAACACATTTTACACTATTGTTGAATTCTTTTGTAAGAATTGCCTTTTTTCTTTATATTTAACTTAAGAGTCTCAAATGGGGCACGCGTCTTGATATTGTGCAGTTGTATTTGGCTTATTAGGCCAATAATGTAACTGCCATTCACTTAGGCTTGTAGCTTAGTGATTTATATTAATTTAATAGTAGAGAAGATGTAGCGTACCTTAGTAGAGAATAGAAGACTTAGTAGAAAATGTGGAATTATACGGTAAAAGAAAATAGAAGAACGAATAAACTGAAACAGACCGGCTGAGAAACTTCTGGATAGTGACACAAGAGATGGAAGATGATGAGGTAGAGGATGACCTCAAGATCCTGGATATTACGAATGGGAAGAAGAAGGCGGTCAATAGGAAAGAATGGAAGAACTATTAAAGGAACTGTAACATGACGATGATGACGATAATGAAATGTATTTCCCAGAAAAAAAAAATGCTTTAAAATTGGCATGGTTTCGCGAGCTAATTTTCAAGTTGATAAATCAGTAATCAGCTTTAAGTCTATGCTAAATTTTTATCTGCAATTTATCATTTATTTCCAACGTTAGAGAAGCACTGGTCTAGGTGTTTTCTACTATAATAACAAATAACTCAAGCGCATCATGTTCTCCTAATCAGCAGTTTAGTGACAACGTGAGGCCATTATCATCTCCCTCTTCTCTCTATCCCCACTACCATCCGCGAACGTTTTTCACTCATCTCAACATCTAGTTACCTGTTACTTCTAAAGCTATCTACAATCATGGACGTCCGCAGAAATTTAACAGAGGGTAGTGAAATCACACGTTCCATTCAATCTCTTTGTAAAGTTTGCAGGATACCCTACATGCGGACGCTCATGTCCACTGCAATGATTATATCATCATAATTCAGCGTACGATAGAGCGTTAAATCTGTAAATGTGGTCATCCGAGACCACACCATCGAACCTGCATGGACCTGGACCTGGTGGACGATGGGGGCACGTCCTGGTGTAATGACGACGTGTGGAGATGAGGAGCAAGGTTTTTCACGACCTGCAGAACACTTTGATACTCTGATGATGATCCTATGTGGTTTAAGTTTCATCTTCATACTCTTTGCAACTATAAAATAAATTATATTATCCAATTGTTTTCTAATGCTTTTTCTTGATTATTTCAAGTTTTCTTTTATGTTTTATTTTTGACCTGTATAGAAGTTCATCATTCTTGAAATTATAATTAAGAAAAGGAGAAAATTTTCTATTTTATTTACTTCCTGATACTAACCAGCGATTAAGAGCGATCTATGAACTTTGCATTGAATTACAAAACTGATTTATTCTTGCTTTGTTTTTTAAATTGTTGTCAAAGCGGCAAAGATTGATAATCAATATGTCCAATTCGTTATTGTTACCAATATTGAAGAAAGCTCACCAATTGTGGGTATTTTACATCGTTCTAGACAATTTGAACATTTGACAAAAGTATCTCATCAATACTTTTACAATTTTTTTGTTATTGCTACATACTTTTGATTGATTGATTAGGTAAAAATATTTGCTGAAAAACAAAAGCTCAACAATAGTTTAAAATGGACAATGAAATTCTCGAGAATAAGTGAGAGGGATACATTTTTTAACTCTATTATTTGTATAATAGCTCTGATCATGAAATTAGGTAACAAATAATTTTAATCCCTAGATTTTCCATTCGATTATTAGCACATCATATTTGAGAAGTATAGTTGTGTAATCTGCAGTACATACATCAGTCTTTCCTTTACTCCTCCGCCGCACCCCCACTCTCTCCTTCGTCTGTATTTATACCTGCAGGTTCTTCATCGCCGAGCCGACGATTCTCTGGTTATTATCATCCTTCGCGTGGCCATAAAACCAGCTTCTTGTGTATATATTATCCAGAACTTTTTTCTTTGTTTTTATATTATATGCGTACATCATCATTGTAAGATAATTTACATTGAAAAATAAAAACATTACAGATTGTATTTTTTAAATATGTATAGAATATTTTAAAATTTAGGGTTGCTGAGAACCCTTTCTTTTATATAGCCTTGGGACACATTTTTAAAAAAACACATCGCTAGAAAGAGAAGTAATAAGTAAAAGGCAGTAACTATCTCTAATATATTGTAAGATATTAGGCACTTCAAATACAACCTTGGTATTCAGACTGGTTATACAGTAACGCCGCCTGTGAGCATTCTAATAGGGTCACTTTGTAGCAGAATAAGTTCCTTCCCTCTAGGCTGGCCTGAGCATTTACTTTCGATTATATGCCGATCGGAATTTAATAGTTTCTTAATAGAAATTAACTAACTGGCAGCTTTGAAATAACGCAGTAGTGCAAACCCAGTACATTTTTTATCACGTTTAAACAGAAAAATGTAATAGACTGGATAATACAGCTATTGTCCAAGTGATTGCCTAAACCGGAAATCAGCATTAGCAACAACAACTAGTGGAAATTTACCAACATTATTTTATTACTAGCTTAAACTTTTCATCTAAACGCACCTTTACGATAGTATCTTCTTTTTTCTTCGCGTTACGCTGACTGGTCAGATGGTAGATGTGATTAAAACAAGACCGTGTGGGAGTACCTTCCAGCCCGAAGCGATCAACTTTACTTTAAAGAACCTGCGTCTTCGTCTTCGTCTTACTCCTGCGCTAAATACTGTTCTCTCTTCTTGATCCAATATACAGCGTATAAAAAAAGACCTTCAAGGAATGTTTTAAATTGCTATGTATAGGAACAATTTGCTGTAAATGCTGCCGCCGTCGCTGCTGCTGCCGCTTGCTGTCTTTCGCTCTTCATCTGACGATTTTGATCCAAACGCCTGAAGCTTTGGTAATTGGCCAGCAACCTACTTTAATGTATGATATTCAACCACTAAAATTCCTCTTGCGAGACATTGGCTATTATTTCACTTTATTCAATATTTGATTCGGAGATTTACTACGTACCTACTACGCTTTTACAGAGAAGGCGCCATAAAAAGGTAAGCATTCACTAGACAACATGAAAACTAGTCAACGCATTAGATTTATCGTATCGTTGTCTACAGATTGATATTAATATTAAATATTTAAATATATTAATTCATAATATCTTAAATACGAATAGTTTTGTTTGGAATTGTTTACTGGAAAGGGCATATTCATCCATGTGACCCTGAAACGATATTTAGCAACATCTTTTGCACACACGCACGTCAATGAATGTTAAATCATCTTCAAATCTCAATGCCAATGCTAGCCCATAGCGCACTAGCCGTCAAATTAAAAAAAAAACAAGAAAGAGAAAAGAAACATTAAAAACAACAAGAAAAAATTATATATAATAAACCACTATTAGACTCACGCGAACAAGCTGAGTCTGCTGTGATCGGGATGTTGTATAGTGTAAAGAGTTTGGTCCATTAAGCATCTGTGCATCTGTATCTTTATCTTCTCATTCAGCTTGTTGCTTCTGCTGCAAGTCACGCATAAACCGCTGCACCAATCGCTTCACGTTGCATCAGACGGTGATCTAAACTGTTTTCAGTTGCGAAACGTTGTCAAGGTTTAAGCTCCTGGCAATTCTTTGGCCCTAAGGGCTACTGTTTGAAAACGCATCGCATTTGAATATATAACAACTAAAGAATAGAAAATTCAAAGTTTGATTACTAATTATAAATGTTTTTAAAATCCAGGAAGAAAAGTTCTGAATTAATTATCTTTATTCGAGGCAGGGAGAAGAAGGCACAAGTGTGGAAGAAGAGCTAAGGAGAAGAGACAGGGAGATACAACAACAGGAAAGAATGGAAAATATTGAGAAGAGCAATAATAACAAAAGATATAAATGGATTTGAGAGAGAGAGAGAGAGATACCACAATACTTAAGAGAAAAATACACAAAAAACATGAGAAAGATTGCCAGATTCAGATTGAGAAACGAGGAGAAAGGAAACAGATACTGGGAAAATAGCGAGGAAAGCGAGGAGATAGAAACATTTGAGCACATTAAGTTTTCATGTGAGAAAAAGGTAATAAGCGAAAAGAATATTAGTTATTAAAGGGAGACAGTGAAGGGAAGAGGTGGATGGCGGAGATAGAGAAAAGGAGCGAGGAAAGAGAAGGAATGGCAGAGTAGAAACAGGATGGAGAGTAGCAGGAGGAGCGAAGCAGTAGCAATTTTGTTTTTATTTTTATAAGGATATTTTATTAATATTTATTTTATTTTATATTTAAGGTAATTTTATTTATATTTAATGGACATTAAATATATGTCACAATGTTAAGCAATAGTATTTAATATTTTAAACATAACTATCAAATTAACAAGACGTTATTCCTCAAATTGTTAATTACTATGGTACTAATTAGCCATGCACATGCACCATACCATATGACGCCATGCGGGTATTTTTAATTTACCAAACGATTCGCAGAAGTGTGGGAGACTTCAAATAAAACTAAGCTTACAAAAATTCCATGAATTTTTATTATTCTTAATATCTTTTGACGAGAGATTCTTATCTATAGAACTCCTTTTGACTATACAGTTGTTCATAAGCCGTCATATTTGAATGTCAGAAGCCATTTGTATTAATCATGAATGTACGACCTAACCTGTTTATGTTCATTTCTGTTTAGCTTTATTCCAGCCTAGTCTAGCATTTTACTGTTCTAGTCCAGTCCAGTCTAGACGAAGCTATGCCTATCAGTAACTATCACTGATGAAATGATAGATACGTACTGTACAGTGTACATAGATTAATTGGTCTAGTAGTGTAGGTGGATCATTTGATGCTCTGATTACCTCATTTATTATTATTTAACTATTGACAGATAATCGCAGGCATCTTTAAAATTATTTTATCATTTAACATTGTACACTACATAATATGCGACAT
Organism: Panorpa germanica; assembly: GCA_963678705.1. Classification (NCBI taxonomy): domain Eukaryota; kingdom Metazoa; phylum Arthropoda; class Insecta; order Mecoptera; family Panorpidae; genus Panorpa; species Panorpa germanica. Next base: position 9,403,222 of record OY783223.1, on the reverse strand, counting down.
AATGATTGCAAGAAATTATCCTCCAAGATCGTATGATTGATTTACCACACACTGTAGACTCGACTATTTTAAGACAGTACAAGCTATCGGAATATATTGAAGCTAGTGCTTCACACGAGATGAGAAAGTCCTCCTAAGATAGTCTTTAACAAAGTTTTCATTCTAAATATTTCACACACTAAGCATATCGCTTTTTTCTCACTATTAATTGTATCAAACTTTAAAGAATTCTTTTTTATACACAGTTGATCAACTGGTTCAATTTCACTTAAGGCGCTCGTCTCCTCAGAGAGGAACTTAAAATAAACAAAGCATTTTAAGAAGTGTAGAAGGGAAAGACGAGTGCGTAGGCGTGGCTAAAAAGTCTTATCTCAGGGATAAAAACTATTTGTAAGCGTAATTAAGATTTCCAGTGTTGCACAACATTAAAATAAAAGAACCATAAAATTTTACACTAAGAATAAATAAAAATATAACAATTTAATTAAATTATATTATAATATAATTAAAAAAAACTAATAAAATTTAATGTAACAATTTTTAATAATTTTAATATTCTAAAATTATACATATATAAATATATGTACTTTTATAACCTATTAATTTGATAAAAACTAAACATAAAACTGTGGTTTCTTGATTATAAATTATCCATTACGATCTGGATTTCGAATAGGCATATTTCGAAGGTATCGAGAGTCTACTATCTCGGGAAGTAAGCATTCGTTATAAAAAAATAATAATTTGGATTTCATTTCTTCTTCCCAAAATCTCTCATTTCTTTCAATTCTCTCATAGAGAATATTGATTGGTTTTTCAACAGGAGTCCAAAACACAAACAAACAATATTTGCGTTGTGTAACTTGTAGCTGCCTTTGTATTTGATAGTAAAAATCATGATTTTTTTTTAATTTAAACAAGCCATTTGCAATTGTTCCAAATGTTACTTTCTTTGATTCAATTGCCGCAATTGCTGTTAACATACTGGAAGCTGGACATTTAATTTCTATTAAACCATCTTCTCCTATTAGTCCATCAGGACTAGCTGCAAGAAATGGATAGTTTTTGTCAATAAATAAACCTGCATCTGCTATTTCTAAATTTAGTAACTTCGATACATCATTTTTAGCCACAGGTTCTTTTTCTATACCATATCTTGTTGCTTTATTTCCAGCAAATGTGCTATAAAGATGGTTTTTGACTAAATTTGCACAAGATGTCTTCTTTCTCATTTTACAAACTTTACCAAATGAAGATGATGTTAGTCGCTTCTATCTTTCTTGCTTCCACAAGATATTGCGACTTTGCTCTTTTGTATTCTTTTCAAGCTCAATTATCTCCACTGAGGTTTTACAAAGTGATTTTTTAAATTGTTCTTGTTATTATATATATTAATTGTGTGTGCCTTTCGGCTTTACAATCTACAGTATTATATTTCTAATACATTTCATCACTGCCTCCCTTTAAATAGCTGGCCAATATTCCTTTCGCTCGCTACTTTTTCCTTACACTCAAACTTAATGTGCTCCAGTGTTTCGTCCTCCGCTCCGCACATTCTACACTTTCTTTCCTCACTCTTGTCCCAGTATCTGTTTCCTTTTTCCTCATTTCCCAATCTAAACCTTGCTGTTCTTCTTATGTGTTTTTATGTCTTTTTCTATAAGGTACTGAGGCACATTATTTTCCCATAACCTTTTATATCTTTTATTGTAGTTACTTTTTTCTATTTTTCCCATTCTCTCCTGCTGTTGTATCTTCTTCTCCCTTCTCCTTAGCTCCTCTTCCACACTTGCGCCACCTTCTCTTCTCCTCTCTGCCTCCTCGATCACCATTCCATTCCTTTCAAAGTACTCCTTTCTCTTTTTTGGACCTCCTCCCCCCCATTCTTTATGCTATCCTCTCTTATTTTCTTTAAAATTTTGCTTTCCGCGAATATTAAGCGTCTTCGTTCTATATTTTTATTTTCTCTAAATTTTCTACTTGAACATTTCTGCGTATACTTTTCTGGACAGTTTTTCATCAAGTAGTGCCTTATGCAATGACCAGTGCAGCTCTTTTCCTTTGTCGTAAGATGAAACAGCTATATTATACCTCGCTTCATAAGATCCACGAAGTGTATTATTTACTCTTGTTTGGTAAATTAAAAACGACAATTTACTTATATTACCATTTTAAATCATTAAGAAAAACCATATTTTGTACCATATAGATTCTGTTACTTAATTATATGGGTAATATAAGTGTGTTAAAATAAAATACTAGATCTAAGTCAACCAAATTCGGAGAAGTATTTTTAAACGAACTACAAATCTACAACGAAACACTTGAATCTCTATGTATTTTGCAACAATAGGATTAAAATATTCGGCAGCATTTCCACCAGTAGATTAGGACCAAAAGGTTATGTTTAAATATTCGGTATATGACACTACGTCGTTGCCACCAATTAATCTGTTATATTTTGGTCCATGCATTTCTACACTACGGCTAAAACCTTCTGCAATAATGTCAGCTTTTATAGACTTAGCAGATTGATCCCAATTTTTATATCAAACGAATCATGATTCATTACAGATTGTAACTAGTTTTATAACCGAGTTGTAACTAGTAGTATTTTGTTCATAACAGAGTTGTAACTAGGTTTGTAAGACCTCTTCGCCCAAGCACCATCAGCGACCACCGTTATTAAAGTCTGTGTCCACACTAACTTCAGATATTGCCAGTTTAGCTTCTCTTGGTCAGCTTCTTTCATCGATTTCCGTCTTTAATTGCTATCCTTGACCTGTGCATATTGTACTTCGAACCATGTTCAAATTTATGTTACAAGAATTGTTATTGTTCTCTATACATAATACATAGGTTTTATTATAGTTTTTACTAAGGTTTTACATTTGAAATCGAAATTTTGAAAAAAAAAAGTTTGTCAAAAAACGCGTAAGTTTAAAACAAAATAAAACAAATGAAACAAATAAATTGAAACAAATATTTTTTTTTATATTTAGGTTATATGAAAAAATATTTTTAATATTGAACGCCTCTTCATTATTATATCCAAATATTTCAGTTTAACGATGGAATAAAAATTTGAAATGAAATTACGAGTTATTACATTGTATTCAACTCAACAATATAGAACAGTCGTCGCTTTGCGACATGGTGAACGCTAGTATGTTAAAATGAATCAGAGATGTGGGCTATTCAATTTCTTAAATAACTTAGAACGACACCAGCTTTAGAGCCTGTAAATGTTATTGATAAATTAGAGAGATAACATACAGCATAGCATACTCCAGATAAGCTACACGCATACTACACAAAATCTTCATACGCACAAACAGTATGCACACATGCATAGAAATCAGCAGCTTTAACCTGTCTGTGAAATTACCCCCACCATTTCCCCTCTGCCCGATTCCTCACCGCATCTGAATGTAGGCAAGTGATTTTATTGAATAAAATAATTCAAAAACATGACTTACTAAAATACATTTCCTACTTGGTATTCTGAGTCGAAAATTATCAAAGATAATAAAGTATTAAAGGGTAAGGTTAAACCTAAGAGTTAATAAGTTCAAATTTTTAATATTCTAACCTTAAGGGCAAAATAAAGCACCTTAAACATTGCAAAAATTGGTACTTTTTAGCAATTAATTTATACTAGTTCTATACGAATTTTTAAAATTTTTTCATTATTAAATCATTTATTCATCTTTATTTAATACATTTCACCAAAAAAATATTTTCTAAACAGTAAATATTTGATAGAAAATGGATCTAATGAACACACGATTTAGATTAAATATCACCTAGGAGACGATCCCCTTAATGCATCATCACTTTCATCTAATCTCGGCCTTTTTCTCAGGTTGACACTACTAACACCTACACTCAACAACATTATTGCGGCAACTAAAGGCTAAAATGTCTATATACACATTTATTTTCCTTAATTGAGGCGACTTATACTCGTGTTTTGTCAAGATGCAACCCTTACCGTTCTTACCCTTATTTGAAAATCATTATTTAATTGCAACTGCCGCGCCGCTGCGTTCAGTCCGTTCTATATCAACCCTTATAAACGTTAGCGATGATCCAAGATAGCTAGCTATCATATTTTTTTAAGTTGTGTTCTTTTATACATTTTATTTGTATATAGTCGCGTGCGATTTATGAATAGATGAAAAAAATTTAGCTTTTTATTAAGGAACAAAGTAAGATGGAACTTAAATCTCATAAAGGTGCAAACGTAAGTGAAGCTGAGACGTCCTTAAAATAAATCGAAAGTTATTGGAAGGTTCACAATAAGGCTGAAAAGATATGTATTTAGTTTTACTGTGATTCTCGATAAAGAAATTGGTTTCTAAATATTGTGAACTATCTAAATCACCCCTCTTGTATAATATTGTATTCAATAAAATGAAAGAAAAGAAATCCGAACTTATAAAGGTCGTTATAAATCGAAACAGTGGCTCTCAAAGTTTTTATTAGTGTTACCGTTTATTTGTTGTATTTTTTCTACAACTTTATGTTAATTTTACTTAATAAAACAATTGAAGCAACAGCATACTTAAGATACAGATGTTTTAAAGCAATTTTGTCACTGCCGTTGAAAATGAAGCAACAGCATTTTTTTTTTATTTTAATGTTTTTGCCATTTAATACTACATTCTGGTGCCTTAACTCATTTATTTACATGTCATTGTACTTAATTTAATTTTGATCCTTATTAAATCTAAATATTCGCACTCCTTCCAAACGAAAAAAAAATATATAAATTTATCCTTACACAAATAAAAACAAAACTCTATTCTGCCATTCCTTCTCTTTCCTCGTTCCTTTTCTCTATCTCCGCCATCCACATCATCCCTTTACTGCCTCCCTTTAATAACTGCCCAATATTCTTTTCGCTTATTACCTTTTTCTCACATGAAAACTTAATGTGTTTAATGTGCTAATGTGCTTGTTAAATGAAGCGACTGCATATAATCAATTTAATCTAAAGACAGTCTTGTCGCGAGTGTGGGTATCCTCATATGTTCTCATAATGTGTACCGAGTAGCCAGATTATTTTAAGATAATCACGATCACAATATTTTAATTTTTATTCAGCAAATTCTAACTATAAATTTGGCTCAGATTGCTACATAATTGGTCATCTTTAAAGATGGTAGTCAAATTTTAAATAAGAGAAAAAATTATAGGTCTTACGTGTAATAAGTACGTGTCTAATCACACCGTTATCCTTTTTCGTGTGGTGCACATCTTAAATCCCGCGCGAATTCAATTGCACCTAGTTCTTCCTGCTTATTACCTTGGCACTTTGCCCTTAAATGGATCTTGAAGATTGTGATTGTGTCAACTTAAATTTAATAAAGAAATAATTAAATATTGAGAAGCTTGGTGTTATAAAAGCTTATTCAATAACATATTCCGTTAAATTTTCAACACATATGCAATGGACCCATATGTAAACACAACACATCTTGCCACATATGAAGAATCAAATCACTCGCATCTTCCTCGGCTCCTTACTACCTGTGATCATGAACTGCAGGACCAGGACCAGGACCAGGACCCGATCCTATGCACGTGCCCCATAGAATGACTGACAGCTCAACTTGGATACATAACAAACAAATGCTTTTTTGTTGTGTAGGCCGAGGGGTTGGGTTTGAAGATGGGGATCTTATATCCGGATTTCCCACCGTAATGTGACAATCTATTTTTTTTAAGAGGGCGGTGGTTTTTGGGGGATCTAATGTAACGGCTGATTTTTTTTTATAAATTTATGAACATATGTTCATATCAATTTATTAAAATATTTGATAAAAAACAGAGCCGATTTGTGAGGGCCCAGCTAAAGACAGTTTTCTGATGTTAATAAAACTTTTTATGCAAAATTATAAAACGTTACATTTTATACTAATATATTTTTGATGTATTTTGCATTTATTTAATGATAATCAGTTAAACTTCAGTAAATATAAAACGTAATGTTATGTAAAAGTTATTACATGAATTTACGTTAGCAGGATATATAATATATATGTATATATATTTTATATAAGTACATATATTCATTTGTTTCATTATTGTTCAATTTGAGCGTATATAGCAACGTGAGCCCAATTAAATTTGAAACGCTGCATTACGGAGATGATTGGCTTCAGATGAACACCTGCTGATGCTGTGTGGACCGATGGACCGTTCTACAGTCATACCACATCAAGATTCTTCTTTTGATGTTTTATTATACATGTCTACTATATTATATTAGTCACACCAAAATATATATTTTATATGAAAAAAAAAACAAAAGTTTGAAATTTTAGTAAATGTGTTCAGTATATACATAGAGTTTATAATTTGAAAGTACCCTTGCTTGCAATTAGGTTTTGTACCATTTTTGAGATTAGATATTTTGAAACTCTGTTAAGAGATACATTGAGCAATATTTAGGTCGCCGAAGCATTTGAATATATAGAATACCATAAATTCGATTCGTAATCTGTCGTACGCTTTCGGTCTTTTTTAGAATTTTTTGTTGTTAAATATTTTCATTGCTGGGTATCTGGTTTTTCACAGGGTTGATTCATTCACAGTTTAGCTTTCTGATAGACAAAATCATTTGAAATTTTAGTCAGCTTTGCCATCACGCAGCCGTGCGTGCGCAATACAATTTTATAGTTACCAGTTCAAATCATTTTAGACTTTGTTATCCATACGTCGCACCTTTAAATAATTTGATAATGGAAATGAATTTTTTTTTTGTATTTTAAGAACTCTTGTCATCCACTATAGCCTACGTTTGAAGAAGATTTGCAATCCCACTTCTTTCTCTATAAATTGAAACTTAACTACGTTCCAATATTTGTAATTTACTTTAAATATTAAGTTTTGAAATTTTTGGAAAATATTTTCACGTCTGTGAACAAGTTGACATAATTTTCCTGGACTAGACGTATATCTGGTCGTTTACGTTGACTGATAACTATAAACCTGCTAGATTCCTTTAAGTAGTCAATCGCACTTTGCTGATCCACCGCGTCGTTCATCATTGCAGATCGTTCTTGATCTCGTTGTCGATCATTTCCAATCCAATCACTATTGATCGATGATTTTATTACCATTTCCTTTGCTCATCATTTATTTACCGAGATGTTTTTATTTTTAATTTTCTATTTCAAGATTTTATTTAGAATTTATTATTAGTCATAAGTAGAGAAAACGCTTTTAGTACTTAGCGCTATTCGAACGAACTGTGAAGCAAATTTATTATTAATTAATCTAATTTGCATGCAATTTACAGAAATTACTTGAATAATTAAAATTAATTAATGACCGTTTGATTGTTTGTTAACAAATTATTTATAATGAGGTCATTAGTTGGTATAAGTTGATTTAATAAATAGTAAAAAGCATTTTATCGACAAGTATGTATCAACAGGTAGAATATGAATCTTGAAATAAGCTTGTAGCACTCACTGTTTTGATATTTAATTAACCGTTTTTAATTAATATTGTAATCTAGATTTCAGGTTTTTTTTTAAGAATTCTTTTTCACATTTGTATTTTAATTTAAGTTTAGTTAATTTAGTTGGTGCGTATGCGTCGTTAGTAATATAAATTTTGACAGTTCGACGAAATTGTATGTGAAATAATTAAAATTGCTATTTTTAATAACACTTAGTAATAGAAATTGTTTTCACTTCTATATTTTTCAAAAACTGACATTAAACTTCTTTTAAAAGTAAATCCTACTGCATTTTGATAGATTGTCACATTTTGGAGGTTATAATATAAAATAGTTTTTCTTAATTTAATATTTTAATTTAAAACCTTGAAAAGACTAAGAAAATAAATAAATTAAATTAAAAATGGTACTGTGAATGACTACACATATTGCCATGTGGTAAACAATTTAAATTAAATAGAAAATTAAATTAAAGCAGTGAGTGGGAATGGTACTTAAGGTGAAAAATATTACGTTTAATAATACACAGTTTACGCTTTGTGTTTAGAGGGTATATATTAATAAAGTTTCTGGATAAAGTCAAAAAGGTTTTTCAGACTTTCCTTGCTTTCAAATATCTGCTTATATTCCTCAGGCATATTACAGCATTGTCTGAGCAACGAGTACCTTGAGCATCGAAGAATAATATGCTTTACCGTTAGTGGGTTGTCTACGACGTAATTTGGATAGTCAATGTAAGTTGTTGTTACACTAGACTCGCGATCGTGCTTTTTTTTTCCTTTTCCTTTGCTTCCATATTTACTACGAGAAATCTAGTGCGTTTTATACAAGCCTCCTTGAACAATCATCCTTTTCTTTGCTTTCTAGCAACTCTTTTTTTAACCTATAGTCTACTTATTACATAACTAATTATCTATTTAAATAATATGAAATAAATAAATGACTTTTCTAATCGAAGGTGAATGTTTACATTTTTAATTATATCATTCAATCAATCATGGGGGCATTATAATAAACCAACAACTAGACAAGGCAATAGAACAAATACTTGCAGCTCTAGAAATCCATGCACTAGGTCTACTGCAGTGAAAACATACCGCTTATAGGAAAGAACATGCGGTATTATATTTTATTATTTATATATGTAATTGCACCTATATAAATTAAGACAATTTACTTTCTAAATTTCGTGAAAAGATTGTCGACAGGTTTTATAATTATAATTTGATTTAATTATACTGCATATTAATATTAAGTTCAGTCAATAGTGAAATATCTCTTAATATTTACTTTTGAGATAACTACGAAAACAATATTCGAGTATAAGTTTATCTGCATTAGAATTTTGTTTAGTTTCATTTATTAATTATATTAATACAGAATACAATAACTGCATGCTCAGTTAATGGGCTTGTGTCCTATGTCTAAATTTCTGTAAAACGGAACTACATCTTGATAATTTTTAAAAACTCCTCATATTTTAGGAGATATTACCAATTAAAAAAATATTTTTCTATGTTTAATTATTAAAGAAATCCAACTTATAGAATTTCAATACATGGTACGTCACATCCAACGATTTGCTCTCTCTTTTATACCACAGAAAAGCAAACGAGTGTGTGTGTGATAGTTCATTTACTACAACAGCTGAGTTGTATATCCCATAGAATTTTATGGTTGACAAAAACGAAAAATAATTTCGATTACTTGTTTTTTCTATGACGTATTATGCATATCTAAATCATGCGGCAAACTATACACATACATAGAAACATAAACTTGAACGTCAGCAGAAATTTTGTCTATTATATCCTTTGTCAATTTATGATACATTTCTTTTATCCAATATAAATTTGTTACAGAATCTATGTAGGCTTAAGCTTGAAATACTATAGTGGTGGGAGCGGGGAAGAGGGGAAGGGGGGTTGAGTGTGGCGTTCAAACGCCTATGATGTATATGAATGTAGCATTAATCATATTAAAAAAGTCTTTAAATCAAATCTCATAAAAACCCGGTACAAGTAATAAACTGAGAACTATTACCTTAAAGTTAGGTAATGGAAAGATGAATCAAGGGATCCGTAGAGGGAAGGGGTTGAGGGGAATCCAGGGGATTAATAATTTACAAATGAATACATAATGCCATATAGTGTAGTGTAGATATTTTTTATAGCATCCAATTAAAATGCTGAATAGAATTTTAATTGCTAATGGTAGTAAGTAATTAAGAAAATATACTGTACTTATCTATAATCCCTCGTATTCGTATCTATCTATCTATATCTTAATAATTAAGCATAAATGTTTATTAATAACTTGTGAGACGATAGCAGCGAGGTGAAGCTCGAAAAATATAATTCTTTGTACAATAACAATTTTATATTTAGGAAAAAATCATTAATAATATTTGTATTACTAAATTTAGTTAAAAAAACACCTCTGTAAGTTCTTCATGACATATTATTTCTTGATTTTGTAAAAATAAATTTGTTTCGCATTAGTATTCTTTGTCATGGCATGATGATTCATGATAAAGTGCTAATACCACTTCACCCAACTGAAATTTCTTTAACATCGGACTATTTCTGATACGTTCTCCTACTAATATTGACCGTTTTTATGGTGTCAAAGCCTCATTTAAGCGCATTTAACTGATGAGTAGAATAAATTGCAGCGGAATTATTGTTAATTATAAATTGTACGTAATTCTAACCAATAATTATTTTTCTAATATTTAACGTATATTTACAATAGTTTTTAGAAGTGGGAGGAGGAGGGGGATACATAAGGTGGGAGTACTTTCAACTCATTGGTTTATACCGGTAATTTGCAACAGGCCCATCATCGTCTTATCCCACTACTACATAATAAAACACGATAAAATTAATACTGTTTGAATATTATCATAATACTACATATGTTAGATAGAGATACATAGATATATAGCTATCCCACTCGTACATGTGTGTGTGTTTTTCTTGGTACACCGACGATAGGGAAAGCATCGTCGCTTAGTGTTTTGTGGACCGACTCCGAGGACGGGTCGTGTTTACGTTTGCATTTTGTAATCATAGGTTTTACGTTATTTTTTTGAAGTTTCTAGTAATAATAGTATTTCATTATTAATGTTAAGTGTGTTTCTTTTTGTTTTACTGTTAAAACATTTTATAGTGATGAATTTTTCTAACTTGTGATATTTTATAAAAATTGTTGTTGACAATCTTTTAAAAATAACAAAAAATTAAGTGAATATTGTTAAAAATAAGTTTTATGTGTTTTAATCGACTCAATTTTTGAGTTAGTTTATATTATTAAGGTGAGTTCGCTTATTTTATTGTTAAATACAAACGCAAATTTTAGAGAAAAATGTTATATTTACTTATATCGTAAAGTAATTTCGGATAAAAGTTTTAAACGATATATCATAATTACAAAAATTCATAATTAAAGCATTTGTTGTTATTAAACAATAAATAAATTACACGAAAAAATCTTCAATGATAACAAATTGAAAGTATTTGTTTATAAAATGAAATCACAATATTCGTTTTAGTAGAATATTATAAAATTTTAACTAATGTTGATTAATACAATTATATGTTTGTTTGAATTTTACGGTTCAGCGCAGTCGCGCGCCGCGCCGGCATTTAAAAACATTTTTAACATCTAAATAAATACATGTAATAAACATTTATTAAAAATAACTTAGAAATAATATTTGCATAATTTGGCTTTTGCATTTATTGCGTTGGCGGGAAGTGAAAGTTCTTAGAAAGTGAGGTAGAGGTCGCTCCCATAAAGTTAAGGGTGTTGTTAGTCGAAGAATAAATATGGAATAATTATTACGTTGAAAGGAAATTATACAAAATCATAATACGTTACGTCATAATCGTCATTGTTTTTGAATATTTAAGATATTAGAATTTAGTCAAATTAAAATCTCATTCAATATCTTATTCAATTAAACATACTCTCTATCCCTTAACCCCCTAATCACAAACTATGAATCTTAAGTAAAATATATTATTCAATAATAACGGATTTTAAAAATTTACTGTATTTCCATTTCTTACTCAAAAATGACTCAACATTATAAACATAACAGATAATTATAATATGCTAGTTAGACCTTAAACACAGGTAACTGTTTCAAAATTGCAACTAATCAAAATTTTTAATGTATACCTACATTACACGTAAAAAAAATTCAAATCAAAACAATTTTTTTAATAAATTTATTAGCAAATTTTTTAATTCCATATCTTAATAATAATTTGACTTCTTTTAACAGTAATAATGTCACAAGAGGTTGTTAATAAGTTTAATTTCGTAAATTCTTGAAACGTAAATTCTAATGTTTCATTTTTAAATAGTACGTTTCTTTAATTAATTTCTAATATGTTTTTATATATATCGTAATTGATTTTTAATTTTACATAGAGCTAAGTAACCCTTGCTATAATTTTTTATACTTACTAATCTTTGCAGTAAATTTATAAAGTAGTATTTTTAATTTTGAGAGGAAGTAGATATAAGTTACTACGCTCTGAAGCAAGCAATATAATTTTTAAATCAATTTAAATTCTACAATTCACAATTCTAGTAATTTTAAAAGTATGGTTTCAAAATTCAGAAGTACGATATATTTTTACAATGGATGGTTTTACAAGCACGTATACCTGAGTGCTCATTAATTATATTTTCAAACTTGTACTCCTTCCTTGAATCAATAAAACTCAAAATAATAATAACAAACAAGTGTAATACTTAAAAGTTGATTTGTTTATAAATAACTTAAGAATGTTTAACCAGAATTTGATTGTTGTTTGAAATAACAACAATGAAACGTTTATTACCGTTTAATTTTAACAAAAAATATGTAGACCTCAAATTTAATACAATTTCTGTACATATATAAAAAATTTATTTCGTCTTATTGTCAAATATCTCACTCTATATGATAAGGGTAGTTTTAGGTTGCTATTCAATACCCACCGAAAATAATTCACCGATAGTCTATCAAATTAATCAGAAAAGAAATTGTTAAAGACAAGTTACTGCAAAGTAAAATTATATTTTTGTTTTGTATTCACTTAGTTTTGTTACAATTTCTAATATTATTGTTTGTATTATTATTATTTCATGTGCCTAATACATATTTACTGCCTTAAATTCGCTCACTGCGTAATGCCACTGCTGATATGCCATCGCACTCCTGCAGGACAGTTTCTTTTAGATGCCGAAGTCGAATATTTCAACGCCGGGTGTCGGATTTTTACACAATCCATCGTTCTGAAGAAATGGTCTATTTTACAATCCAGTTTTTTGCTCGCTTCACATTTTGAATCAATGACAATTAAGAAGAATTAGTGTTACTAACAATTAAAAATAAATTGTTACAATGGGGGTGTAAAATGCGCGGTGCAGGGAAGAACTACATCATATAAAGAAAGCACATAGCTAAAAATCAGTTTTATAATTAATAAGCTCTAATCAGAGGAACGACGGAAAGGAACGACCTTCAAAAGTAATGCTTATTTAATTCAACACATCAGCAATATATTTGGCAAAACATTGATTTTTCCACTTATAATAAATATACATACATTCTTATGCCAAACATTTAACTGTTAATGGATAATTAATTTTTATTTATCATTAGTATAAATTTATGTATGTATACATATATATGTATACATCTTGTGTAGCTATTGCTTATGAATATTAACATTTACTTATAGAATTAGCAAATTAATCGAGTCAAGTACTACTAATCATTTCTAAACTATCTAAATATTTATAGTGGTGTCAAAAACAGCCCATGTTTCAGTTATGATAGACTTGTTTAACGGATTTGTTGAAAACTTGTTATGTGTAAAATAATATAGTTATATTCCTTCTCCTGTACACTTTGTTAGTTTGAGAATACATGATCCAAAAATTGCTTCAGAGGAAGGTAGATCATTTAAAATAAGACCTTATACCTTACAAACAATTTGCATCCGAAGCGTATTAAATCCGAATACGATATTCTAGAATTTGACCTATTATATAAATCAACATTTGGGCAATATAAGGTACGTTTTGAAGGCATTTTGGTTCAAAACGAAGGCGAAACTTAAGCTATAAAATACTAAATTTCTTTTCCTGAACATACCCAAATATATTTTCCCTCTGCGGCTTAGAACGTGCTTCGTAAAATCTTACTCAAATTGTAATCAGGCTATTCGACATTACTCCCAAAATTCTGACTAACTCGATTGCCTCAATTTTAAAAATATATAACGTTTTCTTTATGTAATATCTTTTTAGCAGTGGATCCTAAGATAAAAGTAGTTATTATCAATTTAATAGAGCACTTAATTTCCTACAATTTGTGTATACAACATATTTTTGTATATCGAACAGATATTGAGTTGCATCGCTGTAAAATAGAGCACTTTATTGAAAATTAGTTAAGTTACGTTGTGTAAATATTGTCTTAATTTAATAAATAGTTAACATTGTTTGTGAATCTTAAGTATCGTAAGATGTAAGAAGTTTGAGAAACTGTACAATTAAATACTCTTAAGAAAGACAACATATGTGCAATAAACATCGCTGATTGAAACCACTACCCGCAGACTTTATTTGTAGCAATGGCTCATAATTCTTATATTAAAAAGAAGTATGATTATTTATTAAGTAACGCATGCGTGTGACTCGATGCCGGTTGTTTTAACACCTGAACGTTGAAGAAGACCGCTATCAAGATGGTCGGCTTTAGCTATAGCTTGTCTGTCTTGTTTCCACTTTTTTTATTAATAGTTTTGCATACCTAGTACATTTAAATAATTTAATTTATTAAAATATCTTTTAATTTATAATTTTATTGATTTTAATATTATTGCTAGTTGTAAAATACATAAATATTGCTCAAGTAGTAAGTACACTATATCATAAATTAAATTCTTCTATATATTCTCGAAGCCATTAATGTTTTTATTATTTATTTTATAGTAAAATACACTAAGGCATCACTGCATCAAAGTTCTGCCTTTCTTTTCTTTCTTACACTGCAACTAAACTACTAATTCATCAGTAAACAAATCCAAATCCAAATATAATCTTACACTAGTTAATTTGCGATACCCCGTCTTGTTACCTCATTCAATATTTGCAATAAGATTTTCTTTAATTAAACCCATTGCAACATTATGCAGTTTTAAAGTGATGCAATATATATACACTGGTACATTCTAAATCACCTACGCTTAAACCATAGTAATTGGTTTTCGAATAATGTAGACCTTAAAGTAATGGTAATAAAGATATCTACTCGTTCTTTACTGCCGGGAGAACTCAATTCAATTCACAAGTATTTTACGACCTCTTCGACACACTTCTAATGTCTGGCAGAAATGCAATTGTAAGATAAGTGCATTATAATGGTCACATTTAAAAACCCCCACATAGTCTGCCTTAGTTTAGATTTAGATGTGTGATGCTCTCACTTATATGAGGTGAGAAAAAAAATGAGGTCTTAAAATGATTTTGTACGTGTTAGAATATTAAAGTTGCAACGTTATTGTGGATTTGAGGATATAGAAAAGGTGATACATTACTTCGTGGTTCTACAGTTACAGATAGATAGTAACACTGTCATAAAATTAAAATCGTTTTGCATTGTGCCTTTGTAGTTATTGAAATAAAGTGATGTAAGCATAGAAAAATACGGTTTTATGCATTTGCAGTATCGGCGTTTATATTTCGTCCTATCACCTAGCGCCAATTTTTCAATAGGTAGATAACTGTGGTTTCGAGTAGAACATTACTATAGTCTTTGACAAATTACTCCACATTGTAAAAGGTTTAAAACTTCTGATTTGTACACAAAAATAAATCTAAGTCCTACGCTCCTAATAATATCAGCTAGAATGAAACCAGCAATAGAGCCATTTCGCTATCTTTCTGTAAAAGTCGTTGTCTACCATGTCTGCTCTTATCTGTTATGGGATCGGAATCGTGTAATGCGATCGAAAGGAAATAAAGTGTCCAGTCTTATTACCGGAAATTAGTTCTCATTTCTCCACACTCCTTGTAAGTGAACTCAACTCACAGGTAATTCGACGTTGTTTAGATAATACGTAGATATTTACAGCGACGTTAACAATAATCAAACATCATTTTTTTATCAAGTCTGGAATGTCATTTTGTTTTTAAACTAAAAAGAGAAACTTCATTTTTTAAATTAGTTTTTTTTAGTTAGTCAATTATATAAATGTTCTTTTATTGCTAATGACCACAGTTAATTTTTCTATAAGTTTAGATTCTAAAATGTTTTGTTTTTAAAAGGATTTGTCTGTGATAGCTTTAATATCGGAAATAGGTTCTATAACATATATATTCAAAGATATAGTCAAAAATCACGATAGTTCGGCGGTGACTTATACTTAAAAGAGGTTATAAGAGCGTTATAAATCTATAATACGATAATGAATTTTATCTTATTCGTTTCTATATACATTATAGAAGAATAAGTGAGTCAGTGTTTTTTAGTTATATCTGCAGTTTATGCTCCACAACTTGTTTTAAGTATGAGTCGCCACTTAACTCTCGAAATTTCAACTTTAAACAGTTTTGTAGTCAAAAAAAAACAAAACAAATTCATGTTTAGTTTCATTTTAAAACAGTTCTGTTTCGAAACACATTGAACAAACTGGTTTTGTTTTTAGTGTTTTTCTGTGTGTTCCATAAAAATTATAATCATGATAAACAACAAGTGACAAGCGCAAATGTTCACAAAAAACAAAACTGCGTGTTCAAACCATGCAGACTAAAAAACAACAACGAACGTGTTTTCCTTTGATCTTACAGACTCCAGATGGGAATGTGTTTTGTTTACTAAAACAGCAACAAAAGACAAAAATGTTTTAAGAACTGTTTCTTTGGTGTAAACATTGGTTAAGTTTTTGTTCGTGTTTTATTGAACTGTCTCTCTATATGAAACGCAAAATGTTAATTTTATTTAAAAAAAAAACTACCCTGTATACATTTAATTAATATTTAAACAAATTCAGTGTGAATATCATATTCGTTTAATTACATATATGCTAATGTTAATTAAAATATAGTGTGTTAATCGATCCACGTGTTGGTGGCCTCGTCCCGCCCACCTGGTTTACATCCCTTATGGCAGTACACGAAGGTCGTGGTTCACGGATCGTGGTTGTGCAGTCCCAAGTGATCCACGCGCGTTACACCCTGTTAACTTCCACCCTCGCTCCAGTCACGAACATAACCACTCATACAGGGGTAGGTCAAGGTCAAGGACGTACACGTGCTTTATCGTATGACGTCATTCATCGAGCGATAGAACTGAAACTGGGGTAGCGTTATTCGAGAAATGTTCAAATCTTAAAGACAAGACAGTCCTAACATAATGTTGTGTTTGTCGTAGAAGAGATAGAGGTAGCGCTATATGAATATGTCGAACAAACAAAGGCAAGGCTAACAATTGCGTTTTTGTTTTCTGTTGCGCGTGAAAATAGCGAAAATTTTCAAATTCCTAATTTACATTTCCTCTTTATGTATTTATGTTCTTCGAAATATTAAGTAATAATTTCTATTCCTTTTCTACTTCCTCTTCTTTTCTTCCTTTTCTATCCACCTCCTTTTTGTCGTAATAAAACGCCATAAGTCCACTCTTTCTCCTTTTAGTTTGCCGATCTCTTTCTGCTTTCTACCCATCTGTATTCTGCTCTCGTTCCATCTCTGCCTCCTTCATTCCTTTCCAATTAATAAACGTACATAGTATATTCCTTGTACAAAATGTTTAGCTATATTTCAAACGGAATTATTTAGCAGTGTATTTCCAGAATACAACCTGTTGCTCAACTTTACAAAACATAACATTTAATGTGATGATATTCTGAGAATTTACTGGTATATGTAGTTCGTATATAATCCACCAGATGTAGTGACTGCAGCGGCTTCAACTATAGTAGTACATTGACAGAAAGATGCTGAACGTAATATTACGCAAAATAGTTAAAAAGAATTGTTTACATTATAAATGGCAAATTAATTTATGACTATGTGATTAGGAATATCTTAGCGAAGGTATTCCCTTAGGATTTTTCAAGGTTACCCAGGACAATTTAGCAACAAGGGTGTAGTTTTATTGTAGTCACTATTAAAGCAAAATTTTGGCGTTTTCTCCGTTTGTTCAACGTGTACATATAATGTTGTCTCTTCCCTCTTTAAGACAATCGTCTCTCAACTGTAGTGCATGTCTAAAGAAAATGTAAGTCTCATTCACACCTGTTGTTTTAGTTTTTAGTTTCAATGTACCTAGAGCTTTAATTATGTCACACGCAAATTGGAGGATGTGTGACTAAAATTCGACATAAAAAGAAACGAAATAAAATTTTTCAAATGTGTGACAACGAAGAATAAAAAATCGTGCGTTGTGTGTCAGTAATATACTTTTGTCAATATTAATTATTATCTTTATTTTTCAAAAAGTGAAACTTACATTTATGGCTGAAAATAAGTATAAATAATTTAAATTCATAGTTCCTCCGATTTCTAACCAATTGCATATGCTTGTCACCGAACATAACATAACATGGTGGGCGTACATACGATCTTCAAAGGCCGTTCGTTTGCATTATTTGTTTTGTTTAATTTACAGTTTACAGTTTTGCACTTCAGCGAATAAATTTACACATTTACACACCAGTGTATCGGATGACCGCCGTCCAACGTCTAGCGAATGCTGACCACTCGTTGTAAGACGCAAGGTGTTCACCATTGGGTTACCGTCCACAGAATTTGTCATATACACTTAAACGTTCGGTACTATATTCTGTTCAGAAAACCTGGGAGTTGCCTAGGTTTATATTCCTTTAAAAATACACGACGAGCGATGTATACCTTCCAATTTAGCTTCTTAGGATCTTATAGAAAAAGGAATCCAAGCTCTTTCTAATCGTAAATATGGCAACCCCATCAAAGTACTTGCTGGTAGTTTAAGTTCAATCAAATCCAAAGAAATTAGGGATATAATATCTATATAATTCCTATCAATCCAATGCCATATGAGTAACAGTTTTAGGAAACTGACGTTTCTGTTTTCTTCGGCAACTTCGAAAAAATGTTCCATTTTCCTAGCGCATGTTATGGGGTTTAGAGGAAAGTTGTAAAGGTGAAACTTGTTCAAAATTTCTCCTCTTTTAAGATTTATAATAACTATCAAAGCTCTAATTACAACCAATGTCGAGATATTTAAGAAAAAAACACATAAAAAGTGTATATTTCGAGGTTCATTTAGTTCATTATTTACATTAATATTAAAAGTAATAATTTTTTACGTGTCTCCTTAATTTTTTTTTAATCCAAGACTTTAAAGCACTTGTCTTAGACGTGAGCGCCCCTGTAGTCAGCATATCACAACGGGGGCTCCCGTAAATGAAGACAGGTGCCGCCGAAAAGGTTGTTTCTTTTATGTGGGAGACAAACAAAAGAAGTTTCAAAAAGACAACTAACTAGTGGTCTCTACTCAATAAAAAATACATTAAAACAAAGTAATAAATTTGTCTCCGAAAAGTTATAAATACCGATAGTAGTCGAATGTTGCCGAAACTCCTCCCACGTAATTAAAAGAGCCATTGAAATTATAAGTAAAGTTAATTAACAATTTTATTGTAAATTATTTTATGATTGTTTGATCTTAGACGTTCTTTTATAAAAGTAGTAATTGGTAATAGTAATTAGTTTTTAATTAGTGATTGCAGCTAGATAATAAATAAAATTATTTATGATATTTCAATTTTTTGTGGTTTAATTTTTTTTTTGTTATAAAGAAAACATAAAATATCAAAAACTCTTTTAAACTTTTTCTTTCTCTAGTTTTGCGGTAGTTTTAAGTAAAAACTTGGGTCGTATTCACTGGGTTCTTTTTCATATAGTTGATCATACCTGCCTGTTTAAATCTTGCCAATGATTTTACTATTAGTCAAAGAATTAAAAATTCAAAAGGTAAATCACACAACTACACTAATTTTATTAATAAGTGAAATTTTATTTAATTAAACAAGAAATACATAATGTTTCTGATTTTTAATGGCCTATCTTTTAAATTCATTAGCTAGATATATCACCCTTCTTTATATGTTAATTACAAATTCAAAATAAAAGTAAAGTGTTGCTCTTGTATAATTGTTTTTTTAAAATCACCGTGATGTATCCGTTCTATAAGTCACCTTACTATTTCAATAATTCAGTATGTTAACAATGCGGCAGCTTTGTAGACCGATTTGTTATGGAAAGTAACAACAAAAAAAAAGATAATAATATCAGGTATGTTTTGTCCAAACCATTATGTGTTTCTTTATCTGAAGTCAAGATCTTGGGGTTCAAATATAAAGAAGATTGGACCTGTGGGACTGAACGGATTTAGTCCTTGGTTTCTGACAAATGCATAATAAAGAACATGGTTTAATTACTTGGACTGACTCAGACCTCTAAAGTCTAAGAAATACGCCTACTTAAGTATTTATTTAGAGGTTTTGTTCATAATCATCAAATTTACAACTAAGTTGTAAATTTTGCTTTTAGTTCATTGTAACTTTTATCTAAAATTAAATCTTTCTATGCCACTGCTTATGTTTTGTTGATTTTAAGAACTATAATGTAGTCTCATAGTTTGAGAAACCTTCCTACACCTTACACATTATTAGATAAAATACTTGTTGCTGACATTTCCACGCTCCCATTCCCCCAACCACATTTACTCGTATATTATTCGTTACTTGTGATCCTAGATCTCACGTTGCACTGGGACGCTGTCTCACATCGTTTGCAAGGTCCTGCGTCCTTTCAGACATTGTCTGGACCTCTGTTACTCCCCTGTCTGGGGTATTACTGTTAGTTACGTCCACCAGATACGTGTTTGCTTATTATAACAGCTCCCCCGTTGAGTAACATTACGACAAACTCCTTCTGCACCCACTAAACATGCTATTTAATGGGCAGATATTTTTAGTGAAGGTACATCAGGGGTTTGCAATCTTTTTGGAGAAGTAAACATACTGTAACCTCACCTGCGGACGCCCATGTTTCTGCAGCTGTAAACATTCACTGCTTTCCATTTTTATTTTTTGTGTAATTATATATTCACAATTTTTATGATTGTTTCTTCGTTTTTTTTTTGTTGGTTTGAATCCAGGCTTTAATAACGATGGCTTTATACGTTAATTGACGCGCAAAATGAATTTAGCGTATATTTGTTAATTGGTACATGAACATAAAATATTTTATTGTAATTTCTTTATAAAAAAATAATAATTACGATCGAAGATACGCAAACGCCGCTAGAGTGTCTTAATTTAAAAGAATAAGGATGCTACTAGGATGCACCATCTTCATATTTTAGAATAGTGAATTAATTCTTCTTTTCTTGACTCCCTCCTATCCCCGTCATAATTATCTCATTAATTCATCAACTATATATATATACAATAAAAAAGAAATTAAGTGTTATTTTATCAACGACATTTTCATGTATAGATGTTAATATAATTACTAATTAACTACGTCTCATTAGTATTACTATATATTTAAATAAAGAAACTGTATAAGCAGCTTCTCAGGAGTCAGGACTGAGGACTACCTGTTCTGGAGTCCAGCAAACTCCAGGAACGCACGGTACAGCTATTCACATATCAGACAAATTCTGGATTAAAAGCGCCAGCGCAGCGTTCTACAGAGTTGAGAGTTTTACATAAGTTGCTCAGATGAACGCTGAACTTGGACCACACACGTTGCAGATCATACACTATCTCTGAGTTTGTTAAATCCGCGGTTTTGTTTACTGAAAACGGTGACGAACTTAGGGGATGTTCGCCTAATTTTAAAATAATTTACAGTGATGTAAATATCTATCAGACTATAAAAAAAACATTGCCGTCTTAATACTGAATTTTGAAACTAGTCTAATATAGCAATGACATCTAATTCAGCCCTGGTACTTCGTTTATCTGGCCGTCCTCAATTCATCTTAGCGTGGTAAACTTCCACGATGTATATATATACAAATGTCTACTAAGGCTGCGTGCAGAATATCTGATATCGAATAGAAACAAGTGATTAATTGCTTTAAATTAAAAATCTATTTTTATTTCAATACTATGATAACAATATACGAAGACAGTACACAGTCAGTCACTGGGAAACGCAACGATTTGTCTGACGATTTGTGATAATACACTCCAGCATCTGAAACATTGGCGACGATGTTTTATTATGTGGTACTTTTATAAATTGAGTGCGGAAACTTTAAGAGATTAAATAAATAGGCACTTATAAGTTGAATGATACTGTAAGTGTGCATACAAGAAAATTACATAAAACACAAGTTCAATTTTACTAATATTTAAAGAAAATGCTGGTCCACACTTGTGTAGCTTTATGACATCCTTGTTCCACGCTTTTACAAAAACCACTCAAGAATACGTCTTTAAGTCTCATAAGCACAATATTATACATTTGTAAAATCCTTAAAAATACGAAATCGGTTAACCGTTTCGGTTTCGAGATATATTAAATACATTTAGCCTTTGTATATTTATTTTTTAATTAAGATATCTCAGAAGTTATTATAGTCAGAATTATTGATCGTATTTAACTAAGGCTAAGTTAACCCAGATAGAAATGTAACTCTTGAATTAGCACGCTAGCATCTTGAATCCTGCACTCTGCATTACAATTTCTATATGAGAGGTAGAAAATTAACCTTAAAATTAGTTTGTAGCAAGCTTGTAACTTGCACTAGACAAACAATTGTTTATGTGACGTGCTAATGGGGTTTTGTATGTATAACGACTTTGCTTGTACAGAATTAAGCTACAAGTCGTCATATTCTTACTACGCATACTCAATAAAACTTTAGAACTATTTTGTAGCACGTCATCAAGCTTGTGTGGTCCAAATGAACGAATGAGATCTAAAGGCTACTCTTCACCATTTCAGAATTCATAACCACCTTCACTGCTCTCCCACCACCCTTTTATTTATATCTTATAAGGCCATTTACTTGAATGTTTATTTTCTTATTATTTACAAACTATAAACAGTAATTACATTCGGAAATAATTAATAATAA
The DNA here is from genome assembly GCA_963678705.1 of Panorpa germanica. NCBI lineage: Eukaryota > Metazoa > Arthropoda > Insecta > Mecoptera > Panorpidae > Panorpa > Panorpa germanica. Next base: position 9,380,603 of record OY783223.1, on the reverse strand, counting down.
TAAAATGTTTCAATTGTTTCTTCGATTCCATTTTGATGTTTGCATGTTTTGCAAGGTGTAAGTTTTAAACAAATAACACGGTTACATTTATGCGTGTGTGTATAACATGGTGTCGTATCATGGATAACATTTACTTGCTAAAAATAATATAACACGTCTCGTTAATAGATAATACTTGTATTAAATGCTGTATCAGCTGTAAGATGACTAGTAAGACGAGCGTTGCTAGAGAGATTGTCGTTGTCATTGTTTATCTGCCTTACATGCAATCAGGAGAACAATTACATGCACTCACAGAGCTCATTAGTCAGTTGTAAATTATTTGAAAATATCCTGTTTCAACAAGAGCTAAATAACGGAAGTTTTCAAATTTTATCAAGTTATTGTCGATATACAAACGTGGGGGAGTGTTTCAAATGTAACATGGAAATTTAGGGAAGTCAGCAAATGTGCCAGATCCTCAAGAAATGAAAGACAACAAGCAAAATAATATTTTATTACTTTCAATTTACATTTGTTCATAAAAAAAATATTTATTGAGCTGTCATTTGAAGAAAAAATCATCCTATTAAATTACTAAAATCATCGTGAGGTAGAAAGAACTCGTGGTCTCCTAGAATCCGCAGTGTTGGCAGGTGCAAGCATCGTCTCGATAAGTTTGCTTCGTTTTAAGCTGTCTACTTCGCACAATCTGCAGCCCGTATTAATGTCCGATTCTAATAAATATAAACATTATTAAAAAATTCGTGTTATCAGGTGTTTTCTTCAATTAAAAATTGTAGTTTGACACATACGGTGCGGGTACCACAACAGGGCCGAACTGTACACTTGTCTTATGAATTATTTGCTCATTAATATCACCTTAATTACTTGCTCATTAACATCACCAATCTTTAAAAAGGATTGAAAGAAGAAGATCTTCTAGTTTTCAGGAAATTAGTCATAAATTTCTATAAGTTATTGTTTTCTTTATAATTTATTATATTAATTATTATATATTATCAATTTAATGAGTTAATAAAAATAAAGAAAACGCAAACGATGTCAGACTGTCACGTAAAATGTGAATTTTAAAGAGAGCGCCATCAGTGGATTGTCGGCGTTCTGATAGGTAATTAGGAATCTGGTAGAAGTTGTCGGTGTTTGTTCATCTCGTCTTGTCTCGTCTGGGTTGGTCTGGTCTGGGTAACGCGGGTCGTTGTTAAATACCAAACAGATGCGAAACGGCTAAAAGAAACTCGTTTCAAAGAATTCCAAAGTCCTGCAGCACTTTAGATGAATTCTGATACATATACGCAAACACCCACACTAATAATACTTCGCAAGTACATCTGATGTCAACGGAGGTTGATTCTCAAAAACAAACATGCTAGAAAAAATTTGTGAGAATGAAAAAAGAATTTCATATCATTTAAAATAATTTTCTATCGACAAACGCGTGTAAATTCCTGTTTGTAAGACGTTGAATGTATCCGGGATTCGAAGGACCAATGTTTTGTTCTAGAAATTTCAATAACAGTAAATCAGTGTGTTCCTTATTTGGTTCAAGCAATAAAATATCCCCGTAAAAACGTTAATCAAAATAACAAATCAGTTTCCTAGAAGATAAGGAAGAGCAGTCGATCATTACAGTAATTGCTTGATATAATCATTATTCGATAACGTTCAATTCTCGATAAAAACCTAGTTTATAAATTATACTATAAAAAGCAAAAGCTACCATATTCTTAAAGGTAACTTCAAGTCTTAAGTCTCAAGTTTTCTGATCTGCTAACCATATAAGTAAAGTCAATATAAATATCAAGACTCGTTTAAAGACAATCTTAGGTTTTTAGTTTTTTCTCACAGCATCCATATGGAATGTCCGCCCCCCTGAGGGGGGGGGGGGTTAATACTAGTTACGTAAGACTACGCAGAATTGAAACGACTGTCATAGACTTTTTAGCGGTTTGGGTAACACAACGCACTAAGAAATAATAATAGTCGAGTTGGCTTAGCTATAAAATATAAAAATTATACGGAAAAATAATATATCGCGCACTTAGATCAAAACTGTACAAGAAAATGTGTTTAATTTTAATAATAATGAATAAGATCTTCCGTATTTTGGTTGGAGTATAATTGTAGAACACTTGCCCTTCACGAGTTTAATCATTCTGCTTCGTTTCGATTCGCCTGTAGCTATTGCAATACTTCAAGCGTGGTTAGACTAGTAAGCTAGCCACGCGTTCTGCAAAGTCGACTCAACGCAGCTACTGATTCAGTAGACTGAAAAGTCTATGTACTACGAAAGATAATATACAATTACACTACATAAACATAAAAGTCAAATATATGCAATTTATGTAATTCTAATACAACGTTATATTTACTTTAATTCGTAATAATTTACACTTTATACCAGAAATGTATTCTGAACTAGACGAAAGATATAAACCGAATAAACAGAGAACGGAGACAAAGTTTTATAATTTATTGTTTAAATTAATGAGAATATGTAATTATTATTAACAGGTGTAGGCCAATTTATGACGTTCGTGCGTCTGTTGGGGTAATTATGTTAATTAATTTGACATAAATTGTTTATACAGGGTGTCTGCCAAGTAGTGAAGGCCAATGTTTGAAGTGGTATAAGGTGTTTGCGAAGTAGACATTTAGGGCGTTTTGTGGGGTTGTTTTAATTATATTAATAAGAAAAAAAGCAGTTATATTGAAAAGTATCATTCCCACTAATAGTTTTAATTTAATTTTGTATTTAATTTAAATTGTTTAGCATTTTGCCCATTCTGTCAGATTTAAAATCGAATCAGAATCTGATTGAAGATCTAATTTAATCATGAAAAAAACGTCTTAAAAGTATTTGATAATTTAAAGTTCTTTATTAACATATACCCTCTAAACACAAAGCGTAAGCTTATGTATCATTAAATGTAATATTTTTCACCTTAAGTATCATTCCCACTCACTGCTTTAATTTAATTTTGTATTTAATTTAAATTGTTTAGCACATGGAAATACGCGTAGTCATTCACAGTACCATTTTTAATTTAATTTATTTTTTAAGTTTTCTTAATTTTTTTTTAGAATCTTACAAGGTCCAATGTTTTAAATTAAAAATATTAAATTAAGAAAACATATATTATATTATAGCCTGCAAAATGTGATAATCTGTCAAAATGCAGTAGGATTTATATTTAAAAGAAGTTTAATGTCAGTTTTTGAAAAATTATTATTAGAAATTTTAATTATTTCAATTTTGTCCAACTGTCGAACTGTCAAAATGTATATTACTAAAGACGCATGTGCTCCAACTAAATTAACTAAACTCAAATTAAAACACGAATGTGACTAGAAATACCTATTCTGAAAATTTGAAATCTAGATCTGAATATTAGATAAAAACAGTAAATTAAATTGAAGACCAAGTATTTTACTGTGTTTTTGTTGTTACTTTATATTTGTATTGTCTCTAGTCTGCATCTAGGCTTACACTTACGTCCTGGCTATCAATAAACCGATTTCCAATTCACATCGGGTACCGTCTTCCTATTAATGTCATTGGTACACATGCACCCCGGGTCCGATATTGTTTGTAGTTTATATTACTCCTATGAAACACAAGGGAGGAATGGTAAACACAGATCTCCTTGTACTACAGTTATCCTCCTTTAACGCTAGGTGGCAGTAGGCTATAGAATGTACCACCCACTGAGCCCTATCGTGTTTACCAATGTCTTTTCGTCTTGTCTCGTCTTTCGCATAAATACAAAAAGAAAACTACATGTGTTGAAACACTGAAATGCTGAAATGCTGCACCAGCCAGGTCTAGACTAATAAAAAATAAAAATAACTACCAACTGCACTTGCTGTACTTTCGAGTTTTTGCAAATATATTACTCTAATTCTGTGATGAATAATGCCTTATTAATATAAACTTATTAGGCAGCGGTGTGGAGCATATATGAAGCCACAAGGCCACAAGAATGACGTTAAATAAATTAAATATAAAAGAATTTTATATTTCTTATCTATTTTAACATAAGTGTGCAAGTGTTTTAACTCGATAGCTTAACAAAAAATAGTTTAAAAATCAATTGCAAAGTTTTGACCACTATAAGTGAGTTTCAATAAGAGCTAACGGTCTTTAAATACAACCATGGACTGGACTTATAAAAGAAAATACATTTCTAACAATAAAGAAAATATAGTAATAATAGTAAATTTTATAAAGAAAGAGCCATCCAAATTTATTGCACTTTCTCAAAAATTTACCCAATAAAAATATGCAAAAATTTAAAAATCAAGAGCGAATTTTTTAATTAAATAATCATCTCATTAGAAATCAAAACTAACAAAGAATAAACTAATAGTTTTAATTAGTGAAACAAGTTTAAACTTGAGTAAAACAAACGTAGTTTTAAAGTATTGGTGGTATTGACAATGTCTTCTGTTTCTTCTTTAAGAATCATTCTTTAAAGATAAAATAATCCAGAATTATATAAAAACTTGTCCTACAAATGGAAGCAGCTGCATTGCAGTTCTTTGCACGCACATGTTGGATAGCTTGCGGTCTGGGATGCTAAATGCGTATATATATATATATATATATATATATATATATATATATATATATATATATATATATATATATATATATATATATATATATACACCCATATGCATATAAATTTACATGGTATATAGATTTTTTGTTCTTAAATGATAATGCAGATTCCAACTACATCTTCTTTAAAATAGCGCATTGCGGGGGCGCTTCGTCTGGTCTTGGGTGATAGGTCTGGCTATTCCATCCATGCACTAAGTTTGAATGTGGGTGGGTGTACTCTGTTCTCCCTCTTTACCCTTCTTACATTAACACCACGCTGCAGTAGGTATCGAACCAACGACATTTTAAGGACCCAATACACACTGGAATATACTGCGTTGATAACTGGCTCGGCAAACATGCTTGATCGTTTGTGATAGTGGGAAATGTATCTTCAACTTTCTGTAGCAAAAAATAAAAAGACAGATACGATATTCTTGTTGATTTGTGTTCTGATGAAAAAGACGCTAAAGCTAAAATTAAAAACTTATTCTTTCTTATTTAATCATAACAATTTGTATTATTATTTCTATGGAAAAAGTTTTACCAGGGTGGCCACAGACCTGTAAAACCTGGAAATCCAGGAAATATCATGAAAATATCAGAGAATTTCAGGAAATTACAAAAAAATATCAGGGAATTTGATTGCGACAACTATTTCATATATAGCATACTATATTTCATTATTCAAAATGAAATGAATCAGAAAATTTAAAAAGAAAACGTGTAGCTAATGAAAAAAAATTGATGTCAAAAAATATAAACTTTTAACTGGAATTCAAGTTATTGATGATCAATTTAAAAATCTTCAATAATTTTATCTATTAAATATTTAGAGTTAATTTGTTCTAGTTTATAATAGTCATTAGCTTATTTTTGTCTTACTCAATTTAAGTTACTTTTTAGTAACGAGTAATAAATCGTATTTAATTAGTTTTTAAACACCAACTTGAGATAAAAATAAATCACAAATAAATATACTTTTTTTTAGTTTATTACTAGATTTAATTATTGGAAATTTCAATATAATCAAAACTTTAAATATTTAAGTGATACGAATAAAATTTGTATATCTCTTCGCGATATTTGCTTTATAGCTAAGACCACGAGCTAGGCCAACCCGCTCGAGTGTGTATTAGACCTTTTAAACATACATACCGCAATCTTCTAAGAACTTGTCCTTACGCATTTACGACGTGTCAAGCTGTAATTATTATTTTATTTCTTTGTGAACTAACCACATATATAAACAATGGTGAATTGGACTTAGTGTTCTATTGTTTAACAAATAATTATTGCTTCTTGTGGATTGCTTATTGATTACGTATCTAAGTTCACCTGCTGCGTGGAGATGAAATCATTTTCCCATGAGATGAGACGTATATTCCTTAAATGCATTTTTCTTATGAATGAATATATAAATATTTATATTTTGTACCTATGCATGAGTTACCGACGAACTCTCGTAACTTGAACTATACCAGACCGTTTGTGTGGTAAAATACACAAAGCTAACGTATTATGATGTAACACGAATATTACAGAACAAAATAAATCTCATTTATTCCTCACGTAATAAAATTATTTTTATTACCAAGTGATTACATTAATATTAAATAATCTAAATGTTTTCATTTATATCTTTAAAAAGCATCCCGTATCTAGTATCGTCTGCATTCAATTCATAGCTAATATCACATTACCATCAAGCGTAGTATGATGCCAAAGTAAGCCCTGAGAGATAGAGTTAAACTTTCCACCCCTTTCAACCATACCAATATAACATGTGAGGAGGATCTGTGTATGGAGAAATGTAACGTGGACGATATGATACGGGTGAGTGCAGCTAACCGCACTGCACCACACTGCAGACACGTGTTGTCATCATCCCCCTCTTTGTGATACACCACCCCCGCAAACCCGGACGGGGCTGCACGTATCGCATCGGTAACCCCGTTCTAATACCCGCCCTCGCATTACTGTACTTCAGGGGTGAATAAGATGTTGATCGGTGTATATATGATATAGTTGATTTAAGTTAGGGTAGTCTAGATGTTGATTCATCAGAATCTTCAGTAGTAAAGAAGTTTTCATCAAAACATTCTCAAGAAATAAAACGTCGATGTTTTAAATATTAAAACAATTAGATAGATATATCTATATTATTATATTATAGTAACACTAGATCTCGATTTGTAAACTAGGTACCAAAGTTAACCTATATACAAAATTTCAACTTTCTAGCACATTTTTTACTCTCGGCAATAACTGCCCCGTGCCCCCAATAAAATTTTGATTTTTGTTTAATATGATATTTAATTATTACAAAATCCAAAATTTGAGCTTTCTCCAATGTTTCCTACCGAACCCCCTAATTTTCTCGACACCTCTTTTGTAAAATTTTGAATTTCTAAATTTTGAATTATGTTCGCATTCAATAGCCAACTTTTACGAATACAAAGTTATATAAAATATATAAAAAAGAGCCCACTATTTTTCCAAAATTACGGGTTCCCAGGAAATTCAGAGAAAAATCGAAGGACGCCAAAAGTCCGCCAGTTTTTTCTCTATGAAATAGGAAATTTTTAAAAACTTGCCTGGAGCCTTCGAGCTACCATACAAAATTCAGTACCAAACATATAAGAATATGAAATCATAAATATACACGTGTAACATTATAGTTGAAATTCAAAATGTTCCACGGGCAAAAGATTGTACACATCTGGTGCTCATATACGTACACCCACTGCGCTACTGAATTGCACTGCAGTGCACCAGGAGTCTCTACCCCATCTCTTTGTGATATTATACCCACCCTTAGCTACCCCAAGAGCTTGCCCTCGTGTGCAGACAGAGAGTGTTGCATGCCATGGAGATGGTAGAGATAAACTTGTAATGTATGGGAGCTGTTTATATGAATAAATCTGTGATCTGCAGTGAGCGGAAAATAATGATGGGTTGTCATAACCACCCTTAGAAGTGTTTAATGTTTAATCATTTGAATTGGTACTTAACAGTTCTCTGAATATACTGTTCGTTAAAACACCGACTGCTTATCTTTGGTGCTCGATGCACAGAATTTCATGAAGTTGATTACGTATACAATAATTGTTTTTATAGGCGCAATAATTTCTAAATGCTATGTAAGTAGATGTAACATTTTTCTCTATAAATTTGCTGTATGTATTGTGTATTATATTACATCCGTGAAAATGTTCAAAAACTGTATCCAATAAATTTTTTATTACAGATTTCTCATCTATGTACTGGATTCACTCTTATATGACGAGTTCATAATCTCTTCTATTAATTAAATTTTTGTATGAGTAACGAGATACCTTTAGAAAAGGTGATATTGCGGCCATTAGTGCCGCCCAGTTCTCATGACTATGGCCGAGAGTCAGCTCGAGACCGCTACCGCTGTAGCGGATCCACAACAGCCCCGCCATGCGATCAAACTTCAAAACAACAACCATCCGTTCACAGCAAACAACAACCATCTACTACCAAATAAAAGCAAGCAACGGAAACGGAAACGTTTAAGCCAGGTGGTTGATAAACTAGCGTTGGCAACCCAGTCAACAACAGGATTATCACCACACAACAACAACGTTCCAATCCCTAACAACAACAACAAAGAGTTGTACGTTCCGAGAACGACACAGCCATTCGTTTCCATGTCATCTGGAAGATCCAGTGAAAACAGCGAGATATTCAGATTTGATAGCACGGATAGAGAAAGATATCCTCAAACAGTACCTTCGGAAGAAGAAGAAGTTGAAGATGTATTTAGTCCAACAGGATCCAGTAACAAATCTCCTCATAGTTCAACAGATTCTCCTAAAATTAGTTTCTCACCTTTACGTTTGAAGGAAGATGACGCTAGTTCCACACCGCCACCTCCACCCCCTCAAACCTTATATCCTCCTAGACTGCACATAAAGACTGAAGAGCCACGTGTACCAATGTGTACGTGCCATCACTGTGCGGCTGGGATCACGCTAGCACTCCACAATCCACAATTTCATCCTCACGATAGATTCTTTCCAGCTTCTCCGATTTCACCATTAACACCAATCTCCCCCGCCACTGGACCAATGTATAACTTCGAACACTACCTTAATTCGAAATATTTAATGACGGATATATTTAGGCGGAGAAGTCACTCCGATTCTGATCTTCCTTTATGGCTGGAAGCTTCGAAAGCTGACGTCAAACCAGTTGTTGATCATAAGCCTTATCTTAGACCAGTTCAACAAGAACCTTTGCAACTCACACTTCCCAAATACTCAAGGATAAAAGGATCTGTGGACTCCGAATGTTCGACACCCCAAGAACATCCATTGGATCTATCAATGAAGAACATCAAAAAGGAATTTGGTAGTGGTAGCGTTGAAAGTATATTATCGTTACGTACGCAACATCTACCCCCTTTGCAGGTGTTTTCTCCCGGGTATCTACAGCACAGGGGATCAGTCTCCGTGCCTGTTGTTAAAGGGGATGTAGCGTCCCCAACGACCAAGGAATCAGTGGCTTCAAGATATAACCTGGAAGTTTCACCCGTTGTTGAAGAGATGCCTCCTGGTTCCGACGTTGCGTACGTTTGTCCAGTGTGTGGTCAAATGTTTAGTCTTCACGATCGTCTAGCCAAGCACATGGCATCGCGCCACAAAAGCAAACAAAATACCTCAGAAACAACGAAGGCGTATTTATGTGAAGTTTGTAAGAGGTCCTTCGCCAGGAGCGATATGTTGACTAGGCATATGAGACTCCATACAGGTGTTAAACCTTACACTTGCAAAGTTTGCGGACAGGTATTCTCAAGGTCAGATCATCTCTCCACGCACCAAAGGACTCACACGGGGGAGAAACCGTACAAATGTCCTCAATGTCCTTACGCGGCTTGCAGGAGGGATATGATTACCAGGCATATGCGTACACATGCGAGGTACGAAAACGCAAATGCTGCAGCGCAATCAGAAATATCGCCGCTCCCTTCACCAGCGCCTCCAGCATCTCCCGCGCAACATTTTGGGGGACCACTTAGAGTGCATTCCCCTTTGGAAACGTCGCAAATAAAAATGGAACAATAACTCGAATAAACTTGTTTCTTTTATCACTTTGTTGGCTGTTACAGCAGAGAAACAAAAGAAACAAAGCTATCACTTAATAAGGCTGTGCTGCATCTTCTAACATAAAACCCAGTTCGTTTTAAATCATTCATTGTGTCTTGTAAAATACTCGGTGCTTGTGTTTTAAAGAAATTTTATTAAATTAATAAAATTCATTCAGTTTTTGCTCAAATTAATGCGCCATATTTAATAATTATCGACTGATTATGATTAAAATTACCTTTATCATTTTTCTCATTTTTATAGTGACACCACGTGGGCGTCCCCTTTTTCTAGTGTTTTGTTTAGACGGCTAACAGACGCTTGCCGTCGCGACGCCCTTGCTATTATCGATTTACTCGCTAGTCGGTAAAGTGGGCGACTAGGTTATTCTTAATATGTCACACGTCAAAAAAAACCCACGTGAAATTTATATAGAAAAAATAATTATGATTAATAACACAACTTAAAAATCAATCTTCCCTCCCCTATGCTTCATTACCTACTCTCTCTTTCTCCCTTCTTACATATATTTACATAAAATAAAGACATTTTTTAGTCTAAATATATCACATATTTAACTAAACACCATTCCAAAATAACTTCCTCTATAAATTACTAACAAAATATTTACATTTATTGTGAATTGTCATTAAAATATAATAAAGGCCAGTTCAAAATAGACTGTTTTTAAAGTTATGTGCCAAAAATATTAATTATGAGGCCAGTGATTTTGCATTCTTTTAGTTTTCTGTTATGAATAATTAAATTTATGAATACTCTGACTGGATTTATTTATTTATTTAATATTAATTATTATTTACTTAATTAACAATAACATATTATTTTCTCGTATGTATGTAACATCTAAATATTAGCTACAATTATTTTAACTTAACTGAGCTGAACGTACACTGAAATATGTATCTGGTCCACTGATGTTTTGTGAAATCAAATTTATCTGTACGTTTTGAGATATAGGTAGCCGAACCTCTTATAATTTGCATCATATTGTCTTTCCCAGTTTTCCGTGGAATGGAACCATCAATTAATTACGTCATACACAAAGTCGCTAAAGTGTGACAAGACCTAATTTTAAATTCGATCTCATGAACAAATTCAAGAGAAAATTTCTTTTTAAAATTAGTGTTTTGTTCAAATGAGTATCCTCATAACGGGGATCCACTATTTGTTACACGGAGGGATTTGTGTGACGCAGTTTATAGATGTCCCCAACCGATGCAAATATACTTTTGTCCGGGGTAACTTCCGTATCCAGAACTCCTCTTGTTAGCCAGTAAATTAAACGTTTAATTTTTTATAAAATCTAAAGTATTGTTCAAATAAAATGTATAAATAAGAACCCCTATTACTTTTGGCATTATTTGTATATATATACATAAATGTATTATTGTATATGTATATACCAGTACGTAATTAAATATTTAATAAGTTATTTAAAAATAAACTATATGTAAATATACTTATTTATACTTAAAACAAAAAAATGTACCTTGCGAGATTATGCTCTCTTAGCTTCGATTTATAAATTACTTAAAAAAAATTAATATATTAATTAAATCTTAAGCTTTATGTATTAACTTATTTAAAATTGTTACTTTCTTTAAAAGAATATGTTTAAGATGTCAATTATTTTTAAGTGCCAGGCTTATTGTATTATTGTTATTTATAAGAAAAAACGGAATATGTATATACTTAAATATTTTCATCGAAAATTGCTCGATGTGATAACTTAGGGGCGCATCTAAGTTATTCTATTAATGAATAGGGTTGCAATATCTTAATATGTAGACAATTAATTGCATTGTTAACATAATAATTTATTTATTACCCCTTCCCTTTTGTATTATAGTTATTATTTATATAATATTATGTATTGATTTTATGTTCAATTGTTAGGTTTTATTATTATTATTATTATTAATTTTTTATAATATTATAATGAAGTTTTAATTTATAGTTTGAATGTTAATTAATTCAGAAAATCCATAAAAACACTTTCACTGCCAATTATTTTAAGTAATAATAATTAAATATTTGTATTTGCTTTATTATTATTATTTATTTATTTATATTTTGTTATTTTTGATACCTTTATAATTATTTAATATAGTTTATTTTATTTTGTTTATTAGCGTTTTTCCTGTTAGTGATATTTTTGGTCGTGAAAGTGTTTTTTTTATTTCTTTTTTACTGTTAATAATTTTTTGAATTGAAATGCCAAAAAAGTACAAATTTAGTACTCGAATATTTTGTAATTATTCATCATAATAACATTTACTGATTTTTAACTTAATGAGACAAAAAGGTGTTTTTTTCAATCAATTTATTTATATGCAAATAAAATGATTAATACAACAAATTATTATTTATTTTATTTTTTAATTTTTTCTTTTCAGTTCTTTTTTTTTTTTTTATTAAATTTATATTATCATTTTGAATTGATTTAATCCATTACCGTACGAGAATATAGATGCACTCTTTCTTAGACTGGAGCCACGCTGCGAAAGAAAATCGCGACCGTGCGAAATTTAGTCTAAGAAAGAGTAAACTCTGCAATGGTTTTAATTCGTTTAATCTCTACATTTATATATTATTATGTAGCAGCTATAAAAAAATAATAATTTAGCTTAATTAGAAATAAATTTGTGATAAATCTCTTAAATAAATTTTTCAAATATAAATTTTTTATAAAATATAAATTTTATAAATTAATAATATACTAATTAATAAATGCTACACTAATTAATTAATTAATTATAATCGCCACCCAACTACGTGCCTTTCAATGCTGGAATTAATTATTGCTCCTAATGTAATTAAATTATATTTAAATCTATATTTTATATGTGTAGGAATCATATGTGTTGTGTCCTTTTAATACTGCCTGCTTCCGGAATTAATTTAAGCAATTCTTTTATTTGCTATTTGTAATATGATATCGGTTCTAAGTGCCTTTTAGACAATCGGTTCATGTGAACCATCTAAAACGCATTTAAAAAGATCTTTTAACTTTATTTCTTTCGTTTACATTTAAGATTGTAGGTTGACTAGATCACGAAGTAAACAAATTCTAATATTTTACTAATTAAAAATAATTATTTCTATAAAAATACATATCAGCAAATAGTTTGTTTAATTATTTATTACATCCGTAATTTATTAGCTTGTTTATTATTATAATACAAAGCAAAAATTAATTCTTAATGATTTCATCAATAATTAATAATCATTAAACCCATTTATGGTGCTAATAAGGTGTAATATATAATATTTTTAATTATTTATATTAATTTCACAAGAATTTTCTTTCTAATGAAAAAGGTTCTTGTGAAACTACAATTAGATTTTAGCATTGTGTTTTGTAATCGTAGAAATATGATTCTGTCGAACTGGACACCCAGTATATTTTGTAACTTTATGGTACTTTATGAACCGGATCGCTAGAATTAATTATTTTAAATATACAATTAAATATTTATCTCTTTTTATATAGGTATATAATTGTTATGAAATTCTATTAACTAATAAAATCAATCAATTTCCAATTACAATCATCAGCTTCTTTGCCAAGTACTAAACGTCACTCTTTTTGTAAAATATTGTCAAAAAATTATAAATAAATATTTCTCTATCATTACCAAATATTTTATATTTAATTTAAGTTTTTATTTATAAAACTCAGTAGGTGGGAATGGGGTTTTATCAAAGTAGTATCTATACTTGCGGTATTTTATTTGTACTTTATAATATACTAAAACAAATGAAGAACATTTGAGAACCTATAAAATTATTTATGTTATAAATTCTACAAGTTCTCTCGGTAACTGGGCAGTAGTAGATATGTAGTTTTTTAGTTGAAAGAAATACCAGTGCCTCTGACCGGTGTCCAATCCGTTCTCACTCCCACGCATACCTGATATCCAAGGGCTGAGAGAGGGATAGGACGGAGGGAGGTAAAGGGGATACATAAACCGCGGCTCCATGGATGATTCTCATTCAATCTTATCCCAGACCTTTCTGTGGTCCAAGAAGATGCTGTATGTATCTCTATACAATACATACGAGTATATAAAACGACTTGACTCGTAAAAAAGCCCGCGGCAAAGAACGATGGCTTCTGAAACTGAAGAGGCAAAAGAATCCGTACAGGTGTGTACACCTGTACCCTGTAAGACTGTACAGCTAGCTGTATGGCTAACAGGTACATCTAAGATGAGTATAGCATATAGACAGCGTGTTGTTTTAGTGTACACTCACGGTTAAATTATTTGTATAATTTTAAACAAATATTTATATCATAAAATAAACTAATTTAGTGTGTTTCATACCGAAGATCTTTGTACTTAACATCCGACTATACTTTTGCCTACGATTGTCGCCTTAAAGAACATAAAGACAAGTATAAAAGAACACGATAACACGATTTTCCATTGATAAAAATGAAGAATTTATAAATTTATTTATTTAAATACATAAATAAATGTTAAAACCCTCGGAGTAGCTTATACGGACTCTTAACCGACTGTCTCAAAGTTCCCTAACCGCCCAGTAAACATTTTGGAGTCACTTTGACATCATATTGAAGATGCGTATTATTTTTTTTGTCATGAAAGAACTCATTTACAGTTCAGCTTCTTACAGACGATCATATGAAATGTCTATTTTATTGACTACAAATAGCGAAACCATTCCACCTGTCCTAATATAAATTGAAGATAATGTTTATGCGAACTATAATTGAAGTCCAATAGTCAATTGTCATGAATTAGACTAGTGTGATCTTTTATTTACAACTCTTTATACATTTTTAAGTACAAAGATTATCCGACTTATTTATTTCTCAGGCTAAGACGGTCTCTTTGACGTTTTCTTAGTAAAACTTATGTGTCACCTTCACTCTCACCAAATACAGCGCATTTTTCCAGTAGTTTTAAGTTTAGTGTCCTCAAAGTCTTCGCGCGTTATTGACTTGTTCCATGTACGATGTACTTGTTGGCTTCACATAGCCATCCACTTGTTTATTGCCCACAACGTGTTTTAGGCAACCTATTGCCCTTTGACATGGCTTTACCGAGGTCGTGATTCGGTCACTGTTGTCGTGGTAATCGTGGGAAGCTATCACGCTACAACGCCACCACGGCTCATCGAGGACCTAGGACCTCTGATAAAACCAACTCGAAATTAATTATAACCACAAAAACCAGTACCAGAGGAAATTACTGGTAAGTCGTACTATGCTCGACTCTTTTGTGTTCGTTTATAATGATTATTAACAGTAATATATGTGAGCCTGTATATATATACGAGGTATGTTAAAAAAAGAAGGTGAATTTTCAAATTTCGCGGGCTGCGTACATTCGATTATCGATTTTTTTATTTTGTTATGTTGGTACACTCGTCTCGAACATATGTTCACAGTTTTAGCTATATAGCACATTTAGTTTGTTTGTTAGAGGCATAAAAGTTAGAAGTGTTTTGCGTGTTCGGCGATTTTCTGCTGTCGAAAATCATAGATCAAAGATATACAAATATATATGTATGTATACAAAACGTAGATGTTTTTAATAGTGATTCAATTAAAACACTCACATCAAATTTTCCTTGTCAACTTTCAGTCCACTGTTGATCCCGGTTGTGCTCCCAAATAAAAAATAAAAAATTTCCTGGATTTATGTATCGCAACGAACCGTCAGACTTTTTATCTTTTGGATTTTACACTATCATTTGTTTCTGTAACTAGAACTACTGGATTAAATCTAAACTACCAAAAAACAAAACTAGTATACTTGTATAATATATGTCCATGGTAACTAGATAAAATTTTCTTTGGGTAAAATGAGCCTACGTTTCCTATAGATTAAAAGTGTGTCCAAAATGTGTGCGAGAGAGAAAGGTATATGTTCCGCATGCGTCGAAAGTGGCAGCTGTATAGATATAATAAATATTAATATTCTATTAAGATATAATAAATGTTAAATATGTAAAGAAATTATATTTCTTTAGTTGGTACAAAGCTCGTCTGTCGGTAAAACAGTTACCGTTCAGTGAAAACATATTCATGAACGCCATAGATGGCATATATGGAGTGCACAGAACTCACGTTTTTAGTTATATATATATTTATACATATCTACATTATTCTACATCAATATAATGTCATATTTAACAACAGTCACGTATTATATCTAGTCACCTCTGACTTGACAACTGTCTCTTTCGACCCATGCGCGTAGAAAACAAATAGGAACATATTCCTTTCTCTCTCGCACATATTTTGGACACACTTCAGGTTCAGCATTCGCTCTTCATATATATATACGCTCTAAGGGAATACCTGGCAGCGTAATTCACAAGACATTAAATAAAATTACGGCTTATCAAATCAATCAACTGTGGAATATTATGAAAAGGAAATTCATTATAAATTGATAATATTGTTGAATCACCTGCTCCTGCGCTCCTGCCTGATGTACAGATACAACTAGAGTTGAATAATTAATTTCTAATTTGATTGACCGTTTAAAATCTGCCAGGCGAGGCTTATGCAATTCTTAACTAGCTAGTTGAGCTTTTTTTATAATTGAAGAATATTCTATTTTATTGCCTATCTCATTTCATTGATGATGAAAGCTCTCTTCACAAGCAAAATAAAGACTATCTTTTTCTTTAGCAGTGTGAGTCCCCTGTATCCACTATCCGTTGTCCCGTCATTTCTCCTTGTTGCTGATAGTGATACAAACGTGTTCCAGATTACCCGGTCTTCTCGTTGTCCATTCCCTTGTCCCTTTTCCCCTGCGTCTTTACATCTGCAGGAGTCCCAATGCCGCGAGGTTGTCGGCTGAACTGTGGGAATGTCTTCGTCTTCCAAGTCACCGTCGTTGTTCACATCTCTTTCCACCAGGAGGCTGTGGTACAGCTCAGCGGACACTGCCGCGGGATTTCGCTTTTATACGCCTACGCAAGCAAAATCTTCACCCTTTGTACAACTTATAAGTTATAACAGAACTCATTAAATTGACTTGGAGTTTACCGGTGTATATTCCTGTAATTTATTGATTCGAGAGAAAACATAAATATTTATATTTTCTGCTATTAGGAATTTCAATTACTGCTACACCGCACATCCCGTTTAAAGCCAACGTGTGCTTCACTTTATAAAGTACACTTATTTCTAACAAATTTAATTCTGTAACTCTTTTTAATTCTTTAATGTTTCTATAAAAATGTTAACATAAATAAAACGAATATTTTACAAAACTGTTTTATTTTATGTGATTACCGCTACCCTACCATTTGCTTAACTATAAACCTAATCTAACAGATTAATTGGTCCCGTCCCTCCATTAATTGGCAGCTGTATATATCCTATACTTCTTTGTTTATATTTTGACGTATTCTGAATTGATCATGATATAATTTGGTTCGAAATTCTTCTTGCACATGCCCCGGGGTGTTGCCAGTCGAATCCAACGAAGCGACTTCTTGTTGCTGATGGACTGTATACAAGTTCGTACACGTTTCCTCTTCTCTCTGGTTGCTGTGAACTCCGAAACACCTGAACGACCTGAGTTTGTTTGTTGAAGTCGAATATACTGATCACAACCTTTGCGTTAACCGCTGCAGGCAGGTGTAGTCTTCTATCAAAGTTCAAATTTAGTAATTAAAATTGAATAAATTATTTGGTTTGGTATACCCATGAAGATACAATACAGGAAGCAAATCCTGATTGCACAGCTTAGGCTTGTCGCACACTGCAAACGCGTTTAAGCGAATTTTGACCGGACGTATACGCGCTACTACGCTGTACCAGAGAAGTCCTCACCGATCGCACACCTGCAAAAATAGTTATTCAAGGTCGAAGGTAAACAAAAATGGTTTTTCCAATTTTTATGGTAAACGGTAAGCTTTATCATAAAAATACATTAGACAAAAGTTGTAGGTCATGAAATTATCTACAATAATTGTTCTTATACTTTTTTCTCTAAGAATCACCATTTCTGAAATATTGCGATTCTAAAAGTTGAAGAAGTTGTATTCTACATAATATGCACACATTTCCGCACCACCTGTGAGGTAGTGTTTCGTTTGTTTTTGATCAATAATATGCGATAAAAATTGACTATTACTAAATCAAGATAACACTATTGTGATGTTATCCTACAGATCATTGAGCAAATGAAAGTAAAATGATCTCATAATTCTTGTATTATGTAAATATCTTAAAAACTGTTAAGTTTATTGGTGCTTTACATAAAATATTTTAACTTGCACTTTAAATAGTCAATTCAAATCGTATTGCATAACTGTGTTTTTCGGAACACTTTGAAATGTCCATATTTTCCTTAACAATGTGTATATTTTCACAATCGTATAATTTGTATTTACAAGTTACACAAACCAATATTTTATCGTTTAATTTGACCGGGCTACTATCCTACCACTGTAAATGTAATGAAAGGCCTTAGCCTATGAATCTAAAACATTTTTTCAACCCAATTTTTCTATATGTTTGTTTGTCTAAGACATCACTATACCATACGCTCGTTACGAATATGTTGACGGCCCCCATAAATACTTAAACAGTTGTCTAATCAAATAATTTCGCTAGAACTCGCGTTATAGAGGATCTACTGTATTTTCAGAAACGTTGTAATCAATTTTGAGACCACACGACGGAAACTATAAACCAAGACGATAACTTGACTACCGGGAATGTTACGTAAAAAAAACGATTATAACTTAATTATTTATTAACTTGAATAATTAATTATATAAAAAAAGAAAAAAAAAATTCAAGTCAACATTATTTAGTATATTAATTTATCACAATATGTTTTAAATTAAAAACGTAATTAAAACCACTATGCAATTCATTTTGAAACAAGTCTGTAACTCATAAAAATCTAATGGGCTTGTGTCCTATGTCTTAATTTCTATAAAAGTGTATATTAATAAATAAAATGTGGGTTACTAGAACCTCAAATGTTCAATTACTTTTTAATAACTCCTTATATGTTAAGAGATATTAACAATTAAAAAAGTCATTTTGTCTCTTTAATTATTAAAGGGATTCAACGTTGTACACATTCCAAATGCATGTGACATCACAATCCTTGTGTAAGGTTACCAACCTTACAGCTCATAAATCTCTGCTATATGTATTTATATATCAAAATATCAAATATTATTTACAGCTATTTCAAGGAACAATCAAATTTCAATACTATGTCTGCCTTAGCAGGGTTAAATAAAATAAAAACTTATTATCCTTTGATTTGACTTGATTATTTGATTACCAACAGCTACAGAACATTACCACAGCACTGACCTATTCAACAAATAACTGACGTTAAAGTGCATTTCACGTCATACAAATATGGTCGACCATTTCTAGCGCTAAAACTATAATTCAAACTTTTAATTGTTATATCTCCGTCAATATTTAGATATGTAATAAAATAGACACGCCAATACACATTTATTAACATCAATTTCAATCAACAATTGAAAAATCGACCACTAAAAAATGAAGACACAAGCCAGAAAAGAAAAGTCGCCCTGATATTCCCACCACTCGCTCTCATCCAGTCTCCAATTTTTCTTTAAAATCAAACCAGGCACCTTTTTAATATTAGGTTAAAAACATGTTAGGTTAAAATCGTTAATTGAGTGAAGAGATTATCACTAGTAAGAGATAGACGTATATAACAATCTCTAAAATAGAAAAGGATGGATATATTTTAAACTCTCATATGTGGTATCATCAAATCACTCACCGGTGTGGAACAGTTAGAACATAATTAAGTAAGAAAAAAAATGAAATATAATCACTTTATTTTATACATTTCAACAATCATTCGACCATGAGCCGCGGATGCTGCGATTTCGATTGGAGAACATCAACTGTTATCTCGTTTCGATATAAGCTGATACATACTAATATATATATAGTATGTCTTACATATGATGCATAAAAAGAAACAGAAAAAAATATATATACAGATATTTTTTAACCGCACATATGTGAGCTGAGCTGAATTTTTAGCGTGTTGTATTTAACAATTTGTGGTGGTCAAGGTGTAGGAAACTCTTATCCTCCTTTAAACGTTTGCACTCTTTCAATTGTTAAGAAATTATCATTTAGGAATTTGTAGAGTAGCTATTTATCATTCCCACTCACTGCTTTAACTTAATTTTGTATTTAATTTAAATTGTTTACCATATGGCAATACGCGTAGTCATTCGCGCTTTTTTAAGTTTTATTAGTTTTTTTTAGAACCTTACAAGATCCAATGTTTTAAATTAAAAATATTAAATTAAGAAAAACTATATTATATTATAACCTCCAAAGTGTGACAATCTGTCAAAATGCAGTACGATTTGCTTTTAAAAGAAGTTTAATGTCAGTTTTTGAAAAATATAGAAGAGAAAACAATTTCTATTACTAATTGTTATTAGAAATAGCAGTTTTAATTATTTCACATACAATTTTGTTCAACGATGCATACGCACCAACTAAATTAACTAAACTTAAATTAAAACACAAATGTGAAAAGGAATGCTTAAACGAGAACCTGAAATCTAGATTACAATATTAAATAAAAACAGTAAATTAAATATCAAAACAGTGAGTGGGAATGAGGCTTTATTGTTCACAAAATTTTAAAGTAGTGAACCTTATCCAAACAGTTGTTGGCCACAACTGCACCTGAGAGGAGCAATTTTATAATAATTACTACTTGATTCGAGTTAATGAATGGCTGTTCCTTCGCCCAGGGCTTCTACAGTCCAGAAGACCACTTTTTTAAATGTTAAATGTTCGAACAATGGCTTACGGCTAAGTTAAGCACCCGCGCCTCGCAGTAATCTTGAAAGCAACGCATATGTGGTGTACACTGTATACGCAAAGATCAGATTGCGAAGAGACAATCATTGTACTAAGATGAGACACGGCAAGTTCTATCACTGATAGTGTATGTTTTAAATTAGGTAATACTATTTAGTTCTCTATCACTATGCTATTTAGGTATTGTGCACCATGTCTTAATTTCAATAAAACTGTTAACGATACGATATTACGTACGTTATAAACAGAGATAAATAAAATCGTTTCCTTATTATTCTAAAAATTTAAATACTAAACGCGTGACTCAAATCCAATAGCTTTTCTTTCAATTCCTTTCCGACAAGATGTTCACTATGTCGTTGTTTCGTTTTCTTCAAATCTGATCAATCAAACTCTGAGTTCTTGTCACCTTAAAGAAAATCAAAGATAACTGATGATCCTTCACTGTAAGAAACAATCACCTATTCAAAACGACATACTTTTATTTGTTTGTTTCGTTAGGAGGCGTACAGGCGTACCACCCACATGTCTCCTATGGCACTCACATGTCCTGGAACGGACATTCTGAACTGTCAAGTCCAAAGACAAACTGTTGAACGCCTGAACGCCCAGACCAGGCCAGAGTAGACAACCTGACGGAACCAAACAACAAATATCGCGACCATATTATGAATAATATTATCAAGTCCGATTAACGTGATCTAAAGATAGTAAAGGGACGCGCTCTGTATTCAAAGAAATTCTTACATGATCTGATTGAAGATTGACATCGATTTACTGAATACTCTGTATACCTATATCAGTTTACAAAAGCATAAATAATATCTGCAGCAGGTTATGAACTAAATGTGGTTTTAGTTTTTTTACTATTTGTCGTAATAAATTGATATAAATAATATATTAAGTGCTAGTTAACAACATTTGCTCTATTTATTGAGTCAATAAAGGATAGAGATAGATATACTAAGTTTTTTATGTATTAGAGAAAGACAGAGTATCATTTTCTATATATACAGTGTAGGCGTTACTTTAAAGTATGATTTCTTTATGATAATTAAACATTTACTATTTAAATCTAATTGAGTTTAATTATTATTGATTCAAGTTGGTATTTTACATGTATTTGTAGCAGTGCCGTATTATAGCTTCATGGGAAATTTGAGGGCCACGTAAGTTTACTTTTGATGGCGTTTATAAGCGAATGGTTCTGGGTCTTGTGCCGAATTTATCCTATAGACTAAGGGGGTCCGCGTAGCACACTGTAGGTAATGAAATAATGATCATAAACAAACTGATCCTTCATAGTTCATGAAATCCAAGATATTTCATCATTAATAAGGAGTTCTCCCTCACGCGGGTATGTTCTTGCATA
Source organism: Panorpa germanica (assembly GCA_963678705.1). Lineage (NCBI taxonomy): Eukaryota > Metazoa > Arthropoda > Insecta > Mecoptera > Panorpidae > Panorpa > Panorpa germanica. The sequence goes on along the minus strand of OY783223.1, from coordinate 9,358,644 downwards.
AGAACCTGATGTTGGTGACGTTTCTCACAAGTTATCTGTGATTTCTTCTCTTCGTAACTCTTCTTGGACCAGGTTGTCTGTATGTGCGCGACTCGGCACATATTTTTTCAAGCCGACAAGAACACAATGACACTGTCAGGCTCAGGAGTCAAACCGATATAGCAGGTCATATAAAACACTACTTACAAGAACCGAGAAGCGACACTGACTGAGACAATAAAGCGATAAATAAGCATTCTGTCGTTCCAATGACTGAACCCGTCTTTCTTTTAAAACGTCTGTCGATATTTTGTGTTGAACAGTGTACAATACACAACTGAAGCAGGTCTTATTGTTAGTTTTCTAATAAAAATAGGAAAAATCATTACTATGTTTCAATATCACGATTGTTCAATATCTTAAAAACTGTAAGACTTCCAAAGCAAAGAAACAGGTACTGTTATAGCAAATTGGCTACACATAGAGTGTCCAATTAGGTAACCGTGAGTATTTAGAGAAAGCAACAATACTGGGAAAAGAATTTAAAATATCAGAAGTGGGAAAAATGAAAATTGCTCGTGTAATATTGATATTGCAATGCCTAGTGGCCTTATTCCTGAGTTTCGCTCGCTAGTCAGGTGACTAAGATTCTTCTCCTTTTCAAAAAAAATCATAAGGAACTTGCTGAAAAGAAGAAAAAGAATACAGCCCCTTGAGAACCATTAGGTTCAATCCTAAACCTCCTCTTCACAGTCTGAATTGTGATTAGATAATTCATTAACAAACGAAAAATTGTCAGTTATTATTTTCCGGGGTTATATTTCATTCTGTTGACTTGAACTATTGTTACACAGATGGCGTGCATGTCGCGCGTGTGTCAGATCCATCGCATGACTGCTAACGTTGAAATAACGATAACGTTTTCCGATTCCAAATCACATGAAGAACCCCCATTGCATTGGTTTCCATATTGTTTTTTGCGTATATTTGAATCCCGATTTAATTTTGCAAATAATTTACAGTTAAGTGTTTCATCGTTTTGAGATATCAGAATATTCACGACGATTATTAAAAAATGGTGACATTCTTTGCAAGTGTAGTAGCCTTCTTTTCTTGAGCACGCCTTTTGTTTTTTCTATATAAAAAACCTCCATGTGATAAGAACAATACCTACAAGTTTTATTTTATATAAATCTTATATACCAGCGCAGCGACTCGATGATATTTCTTTATTTATGGTAGGACACCTCCATAAATAATGTGGACTACTGATATGACTCCAGACTCTACCTACTTGAACATTCTAAGTCGCAAACCGATCCTATATATTCTAGTGTGTATTGGGCCTTTAAAACTTGGGGCACTGGTGCATTAATTGTCGGCCCTGTCGTCATTTACACACTCAGCTTGACTACACAGCTGGTAAATGCATATGCACTTGATGCATAATAAAGAATATTAATTTACTAATAAATCCATGCATCCGTAATAAAAAATAAAATAAATAAAAAAATTCTCACCAATAATATTTTGTATGTCAACTTGTTAATTGGACGACAAACTCTACCCGGGCCCAAAATATGAGGTTCTGGGTCTAATTGAAACCATTATTTGTAACGACACTCTCCAGGTGATCACAAAGATTATTTCCAGGTGTCCTGGAGCTTGGTCTGGATGATAATTTGTTAATGTATTATTTTCTGAAGCAAATATAAATATTATTGTATTATTAATATTGCGACAGGTTAAATTTTGAATTTTATGAGATGCAAGATGCATATTACTGTATGCTAGAAAGAGATAGTGTGTGGTATAGTTTCTTATACTAAAAAGCAGTGACACCAAAATATATTTTCGGCTGTTCAATGTTTCGCACATAAAAAACTCAAGTAGCAAAAGAAGTAGAAAATATATGTGACTAGATACTAGACAATTATTATATGACTTAGTTTAACGTATAGTAAAATGACGTCAGACATCGTTTGATCATGAAAAAATATTTTCGAAAGTTATACCATAAAGAATGGCTCTTTTTATTTTAAAGCTGGAATTCACTGTTACTTCAGTTCAAATAATACTTATTTATCTTAGACACCGTGTTAGAGTTGTACAAGACATTGAATCATCTTCACGGCGTGAAGTTCACGCTGAGGTTACACTGTGATTGTGACAATATTTACAATTTGTAAGATAGATGTAAACATTATGGCTCCAGGAAGTCTAACAGCTTGAAAAATCGAATACAACTCTAATTAAGACTCTTTTTTATAATTTGTGTGTGACTTTTTTTACTTGTATACTTTCTTACTTAGCTAGGTTAATATTCAACAATAAATTAAGTAATGATAAATAATACATCCGTTCGCCTGCTATCTTTGCAGAGTCCATTATTTGAGTCTATACGCAGTCTGTTCAGAAAATAAGGAGAATTTTCATTTTTCTTAAAAAAATATTTATTTATTCATCAATTTCTATTTTGTCACCTTCAAAGTAGTCCCCCTCAGATATAATACACTTGTGCCAGCGTTTTTTCCAATCCTCGAAGCAGTTCTGATATGCACTTTTTGGTATGCTCTTGAGCTCTTTCAGCGATTCGGTTTATATCTCCTCAATCGTCCCAAAACGCCGTCCTTTCATGGGTCTCTTCAATCTTGGGAACAGGAAAAAGTCGCAGAGGGACAAATCTGGTGAATACGGTGGCTGAGGCATGATTACGGTGTTGTTTTTGGCCAAAAAATTACGAACAAGCAATGACGAGTGACCATTTTTCACACAAAATTTAATGCAAACTCTTTGATTCATGTTTTTCGTCAGGAGAAAATCGCCGAACACGCAAAACACTTCTAACTTTTATGCCTCTCACAAACAAACTAAATGTGCTATATAGCTAAAACTGTAAACATATCTTCGAGACGAGTGTACCAACATAACAAAATAAAAAAATCGATAATCGAATGTACGTAGCCCGCGAAATTTTACCTTGACCTTCTTTTTGAACAGACCTCGTATCTGCTATACTATCTTATTTCCCTAAATAATATAATAGGTATCTCCGTTTTAAAACTCCATGTAATTTAACGTCTTCACTAACATTATTAATGCAATAAAATAATAATAATTAAAACTAACGTCAATAATGAAATCTCATCAATTAGCAGGTGTCTATTTCATTGATATTTAATTTCTATAAATATCTGTTTTTATTTCACGGTTTACAAGACGGTCTTCTAGAATTTCAATTGGTGTTTCTATGACAAAATAAATAATTGATTATGAATAAATTAGTACATGCATATTTAACCCACGTGGTGAAGTGGGGAGGACAGGGGGGGTTCGTAAGCCATGTGCCTATATCATTTTACAATAATACCGTATTTTCATTCCATTGTTGAATTGTTTTATACGATATGTATTTATAGTTTGAAATTAATATCTATTACCATTTCAATTGTTATTGTCTACTAATATAGTCATTAGTAAATCATAAAAACAGGAAATGCAATATCACGGTCCGTTCAGGCAAGTGTTGCTTGATTAAGCAGCTACATGCGTTGTGGAGATCGCACAGGGAATATGTCTTCGAGCAATAATAAGTTTTAATTAATTCAGCATAGAGATTAAGTTGAACGGCACAGTATGCTTGACTCTGACTACTATGTCCTCGGGTTCGATCCCCGGACCAGATATTATCTGAGTTTTGGTTATAATTCCCGAGTGGTGACCGGGTGTGAAAGAATAGTCCCAATGTTGCTCATGCATGTCGTAAGAGGCGACTAAAATGGGTACCCAGTGCCTGGGGGTATAGCCGGGCACCCTGCCCCTGGGGATTATATCAGGGGCTGGTCCTCCAGGCTGGGGGTTGGCCGTGGTGCTAACAACTCCATCCCGTGAAAAACCTTGTTACGAAATCTCAAGTAATTAATTCCTTCGGAAAATTCTTGAGAAGGCCACGGCCCACCCAGGGCTGTCGAGCCACTGAAGAAGAAGAAGAAGAAGTCTAAGCATGATGTTTTGTGATTCTTTTTTTTTTTCAAGTTATAAATATTTGGTAGTGCACTCACTTAAGGTACAGCCGTCTCTGCTGAAGACATCTTCGTTATTATGAATTTCTCTAATACAATTTATTGGTACTGATTAAATGAAATGCAGCACCTTCAAGTTCCCACACATTTAATGTCTTGGTTTGACATTTACACTCAAAATACAGTACAACTAGTGGCTCTCAAACTTTCCCACCTATCAATAATTGATGACTTCTACTTCTTTTTATTCGTTTCTATGTCTTAGTACTCTTTAAATCTGTAATATTACCAACGTTTGCTATTTGTTACCTTTTAATTTCCACCTCTTCCCCTTTCTGAGCTATTGTTGGTAGATTTTATACCTTTGATTAATAACAGCATGTTTAGAACCACTAATACTCCAATAAATCTACCAGAACTGCATCACATCATAGTTCTACGAAGCATCGGTCCACGGTAGGCTTGTTGCCGGAATATAGGCCGTGATTTGTTAGTTGATTATGTTACATCTTCAGTTGACAGTTTGATGGCGTCCATATATTTTTTTTATGAGAAGAAACCAAGATTTTATTACATACGACCATACTAAAAGGTTGACACATTTTTTTTATTTGTTTCTTTTAATGCCCTGTCCTTCGTCTTCATTTCTCGTCGTAACGAGATCTTACATATATGTGTTAAACAACTCTCATTTCATGTTAATTTATTGTGACGTTCGAATGATTGGTAGACCTGATGGACCTGATGGATCCGAGGTGGGTGTTGTTGACCGTTAACACTACTGGATCATTATTCAAACGTAATTTTATTAAAAAGATGATATACTAATTTGTTTACTGTAAAGCTTGTCGCACACTAAGGACAAAACTGTTGTATTGAGCTCTATGAACGATTCCTGATAATCGTTTATCCTGTTACAAGGAGACAAGGCAATCTTAGATGCATGCCTGGATGGATTAGCCATTGCTAGGCCCTTGTTCTTTGTATAATTTATGTAAATTGTAAGTAAGTATTTTTGATGATAATTGATGAGAAATAAATTTTTTTATTGGAAGTGTTATAAAAGTTAACAAGCACAAAGACGACAAATATTACTGATGATAAACTAAGGTGCCTTAAAAGAATACGTAGTGATTCTAGTGAAATTTCTAAAGAGCGAGGCGCGAGATTCAAATACATATATAGTAATGAGTTTTTCTACTTGGGTTGTTACGCATGAATGCGAGGCCCCTGGCGGTTGCCCTGCTTGCCACCCCTAAGGGCGCCTCTGCCTGGATGATAGTAATATTAGACAAAGATCCTAGCAATGCGTCATAAGATGGTGTATAAGATATATTTGTTGTTATATTTCTGATCCCAATAAATACCAATATTATGTTTTAAATGCCGTTGTAAAATTTAAAAAAACTTATAAGTAATTTTGAAATCGTAATTGAGAAATAGAGATAGATGGATAAATATTTATTGATGGCACCAAGGATCAAAATACCAAAGCCATTATGTAGTAATTCCAAGTGGCAACTAAAATCGAATTTCACAGCCGCCTGCATATGTTTCTTGCTATGCTATAACCAAGGGTTTATAATACCGTATTTGAAAGAGCACCAGTTCGCTTTGCAATGATGAACTTAACAATATTTAAGTACTAATTATTAGATTGGAAAAGATTAGATTTAGTTCGTTTAATCGTTATACGAGTAGTTCAACGGCAGTATATACAACCTATATTCATCTTTTACTATAAATTTCTCAACGTGTAAGCATTTACACGTTTCTCGTTACATTTTCAAGGATTCCCACATTTAATATATTTTAATTAAATTTAAATCAACTATCCGCAAAGGAATGTGACAGCAAAATCACTTTATAACTAAAAAATAGACAAGACGCGCAACAATTGCAATCATAAAAACGAATGCAACAATTGAAATAACTGCACGTGATTAAACTACTGTTCTACGATTCGTGAGATGCATTATCCACGTGTCGTCAATTGTAAAGGAGTGTGACCATCCACATCCACACCGATATTCATCCAGCATCTCACGTGGGCAGTTTGGCATCTGTCGGTCGCTCGGTCCATCGGTCGGTTAGCTTGGTGGACTCGATCTCAGATCTCCAATCTTCGATTTACTGTTAATGGATATGTAAATAAAAATCTTCACGGTACCGGAGCCGGAGCCGGAGCCGAAATGTCTGCTGGGAACATTTTAGGAATATAAACAACTGTTGGATGGTCGAGGTTGCGTAATGTTCACTTCGAGCACTCGTATATTGGTTGCTATTATTTACAATCTTAACGTTATAAATGTTTATAAGGGGGCGATTCATTTCTTAAAATGTTATTAAAGGTACAACGTTGAAATACTAAAATATATCGATAGAAATACTAAAAGGAAAAGAGAGTAGAATAAAATGAATGAGGTAAGGAGGTAAAAAGCAGGAGAAGTGAAAATGAAGGAAGAATAGTGAAAAAATAATAGAGGATTGGTCGAGAGGAGGCAAGGAGTGAGAGACGGAGGTACAACAAAGAGAAGGAGGAAACGTTGAGAATGAAGGAGTAGGGAATATGAAGAGTGAGAGAGTCAAGAGAAGATGAAGCAGAAAGTACTTTTGGATGTAGTAAAAGGGTAGAACAGATTAAGTTTAGTTTCAAGTTTGAATTTATATAGGAATTAAATGTATTAGGAAATATAATACTGTAGATTGTAAAGCGAAAGGCACACAATTAATACAATAAGTATGGAGTACATCGTAGAATTTTTTTAAATGATTGAGAATGCACTAGTTTAACTAATAGATGGAATTGTATTTCCTGGAAGTTTGAAGGAGAAACACTAAGTGTGAAACTGCACTGCAGGACAATTTTCTAACTGGGTTGAACCAACAAAAAGTTGGCACAAAATTATTCAACAAAAGTATAAGAACCAAATGAATCCTTCCCGACTTGGACTATGGAGAGCTTCCTTTTTAAGAAGATGTAATTCTTATATGCGACTCGGAACTGTTTTCTGCACACTGGCCCTGTTGTATAAGAGACCGGCCCTGGAAATCGATACAAGACGATAAATCGATAATTTCAATAATTAAACATCATTAAAAAATTAACAGTAATTTTCTTATTGATTTAACAACGAGCTAACAATAGACAATCGGTGTTCTTCATTTAAGTAGGTACCTAAAAACACAAATATCGCCTTGTGTGGTCATCTGATGGTCATTGGAGACACCATCAGGCTTAAAGTCTTGTCTTCCTTGGATCGATTAAGTAAGATGCCACAGCACGTGCCGTATTTTAATATTTTCTAATCATTCTCAACGACCTGTCAAATACCCAAATACAAAATCAATACAAGTAATAAAAGAAGACTCTTTTCTAAATTTGTGGCTGACAGAAATGGTAATCAAACATTGACAATAGAGGCGCGTGCTAGAACACGGGCCCAACGCACGGGGCGTGGGGCGCGAGGCTTGTTCTGTTCTACACTTTTATTCATTGATCGCTGAACAAACAACACCTGAAAATCTCAACAGGTATGTTTATGCTAATGAGCCTGATTTTAATATTATTGACCTCTGGGCCTAGGGTCTGGGTTTAAGACATACTATGACATTTATAATGTATGCCTGTAATACCTACATTAATTCCATTATCAATCGGTCAAAATCCACTTCCCACATTGGTCGCAAATATGAATTTAGCTAGATTTACGCTAAAAAAAAGAAAATTCAGTTTTTCTCGATAATTGGTATTGTTAAAATTGTATCTCATAGCTAACTTTATCAGCACATTTCTAAAATTAAAGACATTGTTCACACGAGAAAAATTTGTAATCTTTAACCAAACACCAATCTTTAACAAATTTGTACTAGACTAAAGCCGATTTATACAGACTGAAATGTATAAATCTAGGATAAATTTCGCACTGATTAGAATCGAATCTGTTGTAGATTTATACTGCATTATGGTGAAATGGGCTTGTGTCCTCCTTTTTTAGTGGAAATTAATGTCAATAAGTGTGTATTGGCGTGTCTATTTTATTAAATATCTAAATATTGACGGAGATATAGCAATTAAAAATTTGAATTGTAGTTTTAGCGCTAGAAATGGTCGGCCATATTTGTATGACGTGAAATGCATTTTAATATCAGTTATTTGTTGATTAGGTCAGTGCTGTGGTAATGTTTTGTAACTGTTGGTAGTCAAATAATCAAGTCAAATCAAAGAATAATAAGTTTTTATTTTATTTAACCCTGCTAAGGCAGACATAATATTGAAATTTGATTGTTCCTTGAAATTGCTGTAAATAATATTCTATATTTTGATATATAAATACATATAGCAGAGATTTATGATCTGTAAGGTTGGTAACCTTACACAAGGATTGTGATGTCATATGCACTTGGAATGTCTACAACATTGAATCCCTTTAATAATTAAAGAGACAAAATGCATTTTTTAATTGTTAATATCTCTTTAAAAAATAATTGAACATTTGAGGTTCTAGTAGCCCACTTTATCAATATATAGTACACTTTTATAGAAATTAAGACATAGGACACAAGCCCATTAGTTATTTCTTTTATCTAACTAGATTCACCCTTTTCCATTTCATGCATCAGTGTCTCCACATGCAGATAAATGTATTTGATAGAATGATATTATTATTTATTAATTAGAAACATACAATTCTATATTCATAATAAGTCTGCAAGCACCCACGTGGGTAGTTCATTTGAACGGGTGACGTTGCCGAGGGCTATTCGAGTCCACTTCGTATCAACAGGTGTGTACACCGCGCCACGGTGGGGTTCGAAGGTACTAGAAATGTCACATACACATATATATTTAAGCGCAAGCGCATTCTGTGTTTACAACTGTTGTAGTGGAGTCAATACATATTTAATTTTTTAAATATTCAAACTTTTTATAGAGAAGACAATACTCTTTGAATTGGGTGAAGAGAAAGAAAGAACGCTAACTTTTTTATTTAAAGATTTATATGTTTACGTGAGTAAACGCTTTCTTGTAGCTTGCATTTAAACAACGGAGGCTCTGTCCACGAAGCTGGAACAAGTCATAGCTCTAGCGTACTGCACGACGCATGGACATAATATTCTTTTAAAAACGACTCGGTTTGACAGTCAATTTTGTTCATATCATTGAACACTAGTCATTCGGTATACTGATTGCAATACTGAATCATCCTCTGATAACTCTCTTGCAGCAACAAACAATCTGCGGTTAATGTTCTTTTCGATGTATCGATGAAGCCAATACATTCTACGTTTGATTCGTCGTCTTCTAATAAAAGCGTATGCTATAATCACATCTTCTTCATCACTTGACATTTTCACAATGAATAAACGTGCTTTTTCAATAGTAAACTTGCTGCTTGCATGAAGCTTGTATGACGTTACTTGGACAGAATAGATCTGGCTTTATTTTTAGCTTACATGCAACCTACAAATGAAGCTGTCGTAAGCAGTGTATAATACATTCGAACTTAACATTTTAATAAGTATTGTAGTGACACCACTAGTTAACTCGTACATATAGTTTCTGTAGTTGTTCTCTTGTTCATAAGATTGTTAAATTTGCAATAAACACTTGGTTCACTAAGGTGTAAACAGTAAAGTAACGGATAAACAACTAAACGACAATGTTTTATGAAATGTTCAGTTTTAAAACTTAGAAATGTTTTACACATGCTAAGTGAACACTTACGTGTTACATTGACATCTAGTCGTCTGTCGACCAATGACCGTCCCCCTCCCCATTCTCGTCCGCCCTCCATGACAAACATTTCTTTGTCAGACACGCGTCAACATGGATATGGGCTTTGAACAATCGAACATTCTTTGACTTGTGCTTGTAGCAATATCCGGGATCTTAAGACTTGTGCAAAAAGTTTGAACTTGTGTAAAAGGAGGGCATATTAAGAATAAATGAAAACATGACTCAATAAGTTCGTATGGTGACATATAGATAGTATCAACCTTCAAACGATATTTGTCAAAATTTCATGGCATTCCGACCATTAGTTTATAAGATACCGGTGTTTCAGTGACTCTCTTTTAGTAATCTTCAAAACGTTGATAAAGCATCATTTTTTAATGAGGAAATACCGTTCAATCAAAGCAATGGCTTGACAAGAGTTATTAGGACTAGGTACAGGGGCGGCCTTAGCCATTGCGAGGCCTCGGGCAGCAGCACTTGCTCTTTGTATAATTTATGTAAATTGTAAGTAAGTATTTTTGATGATAATTGACGACAAATAAAATTTTATATTGGAAGTTTTATAAAAGTTAACAAGCACAAAGACGACAAATATTAATGATGATAAACTAAGGTACATGAATGTCTTAAAAGATATACGCAGAGATTCTAGTGGTAATTCTAAAGAGCGAGGCGCGAGATTCGAATAGATATATAGTAATGAATTTTTCTACTTGGGTTGTTACGCGAGAATGCGAGGCACCAGGCGGTTGCCCTGCTCTCCACCCCCTAAGGCCGTCTCTGACTAGATTAAATATATAGTCACGCCATCTATAAGTCATCATACGAACTTATTGAGCGATGTATTACATTATAAATTGATTTTTATTTTCTTTTTTTACAAAAGAGTCCAATAGGTAGATGAAGAACTTTGCAGGCTTCAGGTTGCGGTTCCTTTTGTGAGACACTCTGTTCTACAATCTTATTGAAACCCATCTTACGATACACTAAACATAATTTTAGATATTACCCCAAAATATATTTGTTTGCAAAGGTATTACTCCATCGAGTAAAAATGGAGAGCAATTCATCTTAAATTCCACTTAATTCTCTTCTGTTAAAAATCATAATTATTAGCTTTCTAAATTTTGGTAGAACAATTGCAAACATATGTTAAATATTTCTGCATTCTGACTGTGGGTTGTCTCATGTGATAATATTGTAATAAATCAAGAAAAGTTTTATTTAAGGCACAAGTGAAAACAAGTCCACTCTATATTGTAACAAAATATACTCGTATTTAAATAATATAAAGTACATTTACTTTGATTTTGTTCAATGATTGAATACTACATATTATATATTACATTTAAGAGCAGATAGAGTGTTGACAACCTATTCTGTAATACCTATAATAAACAATATGTATTATCCGGTCTGTAGTGTGTCCCACTTTGTTATTTGTATTTGTTACTCGTTCTGAAAGTACAGACGGCACCCACCACCTATAAAAACCATAGAAGTAATAATAATATAGAATTTCTTTTGTTACAGATTTTGAAGAAACGTTGCGCTGCCATCTATAGGTGAGTGTTTTTATCATATTACTTTTTAATTGCAATTGTGTATAATATTTATAAATTTAATGTATAATTTTTAATATAAGATTATTTGGGTTGGGTATTTAGTCTTAAATTAGGCCTGTCGCATACTGCTAGCGACAAAGCTGTACGAATACGGGCGTTACGTAGGTCTGATATTGGAAGCGTATATCAGCGAATTTTACCCAAACGAATACACTGGAAGGAATATTAAAGATAATGTGATAGTCTCTTTCATAACAGTGGTGTATCGATAAAAATCAAAGTGAAAGTTTGCCCCCGTGATAAATTATGTTAGTACAAAACACGTATGTCTGCTGGCTCTGGGATCTCACTCTAATACAAAGAACACAGGAGAACGATTTAGTGAACGCTTGCAATGTGTGACAGACTTTAGAGTATAAACTCCTTGCGAATTATTTTGTTGAATATCTCCGTCCATTGTCCAAGTACTTCCATGTTCCATTCTTATTGTCGCTAAGGTTGTACAAAGGCCGTGAAGGTGTTTTGGCCATAGTGAGAGCACTGACAGTCGACACACCATACAACTTATCGTATAAATAAACAATGACGGGAGTGGTACTGTCGCGGGTCGCGCGTTTATTCCGGCCAACTTGTCTGTCTACCAGTTATGTCTTACAGCCTTGTCGGGGGCGAGTCACATTCCAGACTGTGGGGAGTCAGCCCTAACTGGGTGCCCCCAGACCCCCGGACTGTACAAAAGTACACCCACCCTTTCATTTCAATTCGAACAGATCTGTGTTGGAGGATTTCATATGACATGTAAAGTCCCACACCTTGTAATGTCCACATTTGTATGACATAGTGTGATGTTTTTGTATGACATTTTCTAGAAAGCAGTTCTTTGATCGATTGATAGGCTTAAGAGTATGCACTAGTGCTAGTATGTTATTAATTTGGACAGTTGACAACCGACTTTATTAAAAATACTGTTACATTTAAAAATCCAAGTAGATTGAAAGACTACCATAGGAAAAGTAATTAGCAGATGGCTAAAAACTAGATGTTTTCTAAAACCCAGATAATAAACCCATAGAACATGTTGAACTTACACATTCCATTATAGTTTCTAACGCGAACCAACTTAAGTTTAGCCTAACTAGAATTAATAAAATTCATTTGTAACTGTAAGAGAAGATGAATTCCTTCTGTTCATACCTTTGATCATCCACCAAATAACAACAGCTCAGAATGAAGTGATCAAAGAAATTCTATTTCGTTATTAAGCTATTTATTGTTTGTAACAATCCACAATGGGATTAACTACCATTGTTCAAGCTGATTAAAGGGATTAAGTATAATGTCAAATATATAAATCAATAGCTTTATTTTCGCGTCTGTTTTTATGACTGAAATAGTTGTAGACGCGGATTTGCATAAGGCATAAGACTACTATCCCACCTTATCTCAACCTTTCATCTATTGTTTTTTTTTATATTTATTTACTTATTTGCCTTGACTTTCTTTCGTCATAGCCACCATCAAACATTTTTTATACATCTTATGTAATTTATAATTTAATTTTACAAATATCTAAAAATTTCAATAATTCACTAATTAATTTAGAATCACTTAATAAAAATTTAGTATTAACAGGAAAAGTTTTAATCACATCTAATATATCACTATTGAATTTTGATCTTTCTAAACTATAATTTATGCATTCAAATATAATATGATCCAAAGTTCCTTCTTCACCACATTGACATCTATCGTCAGATTTAATATTAATTTTGTACAGGTGAGTTGGAGTTTTGCAATGATTACTTTTGATTCTGATTATAGTTGATATAATTTTGCGGGATCATTTCTAAACCATCTCTTCTTACTTAAATTTGGATGTAACATATAATAATCTCTTGTATTTTATGTATTATCTATGAAAGAAACCATCCAAATTAAAAATACTCTTTCTACCAATTACCCACAACTGTAACTAAATTATTTTCTGTAAATATTCGCATCTTACCTACCGCAAAAACATCTTTGCATGCATTTATGACCGTGGGGGCGCAATTAAACTGATCTTGGCTGTATTCCAACTTTAAGTGACATTAGAAGTCGTAAGGAACGTGGGGTCTCATCTATTTGAACTTATCAGTTATGATTTATCTGCTGATAACGCGGATCAGACAATCATAATGACGTGTGCTCTGCTATGTGCTTAACGCTCTGCTGCTCAAGATGCAGCTACTGAGTAAGTAAGTGCAACTGTTGCGTCTATGCCAGAGGTGGAGAACCAGGGATCTTGATCTTCGCTAAGGGCCTTATTCTGTAAAGTATTTCCACCGGTGAAAAAATTTCATCCCTGTAAAATGACGTCACAAAAGCGATGATTTTTTATTTGGTATTCTATAAGAAATTTCCATCGATTTTATTTTTGTCGCTGGAAAAAAATCAACCAAATTATAAGGTCGCCTTCAGCGGTGACTTTAAAATTTTTCATCGCTGTATTTTTGAGAACTGTCAAACAATTTGAACTATAATTTGCGTATAATTTGCAATTATTGCTTCAGGTGAATGCTTTTTTTTACATAAATTGTGCATGGCCATTTGAAATTTTATTTATAATAATTATTTCCCCACTGATTTTTCCGTTTTCCTTTTCGTAAATGCCATATTGACTTTTTTAATAGCAATTGTAGCACATGTAGGAATTATATAAACAACTGTCATTTAAAATATTTTATATTTTTTCTATTTAATACTTTGTCGTGATTGGTCAAATATCATCAATACCAGTTTATACTTTTTCACCGCTGTACATTATAAGGGCGATGGAAAATTTTGCATACAGAATACCACTTTAGATATTTTAAATACAGCGACCTTATTCTATCGATGAAAAAATTAAATATTTCCACCGTTGAAAAAATAAGGTCAATTTTTTGTAAAGTTACAGAATAAGGACCTTAGTGTAAAATCTTTCGATAGTAAGAAAGCCAATGTTAGCGACATCATATATTGATGTATCTTCTATGAACTAATATTACTCGGTGACTCATCAGAAGAATATGGTAGGAGTAGGGAAAGAAAAATTGACCAAATTTTCCATACAGCCCATTACACTTATTAACTAATTTGTAAGGTAACTCTTTTTTTAATCTTTCCCTATATCTTTGCAGAACCAGTGTTAAGTTTATATTATAGAATTGCTACATGTCTTTGCCGGGTTTCATTGACGGAGCACACTCACACAGATACATTGGTATGTGTTACAATCTTATACAAGACGCCTTTGTCTTCCTCTGGCACATTTCTCATCTGATAATACGTAAATACCTGGCAATAATATGAGCATGTCTACAAGACCAAGGCACTAGTGATATCGCTAGGACAAGACACCATTGATGGCGGTGCAAATCGCAAATCGCAAACGACCGACGCCTCCACAACGCCGTGGTCGCTCTGATCTGGATTAATTCGCAACTCCAACGCATCGAGATACATTCATATGTTGCATTCATAGTCAAGGTGGTCCAAATAATTACCTCTTAAATTAGTTTGATAAAGCAGCCAATATAGATTACGACCCGGTGGGTTTTGCGATTTATATTAATATATACGACTCCTTAATAACTTAAGGCTGTGTCGTACAGAAACCTTAAATACTTGTAATAATGTTGTATGCAAATAATTCGTTCATTGATTACATTTACTCGTATCGAAGTATTGAGATTTTAAGATAATCAGATATCCTTTATATTTGTACAAAACTGTATAGCATTCTAACTCTATTGATTTATCTAAGAATTCTACTACTTTAAAATTTTGAATATACGGCTTTGGAATGATATTGTAATTACCACAATAATTTCTAGCAAACTCTTCAATCCAATCATTATTCATACTTCTGGTGCACTGATTTATTTTCGGTCTTGATAATTTATGAACTACTCCCCATATTAATTTAGCTGAAGTTTTTGGCTTAATATTTTCACAAAATTTCTTGTATTCCTCCTTCCTTCTTATCCTAAAATATTTTTGTGTGTTTGCTTGTTCCTTTTTAAAATTTAGATAATTTTCCATATTAGAATTTCTATTAAATTTAGTTAAAGCTAATCTTCAAGGCAAATAAGTAAATAAAAAAAAATTAAAAAAATGTATAGCATTCTACGTATGAGGCTTAAGCAAGTCAACCACCCGCTTAAGACAGTCTGCTGTTATATAACTACTAATATATAAATTCTATTTTTTACAATGGTTGAAGATTAAGAAAATTTCAGGCTGTCATGAGGACAGTTAAGGCACTAGGTAATATCCTAAGCGGAACTAAATTTTGCACAGGTAATATCTCAACACGAGTTGTGTTACCTCATAAAATGTACTATACAATTATTACTCTCGTTGCATAATCTATTCATTTTATGGTCAAACAAACATGTTTTTAATGCTCACATTATATTTAGTGGGTTGCCAACCCTCCACCTTAGAGAAATATAATCCTGATTCCCGACGTTCCTAACTATTTAGCATGTTTGATCTCCGGGAATAATTTTCATGAACATTAGGTCTACAAATTTTTTCGGTAAAATTGTAACCAATTTTTTCATCTCACTAGTATACACGTTTGTTCTCTCACTAACACACAGTTGCATTCTCATTCGGTTCGGGCAGATTCGGGGCTAAGGTTTGCAACCATTCGCCTCGTGTGCGGACGCCCTTAGACAAATATATAATCTCAGAAATATCAGTGTTGCTCATTTTATACCTAATAAATGTGTGTTAATATATAGTTTTGTTAACAGAAGGCACGCAATGTATTTTGGATTTAATAGGAAACGTGCCTAAAATGGAACCACGTGCTTATTAACGCTTCCTAATGTGTCCCAAGTACTTTTTTGATTCTTCTTGAGGTAAAGTTTTATTCTTCAAGGTCATAGTGATCAACATTCCTTTCTGTATTAATTTGGTCTGTGCAAGACACTTTTGATAAGTATTCAGTGCAGTATTAATTCGAAGAAAGTTGGTAGCCCTAATTATATATCGTATCGACAATTTGTTGAACTCCAGCACCTAGTGATCATAACGTTGCACAAAAAAACAATCAAATACGCCTTCTTCACACGTTGTGGTCATGTAACATGTCCCGTGTTCCATGTAGAAGGTACAAACAATGTATCGGAATCGTAAATGCCGATTTGAAACATAGATGCTAAATATCTAACAAGATCTAAAGGAATCACATGTGAAGTGAGGCGATGTGCTGTGATATACAGCTATGTGTGAATACGCTATGAATTGATCTAGAAAATTGCAAGGTGTGAACAGATACAGACCAGGTCTGAGACTGAGACGAGGACCGCTCCTACACCCGCACCCTGCTATATGGACCACGCCTTTAACATCGCCAACATGACTGATTTTACTGAATACATATTCTGTTATTTTATATGTATTTTAATTTTTTAATGACTTCACACCGAGCTTTCGATATAAGATAATAAATTTATGGAACTATTGAGGTATGCGTCTACACATAAACGGTGGGTCGCTTCAAATGCATTTTAGATTATTTCTACTGATAGTCACTTAGGTGTTTTTTTTATTAATTAATATTATTGTACAACATATTAAGTTTATTGTGTAAAAATTTTAAGTCGATTGGAGTAAAACTGTCGGAGATATAAAGTTTTAAGGCTTCACCTCTCTGGTCTGCTTTCGTGTTACTTTGAAATTTTTAAATGCGGTTTCTCACACATAGCTTTTTCAGAGTCGGTGCCCTCTCTAGCTCAAAATCTACTGGACCGATTTTTTTGCAATTTGCACACTCTTTCTTTATATAAATGCCGAGGTCACGCTGTCGAGTAACGTATTTTATAATAACAAAGTTTCTGATTTTTTTCATGAAAAATCGGTATTTTGACTTTTAAGTGCTGTAAATTGAAAAATCAATAAAAAAGAAAAACTTGAGAGCGTTATCTGCAGAAACTTATCAACTAATAAAATCATTTTGGTTTTTCGATTTCAGAAAATCCAGTGATGAGTTATGAGTGGCACCGCAATGTTACTTTTTTTTGTGACGTCTGCGGAGATTCGCTGTCAATGCCTCATTTCTTGATATTTATTTATGAAAATTTCACAAAGTATTCTTTAAATGTTATTTTATCATGTAGTAATTATAGAAATAATTATACATTAACTGTGTCGTCAAAAAACATTATCGAAAATATGCTTCTTTTTTATCGTTTTGACCTTATATTCATATGAACTGTCTATTTTATCATCTACAAATGGCGAAACCACTCCACCTGTCGGAATACAAATGAAGATAAAGTTGATGCGAACTATAATTGAAGTGCAATAGTGATAGAAACGTCACAAAACGAGACATCCAATTTTTGCAAACGGAATGTCTCTTAGAATCCCTTAATACGATGCGTGCTTGATTTCCATGGTGATCTACCAACGCGTATATTAAAATAATGTTTTAGGGAATTGTCGTTACCCTGTAACTGTATGTAATGTATCTAATGTTACAACACTTGCATTGGCCTACAGAGAATGGTAGCTAAACGCACGGTCACTTCCAAACTCCGACGCAAACCGTTACGAGTAAATAGTCTCAGTTAATCTGAAGTTAATCATCGTGGGAAGACAGGAGCTTGAGTTTTTGTTCTCTAAATATCTTGTCACGTTTAAAACTATCAGACAAATCGGCCATTGTGTAGATGTCACTTATTCATTTCAAAATCTGTTAGTGTCATACATGAATTACTTGCGCTCTAATTCTATTTAATTTTTGTTTTTATAATTTGTTTATTCATTCGATTTCGATTCGATATTCAATTTAGTACATTGCCTTATACCGGTTTCAAACCAGAGAGACAGTTCAATAAAATACGAACAAAAACACCAAAGAGACAGTTCTTAAAATATTTTTGTCTTTTGTTGCTGTTTTAATAAACAAAACACATTCCCATCTGGAGTCGGTAAGATCAAAGTTGTTTATCATGTTTATAATTTTTATGGAACACACAGAAAAACACTAAAAATAAAACCAGTCTGTTCAGTGTGAACAGTTTGTTTTCGAAAAACAGAACTGTTTTAAAATAAAACAAAACATGTTTTTGTTTTCTATTTTGACAACAAAACTGTCTCTCTGGTGTTAGCTTTGAGTATCACTGTTTTAATTTTAACATTCAATTGTACGTTTTGGTTGTAGAACTGATGTCTTGCATTTTATTATCTCTAATATCTTGTAAATAAAGAAAATGACAAAATCTTGAATAAACTGGAAAATATTCGGCGGAACACTGCCATCTGCAAAGGACGCTCGATTTTCTTTGTCCGATTTCAGTCGTTCGGTCTATTTCTGTTTCGTCGCGACGCTCGCACCAGTGCAAGCGGGGGAACGGAGGGTTTTGCATTGAGCTAGCCTTCGTCAGTGACGGCCGGCCGTTAAACGTCAGTTCAATCTTAATGTCTTCATCACTTTGAATATTAACTCGGCAGTTAAGCGATTAATTAGCCGCTAATAATGGAGTTAATGACTTCTATACTTTAATATATTCACACATACATAGACCAGACATGGACGGATCTCTGTGGACGTTCTGTGGAAATTATTTTGGAAAAATTAAATTTATGCGTTTTATATATTTGTGAAAGCAAATACGGTAGATAGCTTAGAGCACATATATGGAGAGTGAATAGCCTGTTTCCTATAGAATAAAAGTGTGTCCAAAATGTGTGCGAGAGAGGTAACTATATGTTCCTATTTGTTCTCTATGCGGCTGTCTAGATATAATAAATATTAATATTCTATTATGATATAATAAATATTAAATATGTAAAAAATTATATTTCTTTAGTTGGTACAAATCTCGTCTGTCAGTAAATCAGATAAAACATATACTCATGAACACCATAGATGCCACTGTAGGGATAACACAGTTGATATTTTATTTATATTTATACATACCTACATTAATATAATGTCATATTTAACAACTGTCACGTATTATATCTAGACAGCTCTGACTTGATAACTGTCACTTTCGACGCATGCGCATAGAGAACTAATAGGAACATATACCTTTCTCTCTCGCACACATTTTGGACACACTTTCAGATCCTGCATTCACTCTCCATATATATAGTAGTTAGACCGCTCTCACACTGGAATAGCCTACTCGTTTCATTCATTTTCTCTTAAAATATTTGTAAATATTTTAAGCAGTATGGTGTTGCATAAGGAAGACTTTTTATCGCGTTGCATGAGTTCGCATTATTGTAACTTGGCCGCAAGTACTTTCAAATTAAAATTAAAAAAGTTAATTTTTTTTCAAATGCAGTCATATTTAAAAAGTGAACAAAAATGTCGGTAGCTGCAACATTTTAAAGAGATTGCTTTAAGGAATATTTATTCTTTAAAATATGTGATATATAATAATACAAACGCGCCCCTTTTACGGACGCTACTGCACTTTTGTTATGCACTTTGTTTTGGTAAGTCTTGGGGAGAATGTTTCTATGTTCATTCTCTTAGCACGACAGATAATTGTCTGTTTTATTTATGTATTTAAATAATATTTATTTGTATAACAAATGTTACTAAATGTACGTTTGTTATGACGACCTTGCACTTATTTTGTAACATCTATGTTTTTCTCTTATTGTAACCTTTTATTATTTTTAAACCCAATGTAATATTAAAACATTAAATTTATTTCATATTAGCTTTATTTAATATTGAGAAAGTGATTTTTTAACATTGGTGTTTGTGGGAAAACGTAGAAAACGTAAATGGAGTATGCAAGTGACGTCATCGCCATAATTGTATAATGCCATAATACACAAATTGTAGAAAATTGAATGTTCTATCGAAGTGTTGATAACTGTTTTTATCTTGGAACTCACTGACAGGTAAATATTGAAAGAAAGTAAAAATTCTCGTCTTTGAAAATGTAACTGAAAAAAGGGATTCTATGTTTTTAGAGGAACTCGGTGAATTGTGTTTATTTCTACACCGGAAACAAATGCATTAACGTTATTCTCTTCATAACATGCAGCCATTTATTGTGTTATGTAATTGGCTATACAAGTTAGTTAACTGTTATACAATTATATGATCATTATAGTTACTTTTATTGAAAATTAACTGGAAACAATTCTGAAATAATTGCAAGTACATTGCATTGTCAGTAGCATTACCAGAAGCGACTAGCGAGGCTGTCCATTCCGTTCTGCCTACAAAATGACAAAATTACATTCAAGAATGCAAATCGCACTAGAAGAATCCTGTAGCAACGAGGCCAACGTTCGCAGTAACCGTGTTTTTAAGAGTAGAATTCGAGCAAGCGCCTAGCTAACTAACTAATTTTTTATGGTTGGATTTTTTATTTTCTTGTTTACTACCTTTATAATATCAAAAGCTTTTTGTATTGTTTGAGACAGTTGTAAGTAGTATCTGAAGTTTGAGTTATATATTTCTTTTACACAGAACCAGTCCTACAGGTGTTGATTTGGACTTAGTAGTATATATTAACAAAATAGTACTTGCTGTATTGCATTTCTACTATTGTTTAATTAGTACAAAGAGGCGCCTATTATAAATTAATTTACTTGTAGATTATTCTAAGGCATGAGATAAACTCTACGGCGAATCTTTGAAATAGAGTGAGAGGTGTGTTAAAGCATTATCTCATATCAACAATAATCCTCTCCCGGTGCGGCACTGCTTTCACACTTTGTTGTTAACAGATATATTTCAGATTATATTTTGTATATATTCTGATACTTTTATTGGCTTAAAAGGTACAAGTATGCCGTGCAAGTTCAAGCAAGCGTGGATAAACAGCTAATAAAAATAAAAATTGATGAAAAGTCAACTCTTAAAAAATATTCATAGTTCCAGGGCATTCGCTCGGTTCACGCAACATTTCTGTAATAGTTCTAATGTTGGTTTTTACTATGAGACTCAACAAAACACAATAAGCGAGTAGCAAGACAATGCGTAAATTGTGATGACAATTCGGACCGTCCTGCGTCATGCGTCAAGTGTCCTTCTTCTACGACATTCAGCATCCAAAATGTGCATCATTTTTATTGCTATTTTAAGAATCATTGCAATTTCTGTAATATACAAATAACTTGACATTGTTCTCTTTAACTGTTTTTGTGTGTTATAAGTAAACAAGAGAACAAAACGTTTATTAATATATTGATAATGACCCGGTAAACACAGTTACGTAATCGCTACTGTAATCAGTGCCGTATTAGTAACAGCTGACCTACAAAAACGTTAATGCGGCACTGCCTACCATTGAAATTAGTTGTAATATTATTTGTTTTTGATATACATTATTTTGAATTATATTATAGGACAAGCGTCTTCAAATTATCCATTTCTTACGGAAATTCATTGAAAAATACATTAAGAAGTAGAGGCAACAATATCATGTCATATCAATTATATTCAAATAAAAGTTATTAAAATTTTAAAAGTATCATTTGTCAAACTCATGTATAAAATAAAGTAACACCTTATTCAAATTCATTATAAATAGAACTTTCAAAAAAAAATGGTGCCAATAATAGTAGTAACTTGTGTAACTTAAATCTTAGACGTAATGTTTAGGTTATTTATAATCTGTCTTAAGCTCTTGTCTTAATTAATAGCCGAGTCTTGCATTAGAATGTTTAGAAATTGTTCTACAATATTAAATATCGTGTGTCCGTCCGTCCGTATGAACTCCAACTAATTATAAGTAGCTTAAGTGTTAATTATTAATTTGGCAACAGCTACAATGGGATTATCACATCCATTGTTAGACACATATTAGTCGTCTGGATGCGATATTATGTCAATTATAAATCAGTTGTGTATTTCAGGGACGGCAAAACTTTTATCACCGCTCTCACAAATATAAAATTACTAGAGTTTACCCCAATCGCAATGCGACGTCTTTTTGGCGTGTATGATTTGAATCCAATAAAATAATTCGTAATTACATTTCATATTTAATTATATTTTTAAATTGAAATAATAAACTCGCTCAATAATAAAATAATTTTTCAATTTATCAAAATAAAAAATATTTTCAATTTATGCGTTATTTGACGAATTTTTTTTCAAAATTTAGGGGTTTTTTTTTCGATTCGTAAATAAGCACAATTTTTACTCTCGGCAAATACTACCCCCGTGCCCCCAAATAAAATTTTGAAATTTTGAATTTTTTTTTATTAATAATATACTTAATTATTCTAGAATCCCTCGAATTTCTTCAACCCCCCCTTTTTCAATTTTTGAATTTCTAATTTTTTAGAAATGTCAGCATTGAATACCTTAATACACATGTAAAATTTCAACTTTCTATCTTTCTCTAACTCTAATGATACCTAAATCTTCGTATTATAAATTTATCACAAACGATCTCTCGTACATTGAACTATATTTAGATACATTAAGAATTTAGATACTTCTACCTCGAAGATCATACCATCAGGGGATGTCATCTTGAAAATAAAATCAAAGCCAGTTCTGTAACTGCAGGATCTATTTGTTTTTATTTTATTGGTATATCTAGTTGTAAATAATAAAGCAAAAGCTAATTAAAACCAATTTATAATGAAGTTCTAATGGGAGCAGGCAGCACCCACTAATTAGAAAATTGTTTTTGCTAATTATACGAGTACACGAACATTACAAACAGTGCAACAGCACGCGCTATGACTGCTTACAGCGCCGTCGTACTTAAAGCGGCATGTAAAGGTACTATATATAATACAAGTATATAGAATACGAAGTGGGAAAAATCAGTTTTAATGGTAAATCAAATCTTTTTCATACAGGGTGTATAGAATTTAAACCATTTTCAATAATAAGTATCAATTTACTATTCTATTTTATATTCGAGTCAATATTATATACTTGTAGTCTTAAAGGACTTGATTTAGTTCCAACTTTTCTCGGCTGCCGGCGCTGATAACTCGATTTGATATAAAACCACGTTACGCAACTAGTTTTGGTTATATCTGTTGCAAACGATCTTATTTGCGGCAATGGGCAAATGGTAATGGCAATGCCGATGCCTCACAGGCACTTTGGTAGCAGAAACGCGAATCCGAAAGGAATATTATATCGGTAGATTATTGTATGTGCAATTGTTTTCATTATGTACATTTTCAGTGATGGAAATGGGGGAATATTTTGAAAACTGTACTATATATTGATGAAGTTGCTTACTACCCAGTAAACAATTTGGTGAAGTGTCCTATTTGGTGAAGTTCGAGTCACTCGTACAATTCTATTCTAACGCTTTACAAGTTCTCTACCTGTCACAGATTTTGTGTTAGTTTTTCATAATAATATTCTTTCTTTTTCCAACATCATTCAATAAGTATTTCTGTTTCTTTCCCACATGGGTATATTTTTATTATCCGGTCATAAATCATAAACCTACTCCGCTTTTAATTCAGCAGTGAACTGTCGTTGCAATGTCTGTAGCTCATAAAAAGGACCTTTCCTATGAACGACTGAATAGAAAACGAACACGTTCCAGACAAAAAATTCATGATATGTAATAGAAATTAAGTCGAATTTACTCCAAAATGTTTACTGGGTAGAACCTCAAATGTCCAATTATTTTTTAATAACTCCTTATATTTCAGGAGATATTAACAATTAAAAAAGTCATTTTTTGCTATCTGTTATATACAATTATCTCTTTTATACAACAGTGCGTAAAAGAGATAGCATATTCAACATAGATCTCTGACAAGTTTACAGGTTACCAACCTTACAGCTCAAAAATCTCTGCTTTATATTTATATATCAAAATATCAAATATTATTTACAGCTATTTCAAGGAATAATAAAATTCCAATATTATGTCAGCCGTAACAGGGTTAAATAAAATAAAAACTTATTATTCTTTGACTTGGCTTGATTATTTCGTCTACCAACAGCTACAAAACATTACCACAGCACTGACCCAATCAACAAATAACTGACGTTAAAATGCATTTCACGTCATACAAATATGGTCGACCATTTCTAGCGCTAAAACTACAATTCAAATTTTTAATTGCTATATCTCCGTCAACATTTAGATATTTAATAAAATAGACACGTCAATACACATTTATTAACATCAATTGGACACAAGCCCATCAGAATGAAATTATGTTCCTTCATCCATTCAAGATACTGTTTGACATTTCAATCACTGCAAATGGACAGCATAAGGACAGACTGCGCGGTTTGCGCGATTGGATCGTTTGATATTCGTGAATTGCGACCAATGTGCACAATTGCCTATATATCTGGAATATTGATATTGCTTTATGGCCTGAACGGATCATTTAAATATAATAAATATATACCTATATCTATATACTTATATAAAAGTACAGTGCTGCTTCCAGAAAACCTGGTGGTTGTGGGCAGAAACACATGTGTCATAAATTGTGTACAACAGTAACAGTTTAAACTATCCCTCCGGGTAAACAAAACAATCAAAACAATAATGGACTTGTACAGAAGAAAGGAACAAGGGTCTAATGTACCCAGCACCCAGGCTCGTTGAAAACTAAAGCAAGAAGGCTTACATAAATCTTGGCTTGTGTGGGAGGCCTCCTGCGCTTGTCTCACGATGATCTGAAAGCCATATTTTATAAACCACTAATTAGTTACTCCCTTTCTTTAGTTTTAGTTAATTGGAATCTAAGAAAGATCCTATATTATAATGTTCCAGGTGTATATATGTTTTATGTTTGGTAGTGAATTTTGTATACTAGCTCGAAAACGGCTACAGAGAAGTTTTTGAAAATTTCGTATTTTGTAGAGAATAAAATTCTAAAACTTTTGGTGTCCCCGGATTTTTTCCTAAATTTCCTGGAAACCCGTAATTTTGAAAAAAAAACTGGAAGAAAAGTGGGTCCTTTTTTGCTGTATAACTTTATAATCGTAAAAGATAGAAGGATGAAATTTTGCATGTGTATTACGCTATTAAATGCGAACATATTTCGATGAAGGCAAAATTTAATAAAAGGGGCTCTGAGAAAATTAGGGTGCCCGGTTAGGAAATCGGACGTCAAAATCCAAGACAATTCAGATAATGAATTATTCTGTTAAAGTGATTAAGGATTTGTAGTAGTTTCTGAGAAAAAGTAAAATACAGCACTAAACAAAATCTACCGAATTAAAAAACAAACCCGCTTTGTCTTTTAAATGAAACCAGCATAAATTTTGAAGATTTGTGGCCATCAGATTGTCCAAGACCGATGTTAACACTAAATGCTGTTATTTTTCGACCACCCAATTCAATATTTTATCAGGGGTGTATTGGAGACATATCAAACGAAGATACAGTTGGGAACTGTATAATGTTCGGAGAGGCTACAGCCCTGATGAATCGTCTGAGACACTTGTCAACGATGTTTTAAGATCATCCGTCATGAGGATCTGAACTTGTGGCGGGGATGTCAACTGCAGGACTCGGGTTACAGATATACCTGTAGAAACGGTGGCTCACAAACACAGGGTGAAATAAAAGAAAACAAGTAGATAGACCAGTGAAGTGACCACTTAAAAGTAGGCCGCATACAGGACTGGATAAAATTAAGCAAACATTTTGGAGTCACTTTGTTATCATATTGAAGATGCGTATGATTTCTTTGTCATGAAAGAGTTCATTTAGACTGTCTGTACACGAGTCGACTAATTGCAAACTAGTCCCCCAACGAAAACGAAAAACGAGCCATGTCGAGTCCATGCCCATTGCCCTGCGACCAAGAAACATAGTCGCTCAAAACGTGCTCAAAACCAATTTCAAATCAGTTTAGTTTCGTTCGTGCCGTGTGTGTTATCTCATTCGTATACTCGTGCGTTCTCTCACTAATAACACAGCTCCATTCTCATTCGGTTCGGGCAGATTCGGGAATAAGGTTTGCAACCAGTCGCCTATGTGCTAACGGGCTTACAGTTCAGTTTCTCATAGTCGTTCATATGAAGGAGTTCATATGAGTCTATTTTATCATCTACAAATGGCGAAACCACTCCACCTGTCGGAATACAAATGAAGATAAAATTGATGCGAACTGTAATTGAAGTGTAATAGACAAAACAGAACACTTCACCAAATTGTTTACCGGGTAGTAACTACTGACATAACTGTTAAAGACCAGTGTGCGCCTAGCTTTATAAATAAAAATACACATTCTTTTATACGAGGAGAGAGGCATCTAAGCACCGCATGTTATTAGAAATAAATTATTAAATCAAGAAAATTATAAATGCCCCTGGCGGCAAAAACCGGCAGCATTAATTTTTATATTAGTATAACAATTTTTTTTAATCTATATCTATCTATATATTATTGCACCCACTCGAGAACTTCGAAGTCGGGTGCGGAGATGAGCACGCAATGTAACTTGATTAATTGTACAAGGAAAGGAAGAGGGGGGGATCTAATATCTGATATTCAAAGTCATAAAAATATTTGAAATTGATTGGTCTACTAGGAGAACGTACGAAAGCCATTAGTTGTCTTGTCAAACTTTTCTTAATTATATTTGATTTGTTACTCTTTTTTTTCATATTTTTTATTTAACGTAGGATTATTTCTAATGCTTAATTCTATCTATAACAACCTCCAACATGTTGGCAGTGTTTATGGTGTCGAGGTCTCGTTTATTTGTTACTACATATGCTAGTGAGGAAGTATACCCCTAAAAGGGGAAGAGGAGAGGGGACTTGGCGGCAGATTGCTGTGTCTTCAGGCTCAATCTTCAAACCAGTGCTTCATTTTCATTTTAATAATTAAAAATGTCATATTCTTTTTCCATCTATAAATTGCCATCTCTGTTACACAATAGCGTGTGTACTTATTATTGTACGGAATTTAATAATATACGAATGAAGTCAAAAGATGACAAAAGAGAAATTTAAATTTTAAGTAGCTATATCTCCGCGAACTTTTGGATATTTCAATAAAAGCTTAAAATTCGATTTTAGCTGCTGTTTTATAATATGGTTCAATATGATACAACTTTGAGCACACCTGCTTCACGTCTAAATCTTCCTGGAAGCATAATGGCCCACGCAAATTAGGACGCGGACTCTTTTGAGACCAACGGCTATTCAAATAACTATCTGTTCATATTTTAACAATTCGTAAAATTGAATATCATAAATTTTTGATCGATTTAAACTTTCATTTATTTGATTTATACTAATTAGTTCTTTGAATTTATTAATTTATATTAATATTTAGCCTATAATAACTTACCTTAAATTATAACTAAGATACAGGGTGTCTAGCAGGAAGGTTTAAACTTTATTCTGAAAAAAACATGTACATTCAAATATAGTATTTATATCTATGAATGTCTACAACAAATGCTGTATTCTCTCCAGTGTGCGGCTATCCTAATTGTACAGAAACCGAACGTAATACATCTATTAATATCGTAATTTTTTGACGCAATAATATTAGATATCGTGTTGCCCGATATGCTTGTCAAATACATCAGTCGACAGCATTTTCGTAATCGCTACAAAACGTTTGTTATGCTGATATGAAATGGACACCGTATTCTTCATATTTCGTTTATTTTAGTTTCAGTTATTTCAAAATATTTTGTCCAGTATCAATCAGTAACACATATTGGTATTATGTAGAAATGAAGCCAAGATCTTTTGCATTCACTGCTATGACTCTAGTTAGATCAAAATGTTTGAAATGATAATTCATTATGCTTTAATGTAATTAATAATATTTACTTTTTAAAGTATGACGTTTAAAGTTATTAGCAAAGATCTCTACTTTATTCAAAGCAGTCTGAAAATATCATAGATTCAAACTATTGTACAATTGCTTTCCAGCATCACCATTAGTAACGCTAGGTGTCTCTGAAAATCACTAATTTGCATTTTGACATATATAGGTTATTTTGTAGCACATTTATAAATGGCTTAAGAGAATATTAGATATTAATAATAATTCATAAGTTTAAACTCTTTTAAGTAATATACTTCGCCAAAGATAAAGTGGAACTGTTTTTACCAGAAACAATAAACATCAATACATGTTCAAATAATTCTACCAATTTCTACCAAAATGTTCAAACAGGTAACCTTTCTTGTAGCTAAATTTCTTTTTACTAACTGCTTCATGTTAATTAGAAATGCTTCCTTGAAAATGTTATTCATTTTAGGAATGCATCCAAATAATTTTTCTGTCAACTTCAAAAGTAACTTGATATTTTTCTAACCTCTATTTCTTTAATAATAAACAATAACTTTCGATCAACAGGCGGAATATTCAACAGATTCTTCTGAAAAAGTTAAATGTTTTATTTGTGATAATCTTTTAACGGATACAACAGAATGGATAAATGTTTTACAAAGTCGTACAAAATATTCGAATACAGATTTTTGTACAATGATAGGACAACTCATTGGTACTTCTTTCTTGGTGTATATAACAACAAGTGATTACGTTTGTGCCAGATGTGATAGATATATAAATAAAGCGGACAAATTTTTAGACGAAATTAGTAAATGTAAAGAAATTCTATCAGAATTTGCAAGGAAAAAATATGATGGAAGCAAAAATGACTCAAAAACTCTTGTTGAAGACATATCCAATTCAGAAATCGTTTTGCTTAAAAATGATTTCAATTGCATTCTTTGTGATTATCGAACATATACTTTAGAATTGTTGCAAAAGCATATTCAATCACATGATTATAAAACAATTAATGTCACCCCAGATACACCTCAGACTCCAGATATAGAATACAGATGTTGCAAATGTACATCAAAATTCTATAATGTAGATGACATGAACTCACATATCTCAGAATGTATAAATACACCTAAGATGTTAAACGAAATATCAATTACTCCTATAGAGAAAACAAAGCCTGACAAATTAGTGAAGTCTTCAAATAGTACTACAGAAAATGAGTCATCATCTCCTGAAAAGGATAGTTTTCCAAAGAGCCCTCCAAGTAATCCAAAAAGTGCTTTAAGGACCTTAAGGATAAAACAGCGAAGAAAATCCAATCTTAACACTGAAGACCATAAAACGGATGTGCTAGAACATTCAGTGGAATCACAGTTAATAGAATATGATCCTGTAACATACACTCCTGCGCCTATACCAACAGCATCTCGTGCGAGATACATGAGAAACGAATTATACGTTTGCCATATTTGTAAATACAAAACTTATAACCAGGAGTCGATGAGAAAACATATTCGGATTCATAGACAAGATTATGTAGAGTGTTTAATCTGTAAAAAACTTTTCAAAAACATTAAAACATTACGGCGGCATCTCTCATCACACACAAGCGTTATTTGTGATGTTTGCAATAAGGTTTCTATCTTTTTCATTTAACATTTATTTAATTATTTATTATTTATAAACTAATACTTTATAAATTTTAGGAATTTCGAAATACTGCTGTCTATAATGCACACGTAATGTTACATCATCCAAAACAAAAGATTTTCGAATCAGATTTAAAGACAAATACCGTAGAACTCTCCTTAGGATCGGATATGTTAATTGAAGAGTACATTGATAGTGCAGAAGACAATTCGAATGCTAGTCAACAGTTCTGCATAGTATGTGGTATTATTGTTACTGGTGATGACCACACTTGTAATAGTTTTGTATCTGAAGCTATAGACGAAGTAAGGTTTTGAAAAGAATGACTTTAATTTATATATATTGGACAAATGTCTATTGTTACATGTTTATTTCCAGTCTGGTGATGCTGGAAGCCAAATAGAAAACGTCCAGAAGAATTATGATAATAGTGATCCATTTTGTCAATATTGTGGTAAAGAAATAACTCCACCTCAAAAGCTGAAAGAGCATGAAAGAAGACACATCAAGTAAATATAGTTTATTGATTATTTTTGTAGTCTTAAGACCTTTTTAGGCGATCCGATCCAATTCACTCATATTACTAATAAAATACAATTGCAGATTTGAGAGGTTGAATCTACAGTGTCCAAATTGTCCAAAGAAATTTCGAACTCAAACAGGACTTGACTATCATATGGCTAAACATACTGGCAATTATAAAACATACTGTGAAATTTGTAACAAAGGTTTTATGAGTCTGAAATTTCTAGAGGAGCATAAGGGCGTACACACAAAGGTTTGAAATATTCTTTAACTGGAAATATACTTTTCACAAGAGAAGCGTGGCTAATTGTTAAAATGTTATTTCAGGAGGATCGTTATGTTTGCGATGTATGTGGAAGGAAATTTTGTTATAATTCTACTTATAGAATGCATAGGTTGGTGTTTTTAGAGTTCGATTCTGAAAGTGAATACAAATAGATAATGCGTATTATATTTACTATTATTTACAGGCTTTGGCATGATAATCCGATGCCTTATGAATGTAATATATGTGGTGAGAAGTTTTCACATTCTTCTATAAGAAAATTACACATACGACGAGTGCATACTGGCGAGCGACCATATACTTGCCAATATTGCGATAAATCATTCCTAAGAGCAACTGTCTTAACGAAACATATTATGCAGCACACCCAAGAGTTTCGATTTAGATGTGAACCCTGCAATAAAGGATTTACAACGCGTCAAAAGTATGTAATTAGATAAATTATCCCTCCCCTAAAACAAACACAAATTTATATTAAATTTTATTAATTTCAGATATGGTCTTCATTTAGCAAAAATTCACAGGGATCCTTCATTATTAACAAAAACAGAATGTCAATATAAAATGGCATTAAAACCAAGTGAAAAAAATATACAAAATGATTCAGAACAAGAACAATCAGAAGATGCAATATTTTTAGATCCAAATAATATATACACACTTGTTGATAATGAAAATGTGCAATCTGAAAATTTACAACATATAACTACACAAAATTATTTTGAAGGATTTAAATACGAAATCATTACAGACGCTACTTTGCAAGAATATATTGTGATGGCTGAAGGACAAATTAATGTTAATGTTGATAACCAAAATATTATTGTTGAAACTTAGGCCAAGAGACCTGAAGCTGCAATCGATTTATAAAATAAAGAAACATATCTTAATACGTATAAAGAAATGAAACGAAATTGTATATTGTGAAATATATATTTGCCAAATTGCAGCTCTAAATAATAGTTTGTTCATTATAATTTTGTTTGTTGATTAATCGTAGGTGTATATGATATGGTGCCCCACTGCCTAATAAATAAATTATTTAATATATTTATTGCATTCTTACAATGGGCTTGTGTCCTCATTTTTTAGTGGTAGATGTTAAGAAATGTGTATTGGTGTGTCTATTTTATTAAATATCTAAATATTGATGGAGATATAGCAATTAAAAGTTTGAATTGTAGTTTTAGCGCTAGAAATGGTCGACCATATTTGTATGGCGTGAAATACATTTTAACGTCAGTTATTTGTTGAGTGGTCAGTGCTGTGGTAATGTTTTGTAGCTGTTGGTAATCAAATAATCATGTCAAGTCAAAGAATAATAAGTTTTTATTTTATTTAACCCTGCTAAGGCAGACATAATATTGGAATTTTATTGTTCCTTGAAATAGTTGTAAATAATATTTGATATTTTAATATATAAATACAGAGATTTATGAGCTGTAAGGTTGGAAGCGATTGTGATGTCACATGCATTTGGAATGTGTATAACGTTGAATCCCTTTAATAATTAAAGAGACAAAATGACTTTTTTAATTGTTAATATCTCTTAACATATAAGGAGTTATTAAAAAATAATTGAACCCTTGAGGTTCTAGTAACCCACTTTATCAAGATATAGTACACTTTTATAGAAATTAAGACAGACATAGGACACAAGCCCATTATAAATAATTACCAATCGCAGTAAAGAATGTATTTATTTTGTAAAGTTTAAAAATATATAAAAATTAGATTTCAACACAACTCAATGGATTGTACTAATGTAATAGATTCGGTTATTCCAAATTACTTTTATTTATTAATTAATTATAATAATATATATCAAAATAGAAGGTTCAATTTTCTATTGCTTATCACGACACCACAAAACTACGAACATAAGAGGAGGTCGTCAGTGATAAGAAATATAGGCCGACATTAAATATATTATATTAAAAAAAGTCTATTCTATATATAAATACAATCGCCATGATTTTGGGATTGATGAAGTTGCTAACATTTAATGTAATGATATCAATGTTTATTTAGTTTTAGAGATAAAATAATTATTGCATTATTTTAAATTATGATGTATTTTAATTTAAGGTTCAGTGTCTTCAATAATGGCTACCAACAGCTTCAGTTCAAAATGAAAGCCACAGCTAACGGCACGGCGTAATTTTCAGTGTCATACTACTACACAGAAGTACTTCCTAATTCTTTTTATTTCGTCGTCTAGAGAACGAGGTGAGTTAATTTTGGTTGTGCATTCAATTTAATAAGTTGTCTTAGTATTATAAATAAATATATCTTATATTTATAAATTATAATGTTTTCCATAAATAAAGATGTACCAGTAACAATATTTAATCTTTGGTAAATAGTGTTTATATCATTTTAGAAATTTGTGACTACACGTGTATAATATAACACGCCATTTTTGTTCTTTAACTAGGAGAATAAGTTTTAGATTGTACAATCAATAAAGCATTTAAATGGTGTGTGAAAATGCCTAGCCTTTTATGAGGACACCACGTTCCACTACCCACTTTTCTGATAAATGCTTTACAATTATATCTACATTAAACTGTTTTTAGGTTATGTTTAATGACATTCATTGCAATATTTTTTTTTATAATTTCAGGTCAAGATGTCTGCACATTTATCCTGGATGATCATTCGTAACAACAACGCTTTCTTGTTGAAGAAGCGTAACATCAGCAAACCGTTCAGCACGGTGAGTTTATAATAAAACTTTATGTTAGATATATTAAAGGTACTATATATGATGACATTTTATAGCCACCAAGATCGCTGAAAGTTGTGAAGATCTATTTGCTATCTGAGTTTTTCTTATTAAATATATTTTAAAATATCTTTGAAATTCGTAATATCAACTATGTCTTTTTTGCTTAGGAAGCTAGTAACCTCACGAACTTGAACTCCTACCGTTACAATGGAATCATCCACCGAAAAACCGTCGGTGTTGTTGCTGCTGATAAGAAAGGATTCACAGTAATCACCAAGAGGCCAAAGCGTCATGTATGTGTTAAAAGTTTGAATTGATACATCTTTGCCTTAAAGAATTTTGTGCTAATAAACAACGTAATGTTTCAGAACCGTCCAGCAAAAGCTACAATGACCACCACCTTCAAATCTGGACCACGACGATCTCTCTACAATTTGAGAAAGACTTTAAAAGAGGGCAAATACCGCAGGGATCTTACAAAGGTAAATAAACAAGTATTTTATTCTTGTTCGTTAATATGTTAACAAAATGATGCTTTATGTATTTCTGGAGCCAACAATGAAGACTCTTATTCATCACCCACTATTTGAACCTGATTGTATATTAAAGAGACAATATATATCTTGTTTTTTATTCCTTTATTTGTTATTAACATTTAACTTTGTTTTAAGGCTGCTCTCCGCAGAGCTAGTGCAGTTCTTCGTTCCCAGAAACCGGTCCCAACCAAGAAGCGCCCAGCAAAGAAAACTGAATAAGAATCTTCTGTATTAATTTATAAATAAAGTTCTTATTCTAAATATATGCTTTTATATTTTACTAAAACATCTTTATAAGGAATATACTTCACATTTATATGCTTAATTAATTTAGAGGTCTTAAATATAATAATTTTTTTTAAATTAAAAATTTGTTTTGAACTACAAACATATCTTTTGTATGAAAATTCTTTGCTTATTTTAAAAGTTTGTTTAGTAAAATATAACTTTCACTTTGATGTGGTTGTGGGCATAAATAATTTGTATTTATTAAATATTTCACTTGCAAATTTAAATACATCATTTCCATCAGGGCCCCCCAGTTTGTAGCACCATCGTTTTAGTAATCTGACTCTGGAGCAAATTGTAATGCATTGCAACTCTTGCATTATTTCAGTATAAATTTGCTATAGGATAGTCCAAGTCACGATAGTTCGGGGCGACTTATACTTAAAAGAGGTGTTAAGAGCGGTATAAAACTAATACGACAATGAATTTTATCTTATTCGTTTCTATATACATTATAGAAAAATAAATGAGACAATGCTTTTTAGTTACATCGGCAGTTTATACCCCACAACTTGTTTTAACTATGAGTCGACGCCGAACTCTCGTAATTTGAACTATACTTTAATAATGTGAAAAAGTCTTGTTTGGCTTGGAGTCTTCTCGTGAAAGGGGGCTCATTTTTTTAACAACACCTTCTACAAATGTAGTGATGACTTGATGGTTTTTAAATTAGATTTTTTGCAATGTTTTTGAAGATATAGTAATTAAAACAGTCATTTAAAGAATTAGGATATTCTTCAGTAAAGAGAAAAAGTCTTGTTTGGCTTGGAGTCTTCTCGTGAAAGGGGGCTCATTTTTTTAACAACATATTCTACAAACGTAGTGATGACTTGATGGTTGTTAAATTAGATTTTTTGCAATATTATTGAAGATATAGTAATTAAAACAGTCATTTGAAGAATTAGGATATTCTTCAGTAAAGAGAAAAAGTCTCGTTTGTCTTGGAATCTTTTCGTGAAAGGGGGCTCATTTTTTTTAACAACATCTTCTACAAATGTAGTTATGACTTGATGATTCTTAAATTAGATTTTTGCAATATTATTGAAGATATAAGCAATTAAAATAGTCATTTAAAGAATTAGGATATTCTAACAGTGTAAATTTGCTATAGTCTTTAATAAAGAGAAAAAGTCTTGTCTTGTTTGGAGTCTCCTCGTTGAAGGAGGCTCATTTTTTTAACAACACCTTCTACAAATGTAGTTATGACTTGATGCTTCTTAAAGTAGATTTTTTGCAATGTTTTTGAAGATATAAGCAATTATAATAGTCATTTAAAGAACTTGGATAATTGAACATTGTAAATTTGCTATAGTCTTTAATAATATGTAAAAGTCTTGTTTGGCTTGGAGTCTTCTCGTGAAAGGGGGCTCATTTTTTTAACAACACCTTCTACAAATGTAGTTATGACTTGATGGTTCTTAAAATAGATTTTTTGCAATGTTTTTGAAGATATAAGCAATTAAAATAGTCATTTAAAGAACTTGGATAATTGAACATTGTAAATTTGCTATAGTCTTTAATAATATGTAAAAGTCTTGTTTGGCTTGGAGTCTTCTCGTGAAAGGGGGCTCATTTTTTTAACAACATCTTCTACAAATGTAGTGATGACTTGATGGTTCTTAAAATATATTTGTTGCAATATTTATATAATTATCATTTAAAGAACTAGGACAATTAAAGAGACAAAACTACAAAAACTTGTGAGACAATGAAAACGTGTTTTGGAAGTGGAAATTTAATGTTTGTTTTGTAGGAACCTCTCGTATTTTCTATAAGAGTGGTTCAACTATAATTAAGAATCATTGTAATTTTACTAAGAAGAATTATAGTTCAAATTACGAGAATTCGGCTGTGGCTCTTGCTTAAAAGAGATTGTAAGAGCCTTGTAAATTTTCAATGCGTTGGTAAATTTTATCCTAATAGTTCCAATAAACATTATAAAAAAAATTTGTGATGCAGTCGCAAATTCAAAGCTTTTGAATTGTACGAACTCTTGTAATTTAAACTATACTAAGGATATGCTGATATAAAACATATTCCTTGCAAGAATAAAGTACTGTTATAATTTTAAGGTTATCTTAATAAGTTTGACATATGAACACTTGTTTTAGAAATGGCTTCCGAGGAGCACAAACACCTGTCAACATTTATTAAAAACGTTCATGAAACTTTACGAAAGAACTCAAGATTATTGGGAGCTGAAGAAGCATGGATAATACATTGCAAGGACCAGGAAAACTTAAAAAAATATGCAAAAGCTATGCAAACTTTAGCCACAACATTTTGGCAACAAAACTCTTCAGATAAAACAAAAGCTGCTCAGTCAAGAATAGAATGGGTGGTTCGACAATGTGAAGAATACTTCTTCAGAGGTGAAATTAATCGTCAAAGACTTAAAGAAATAAATATCTTAGGTTTAATATTAGAAGAGCAGGTTGTAGTTGAAGACATCTTTGCAACTGACTTAAAACTAAAGCTCCTGGACGTTGGAAGTTGTTACAATCCATTTGACATCTACGAATATTTTGATGTAACTGCAGTAGATTTAGCTCCAGCTAACAACAGGGTGTCAACGTGTGACTTTTTGACTATAGAAATTGTGAAAAACGTGGAAATTATGTTAAGTGTTGAAAATACAATAACAAAACTGTGTGAAAGTTCCTTTGATATAATTGTTTTTAGCTTATTGTTGGAATATCTTCCATGTTCTGGACAAAGAATAACGTGCTGTCAAAATGCCTATAAACTTCTGAAGGAGGAAGGTGTTTTAGTTATTATAACACCTGATTCAAAACATGTAGGGGCAAATGCTAAAATAATGAAATGCTGGAGGTATGCACTAGCTCAAATGGGGTTCTCCAGAATAAAATATGAAAAACTATCGCACATTCATTGTATGGTTTATAGAAAGGCGATAAATAAATTAATAACAGAGCGATGGGCAACTTTACACAGGGAGGATGGTATGAAGTTTGAAATAAATATACCACAGGATATTAAAAGTTATGAAGAAGTAAAGGACGAAACGCTTGAAGATCCTTTAGCACATGATGTTGAAACGACTGTTGATTTGTTCTCTGAACTTCCAAGTGTTTATTCATGATATTCTATAGTCTGACAAGTGACATTTTTAGGTTAGTATATTTTATGGCACTTAAACATATAGATTAATTAAATTATTATGTTGTAAATAATCAAAAAGCTACAATACAGTTACATAATGTTTTTTAGTCGTAATAATCATAAAATTGAAGCATAATTACATTTTAAAAATCATATTATCTCATTAATTAGGATTTGAAATGTAGAAAACTGTAATTGGTTTAAAAACTACTACAAAAATTTATTGTAAAAATACTTGTCATCAACAACAGATGGCTCTGAAAATCACCATATTTTTCACTGCAAGTAAATAATTTATCTTAAAGCTACAACACAGAGTTCATAGGTGGCTCGTCGAGTCAGTTACAAAAATTTAACATGGCGTCTAGTTTTTACATATTTTGACAAGTGCATGGTGTGTTAGTGAGAACGTGGTGTTATTTTTGTGCTTTTAATGGATTAAATATCATTTAGGATACATTAAAAGGTTCGTTTAATATTGTCTTATAGATTTTCTATAAGTAGAATATAATCTTTTCCCGAATTGCAGTTAAATTAGTTTGCAAATTGTTGATTATGTTATTTCAAGGTCATTTGACACAAGTATTAGACTTCTTCAATCTTATTTATGTATATTCAATATAAAGTATAATTTACTACACAAATATAAATTTATTTAAACATTTAATAAGTTCATTATCCTATTAGGTCATCTGTTAAATAGTCAAGGAATTACAAGACGTATTTTCAATGTTTTCTTTCTTTGTTGCAGGTGTCAAGGAAGCTGAAGAAGGCCTAGATGTCCAGGAAGCTGCTTTTGGTGATTTGTTGGCTGGTGCAGTAGAACTTCAACTGGTGAGTGACAAGTTTTTTATCTTATTGTTTTTATTGCCGATTTTACTCGTCCAATAATTTATTTCTGCTTTCAAATGCATTTTTTAAGATGAATGATTTCACTCTATAATGACATATTGCACAGTAATGGCTCCCTTATTTCTTTATAAAGATTTTGAAACTTTCTTACACGATGTATTTATTAAAGGGGAATGAATACTCATTTAATTTCTGACTATTGTTGTGTCCATCTGATTAAATTGGTCCCCTAGGGCCCCCTATTGTTTCCTATACTGACAATGGTGTAATTTCCATGCTACAAACAATGTGTGTTGTTTCAATTCTTCACACATTCGTTGTTTCTAAGAATGTCAAGTAATGTCCCATAATTTGAAGAAGTAATTGCGTCTTAACATTAAAGAAAATAACGTCCCTGTAAATGTGGCCCTTATTTGATCTGAATCCCGATAATTATCGATCCCATCAAACCAGCAATATTTGGTTGAGTAAAATCTGGTAATGTGGTGGAGGAAGTCCAGCGGGGGCCATTGTAAAATCCGCACTTACAAAATTAAGGATCCTGTAATTTAATTGTATTTTGTGGTTGCATAACATTTAGGCCCTCTCACACTCAGTGAGACTTCTTAAGTAGGGTGTAGTTGCAATAGCACACCTTATCATGAGAGGAAGGTTTTATTTTAATGTTTATCAATACACCACTGTTGTAAAATAATCCTCAGTTAATACGTCCGTTTTCATTTTATGATTCATTTTGTAAAAGTGCTGATTTTAAAATGGCCTACTGTATGGCAAATACTGTATGTGTGTGGGGGAATCAATCCGTCATCAACTAACCGTGCATTTTAGGTATGAATTCGCCCGCCATCTTGAAAATAAGGTTGTAATCATCTATGACACCCAATAATATTATCTATTATGCTTTTTTTGTAGATAATAACATGATCTTTTGTAATTAAACAGCTACAAGTAAAAGTAAATCGTATTAATTGTTGTAATAAGCGGACTGTAGTGTTCATTAAGCCACTTAGTTTAAGCTTTATTTTTACTGTAACTTTTTTATTGTAAAAGTTATTAAGAAAAGTTGTGGATAATATTGTCATCTAAAAGCTCTTTACAAAATTTCTGTGTGACTTATAGTTTTCAACACAAACAAAATAGTGATTACACCACCATTTTCAAGATGGCGGCAGAATGGGGGCGCCCATCATACTGGAATTTACAAATTAAAATCCACGTTTGATCTTTTTACATGATGAAACAGAAATGTTTTTACCTACCCAAAATGTCTTTTTAAAATGACGGATTTCCTCGATGTTTTGCAGTAAATGAGCATGATTCTATAAGGGCGTTGAGGTGCTAGTAGGTCTATAGTTAAATTAGAAGAGTTCGGCGGTGACTCATGCTTAAAAGAGGTTATAAGAGCCGTATAAATCTAGGATACAATGGTGAATTGTATCTTATTCGTTCCTATTTGCAATATAGAAAAATGAATGAGACAGGGTTATTTCATTTTATCGTAGATTTATTCGGCACAACTCATTTTAAGCATGAGTCACCTTCTCGAACTCTCGTAATTTGAACTATACCTATTGGCTTGGTTGTTTTTTTCTGTTTTTATGTGTTATTTTCTTTAACTAATATTATTTGTATGGAGTCAAGCATGCTCATTTAATAGCATGAGTATCCGACACCTTGAAGGTGTTGATACATGCCATACAAATACCATAGTTACGAAAAAAACACAAATAAAATAAGAAAATAAACCAACCTTCGTTCTGACTTGCTATTTCTATTGCTTTTATGCCCGGTCAAACGAATATTTTCTAATAAAGAATCTTTCGTAAGATTCACACGTGTGAAACCTGTATGTTAATTTTATAATATTCGTTTCTCCCCACTCAGAAAAATGGAAATTGCACCATACTTATTATGAGTATATTTGTTTATGTCAGTCAATGTTCATTAAAAAAAATGTAATGAATAGCGACAACATCGAAGTAAAGTAAAGAACCACTTTAATTAGATTTTCTTTTTAATTTCAGATTGATTGACTTCGGGAACTTCGGCATAATCTCGCTGTAGGGAGGGTTCGCAGTTTTTGTTTTAGCAATGCAGGGATTCGATCGCAGTACCGCAGGGTTACGAGGCAAGAGAGAGGGGAACTATCAGAAAACTTTCATTTTGTATAGGTATTTTAAAACTACTGGATAGAATCATACAGCTGGAGAAGTTGGACATAAAAAGTGGATAACATGTCACAGGTATTATCTCACAGGATGATAGAGGATAACAAATTGACCATGATGGCGAGATGTCTGATTACGTAAATATGATTTCCAAGTACGGGCTTCATAAGGTCTAATAATAATAACAGGTATATTGACAGTATAAATTAATCATTTCTAATGTACTCTTGACGGATAGGTTGAGATAGATCTTAGAAACTAAAGCATTTAGAGATAGGTTATGTTATGTGTAAAATAGTGCGTGGTAAACCAAGATTTAATTAAAAACATGAGTTCTCTTAACAGTTCATGTTGATTTAATAACATCTATAGTTTTAAGTTAACTAAAAGATTTTCTTGTTGTATATTTAATACTGCACAGACTATAACCAAATCTCATATTCTTATGTTCTCATTTTGTTTTATTTTATATTTTCAGAAATGGCAGAAATGACAATGGGGAATTATTATAGGAGACTTATAGATCGGAAGCTATTTGATAATCGACAGAACGAGGGGGATCTCCAAGAGCAGAATAAAATTACGAACTTAGATGAACACCATCAACAGAAGGACTTCTAACGGTGTATCAACATATTTGAGGAAAGCTCAAAGGTAAATACAAAAAATTATATTAATATTTGGTCCTTGTTACATTGTTAAATATGGGGTGCTCCGTATATGATCAGTCTTATTTATAGTTTTCATTGTTACAGACATTTCTTTTGGGGGCGAAAGGTGATTATGCGACATCGTTTGGTTCTTTAAAATGAAGATAATATTGTAATTTAATAATAATTTATTGTAATATATAACATAAATATAATATTTAGATTGTAATTATATGTAAATATATTTATTAAAGGCTTATATCCTATAATTTTTTTTTAATTTAGTAATAGTATATAGTAATAGAATATTTAAAATTATTTGTGTAAAAATAAAACAGTTCTAGAGTTTACTTTTATTCATCATAGATGGCAGTATAAATTTTTGTTAAAACTCGAAGTCGTTGTATGTTTCGCACTTGATAAACCAAAGTATAGGAGTAAGGGTGTGGACGAGCAGACGTGGGTGGGGCCACACACAAACGTTATGCAATCGCGAAGCGATTGCATTGGCACCCTGCGGGTGCCACAGTCGCCTTTGGCGACTATGTAGGATGCCTCCGGCATCCTATAGGTGGCCGCGAAGCGGCCACCATAAACATTTATGCAATCGCAACGCGATTGCATTGGCACCCTGCGGGTGCCATAGTCGCCTTCGGCGACTATGTAGGATGCCTCCGGCATCCTATAGGTGGCCGCGAAGCGGCCACCGAAACGTTTATGCAATCGCAACGCGATTGCATTGGCACCCTGCGGGTGCCATAGTCGCCTTCGGCGACTATGTAGGATGCCTTCGGCATCCTATAGGTGGCCGCGAAGCGGCCACTAAAACGTTTATGCAATCTACGGTTCCTCCATTGATTTTTACTATATATTAATTAAATTTGTAAAGCCGACCGAAGGTCGGCTTTACAAATTTAATAACGTTTTTAACATTATTTTTTTCCAATTTTTAAAGAAAAATTCGAGCGTAGTCTCACCTTTTCTGGAGTAGTTTTTAAACTACACTGAATAAAATGTGTGCATACAACTCCTTATATATAAATTCTTAGTTATAAAAAAGGTATTACGGTAATGGTTTGAATCCCTGCTAAACAATGTCTCAACGTCAAAATATAGCGACCACTACAAAGGTTTGAATCTTTGCTAATCAATGTTGTTATAAAAGGCATTACGATAATGGTTTGAATCCATGCTAAACAATATGTCAAAATATAGTGATTAAGGTAGTGGTTTGAATCTTTGCTAAGCAATTTAAATATTGTTACATACACTATTGCCATCTACATTCATATAGTATAAACGCTGTGGTTTGAAGCTTTGCTAGATACTATCGCCATCTATATTTTAAAACCGTACCATTGAAGGTTTGTAACCTTGATACACACTGCTGCCATCTACATTTTCATACCGTAAACGTTGCGGTTCATAATTTTGCTAAGCACTACCGACAATTATATTTTGAAATTATAACGTGATGGTTTAAAACATTGCTACACACTACTCCCACCTATAGTTCCATAGTCCAAAGATAGGTTTATAGTACAAACATTGCGGTTCAAAGCCTTGCTAAACACCATCGCCATCTATTTACTCCACCTGCATTTTTTGCTATTACTACTGCAATCTACTTTTTATCACAAAATACATCTTTTACAAAAATACTGTTAAATCTATATATTTATTTTATATATAAAAAAATACATTGAAATATTTTTGCTTGAACTTGTTGTTATTCGGTGTTAGGAACCCAATTGTTAGATGAAGTTCTGCAGGAATAATAATAACCTCTTGTAGCAATTTCTAGTTCATAAATCGTTAGTATTAACGCCTAAAAAATTAAAAATTATGTATATATATATATATATATTATATATACATATATTATATACATATATATTTATATTATATGTACATATATATCATATATATGCACTTCTCACGCATACATGTTAGAAAATGCTTTCTTACCTAACGAAGCATACGAATGAAAAAAGGAGCACCCACTGCAAATTGGACCGCAAAGACGTGAACCATAGGCCGCACAACGATAGGACAGCTGCAACATACCTTCTGGATCGGCAGCTTCCCAATCACTGGCAGGTACCCCCAAACATGCGACCTCATACGCTTCCCTTTAAATAAAACAACTCATATAAAATTGATCTACAATTAACATTTAGAAATTAAAATGCAATCTTACTTATATGACCCTCCATCTAGGAACTGGTACATGGTTGAGGAGAGTGGTATCTGCACGTTAATCATTGTGCTACCTCTTAAACAAAAGGCCGTTGCTCCTGACAAGCCTACTACAACACCACCAAGTTGCTGGGGACGCGCTGGAAGAGCTCCTACTCGCACACTAAGACCAGCACTTCCCGAATAGCACAGCATTCCTTCTAATTGTGAATTCCAAGCAACACTGTTCACATTAGATTCCTACAAACGTATATTTATTGTAATCTCATGACATCTTAATACAAATTCATCTGAATTTAACAATTACCTGATACATAAGAGTATCTGCAACTAAATCTCTAACTAACAAACGACCTGCGTCATCTACAATGGCCAGTTTACTTCTTGAAGCACTCAGATCAAGACATCTAACTGCAGACAGTGCTCTGGTTACCAGGACCGGCAGAGGATTGTCCAAGAATATCCTCCAAACCTTGAAATAATAACGAAAGAATTAACAAATGAAAATGAGTATTTATTGCGTTATGATTGTGTGTTACCTGGCCACTTTTTAAACCAAGTAGAAGTCCTTCACGTCCTGCAGGACCTCCAGTAACTTTGATAATACGTATATAACTATCTAGCTGCCACTCCCTTTCCACTAGCCCTTGGAAACTAAGACTCTGCAATCGTTTATCTTGGCATAAAACTAAATTCTTGGCGCACACCACCTGTAAATTTAACAAATTCAATAAACAGAGACTTTTAATAAATGTAAATGTAAAATATTTACCAACAAACTGCATTCTAACTTCCGACTGATTTTCTCCTTCACTTTGTAGTGCATTGGTTGACTTTCTCCAGAGTACAGCTCGTATAACACAACACGTTCTGGTAATTGAACCTTAAAAACACATTTAATCGTCATAAATCAGTTTAAAGATGG
Organism: Panorpa germanica; assembly: GCA_963678705.1. NCBI lineage: Eukaryota > Metazoa > Arthropoda > Insecta > Mecoptera > Panorpidae > Panorpa > Panorpa germanica. The sequence continues at coordinate 9,314,672 of OY783223.1, read as the reverse complement.
TGGAAATACAAGATGAAACTTACTGCTAATCTATTACGATAAATTGCAATCTTATGGACCAGATCTCTGCATTTTATTCTCACTTTCTGCCCGGAAATCAAATGCTGTATAATAACATCGCTCATATTTTCTCGGAAGGCGTATCGTTCCCGGTACAGAGCGTGCACCGTGCTGAAGGACAGCTGGTAGCACCCCACGGTTCCATCTTGGCAGCCAACTGCCTGTAAAAACACCAGATGCATTCATTAAAAGTTCTGCGAATTATAAGACACGATTACTTCAGCGTTGCTCACCACGTAGTTCGACTGGGGGTGCGGTTGTGCGCACCACACCCAGGAGTTCTGCGTGTCGCCTAATGTCCCCAGCTTTGCTCCATCTCGTGTCATCAGAATAAGAGATTTGTTGCAACCTCCAACCAGTAAATATTCTCCGCCAGGAAAATACGGAACACATAATGGTTCTAATCCAAGTGGTCTTTCTTTACTTATTTGTTGTCCTCCAACAGAGTAAAATGATACAACTTTCAGTTCTGAAGATTACAACGTACAATCCGATATTGCATAAGATGCTAACTATTGTACGCCACACATTGTATAGCATCTCCATTTCTGCAAATTATAATTTGTGAATATTTTTTAAGAAACACAATCCTCTTATTCTATATCTTACTTACAAGTATTTTCGTACTACGTACTTCCAGCTTTTAAGTTCATATAATAACAATTTTATCTGAACTTCAAGATGCAAATTTTTTACCATCTTTTTCATAAGAAGCACAAAAGAGGACATTTTTATTTATGCCCCTTTAATGGTTGTATAAACTAATTATTAAGAAACTTTTTGACATTAGAAATTATTGTAAATGTACAAGACAAGCTGCAGATGATGCACACCATGCACATTGAAGTAACGAGAATTATTGGGGACACATAATTTTTAATTACAAAACATACACGATTTTATCTTTAATTAATTAAAACTTCTAAAACACATCGACAAACAAATCCATTCTAACATAAGTTGACATAAGTAATAAACTAATAGTTCATGATGTCAATAACAGAGGCGCTGGTCTAGCAAAATGGTTTCACATGTTTTTCATACTATTAATTGCTATAAATAATTTATATAAAGTTGATAATGTCAATATTGAAATTATTAACTAATAATTCAAAGTACCTCATTATCTTTTCTATTTTTCAGCATCTTATCTCTTTATCCAACACACGGCTTTTATTTCCCCGGTCTCTATTTTAAAGGTACCGTTTTAAAATTAGTAAAAAGGTTCCTATCTTAAATAAAGCACCATCTTTAATTTGCATAATAATATTACAACACAAAACATTCATGTCATTTTATACAGGTCGTTGAATATTAATAATATTTTTTTATAATCATTTCTATTCAGCTTTGAAAAGCTTCTTAAGTGATTACAATGATATATTTCAAATACTTTGAACATCACTTCGCTCTTCAATTCTTTTCATTTGCTTATATTTTAACAAATATAAAAAATAGACATGAAAAATTTATGGACTAAATAATATTTGCAATAAAACCTAAAAAAGATATAAACAATCAATATAAAAGATTCTTAATTATTGTAGTTCACCATACCATTATTTGGACCGCAGAAAACACCACAAAATTACAAGCCTATATCATTTATGCTGTGATCATACAAATTAATCTATTAATTAAATTCATTTGATCCCAGCACAGTAACAACATTTCAGTAATTAAAATTTGTTACACATTTCACATATACCAATAATAGACTCGCAGATAATGACAGAAAAGAGCCGATAATTGTTTAGTCTGATTGTATAATTAATGAAAAACGAACACATGAACGTAATTGCAGGACAATTGATCTAACTTGTTGGAAAAATTAGTAATATGAAACGATTTTTTGCCGAAGATTCATGTATCTTCCGATGGGCGAAAGCGAAATACCATATTGATCGAGTGGGGCTAATTGCCACAATTACTGACACACTAATTACTGTGTGTCAATCTGTAAGAAATGGTCGTCGTTTTCCTGTCATTACTTGCCGATCTACTTAGCTTTATTAATTATTAACATGCATTTTAATACTTGGCTCACAATTCATACTGCTAATATTTTCCAAAATTATAATAGTTGTAGCAACGTCATAGTTTCGCACGTTTCGAGTAATGAAATATTACTTCAATGCAAAATCGCACTTCAACTATTACAATTTGTTAAATTGAAATATCGCACCATTCAATTATATTGTATTTTATATTTGTATTTTTTTGTATATGAAATATAAAGAATTATAAAAATTCTTATTAGTACTTGCTTGAAATGCAATGGCACAAAAATGAACATTTTATGTAAATTTCAAGAAATAACTTTTCCTGAGTCAGGAAATGACTTTGGTCATTTTTTATTGACACTGTCTTCTTTATTAATAATTAGCTAAGAATTTATTTCTTTGGAAATAATTTAAATTTCAATTTGGTGAAAATTTGGTGTGAAGAAATAATGAATAAAAACTTTAACTTGAAATTTAATAATTACATGATGACATATAACTTATAATTATTCTATAGTTTTTATTTAAACATTTATTTTATCTTATCCATAAAAAATGTTATCAGAAATAATTTCACTGCAATTTCCAGTGAAATTATTTCAAGCACATTTTTTAGAAATATATTTTATATAATTATTTCATGCATATATTTTTACATTTATTATATTAGTATATTATTTAATAATTTTTTAAATTAAAATTGATAATAGAGATTTTTAGAAAATATTTTTGGAAAGAGAGCACACAATCAGTGAATTTAAAATAAAAAGAGTTTAAAGTTATGATTTTAAACCAAAGCAATCTAGTTAATATAAGAGTCAGCTGTTTGAACAGAATATTAGAATTTTCAAAAATATATCCTACAGATGGAATTACATCGTAGTTAAATGGAATGTTCTAATAAATGCAGAACTATAAACAAATTAGTCTTTTAAAGCGTGGAATAAATTGATAAAAACTGTAGCCATGAAAAATGTTATTTAATATTCCAACATTGCGCTGACATATACTAAAGCTAGATGGCTATAATTATAACAATTAATAAGATTTATAATAAATAACAATTTGTCATTATTTTCGAGTATTACCAATTTGAATAGAAATTTAAAATCACGATTTGTTTTTCTAGTTTTCATATTTTATATACTAACTTAACGAAATAACTGAATTTTCAAACATAAATATTATCAATTTTTCTTATATTTTTGATCAAAATCTAATGTTTGTAAATTCCAACTAATAATAAAATTAATTAAAAATAAATGTAAATCAATTGATGAAACGGTGTACATTTCTATTTATTGATTTACATTATTTTTGATTTTATTTTAAAATAATTATATACTTAATTTAAATACAAAAAAGATCACATTAATTACATACACAGAGATATTGCATTTTATGAAAGCAAAATATACGTTTCATGTACCTAACAATTAACAATAAAATCACAAATAAAAAGCTTTTAGTAATTAAATAACAAAAAATGTCAAAATTTTATAAAACTGTTTGTACAAATAGTGCGACTAGTCAATCACTTTCATTGGCTATGTTCAATTTATAAAACTTTAATAATATATTGATCGGTACCTCCATTTTATTAAAAAAAATCTATATAAATGTTATATGTGTCTATTATAGAAAGGCAATCCTTTCATTAAGTAATAAGCACATATAACTTAACCAACATCCCAATTTTCATTTTAACAAATGTAAAAAATACTTATATATTATAGATACTTTTTGCACTTATTAATTTTTAATATAAATATATATAATTTCAAATCTATTTGTTCGATTGAATATTAACAATTGAATTTTTGTCATGTAACTTTTTAAAAACAATAACTAAAGCACCATTTTATATATATGATTCCGATTTAGCGCACACTGGAAACAGGACTGACTTAAGAAGGTTTTGCGGAATAAAACGCAAAATAAACAGTCTTGTTTTCAGTGTGCGCTAATCCTTAGAATCATAATTAATTAGATGTCATTATATGATTCTAAAAATATGTTTCACACTTTATACTTTTCTATCGCAGTTTAAGTATGTTCATGTTTTATAAAATATCTTTATAATAAAAATATTTAAATATCCTAAAACTATTTCGCAAGGAATGATTTTTTAAAAATATAACTTAAAATTTATCTTAAAAGAAACTTTTGATTTTGCAAAAAAATGATTCTCCTCTATGCGAAAACTAAAATAAATGTCAAAAATAATACTGAAATCAAATCTTATAAAATAATTGCATAACTTATAGATTTAGAGTGGCTACAAGTTAAATCTTTGAATATTTATATATATATCATATAGCACTTCTTTAATTTAAATCTAAGTAACAATTACTTTCTTATATCAATTTTACTAATAAATTACATAAATGAATTTAAAAAATAAAATATCTAATACTATTCTAATGTAATGTTTGGATGAGACCATTAATTTTTGTACTCTGACTTAGTTATAAAATATATATATATATAAGCAACAAATATTCAAAATATATTTTTGGTTATTTGTATAAGCGATCGATATTGTTGCGCTATATACATCATTATCATAAAAAATAATCAAAAATATATTTAAATTTGTTGTGTAAATCAAATGACTAGTCCATAAAAAGATTACGTGATATTATTATTAAGTCAGAGTTAGTTTTAAGAGATATAGATTTATATATATATAATTTAATTTGTCCTGCTTATTATATCTAAAAATATGTCGTATATAGTATTGTTAATAATGCTTTTATATTTTTACTTTCAGTAAATAATTATTATTGATATCGCACCTTCAAGCCAGGATTGGCTAATGATTCTTAGTTGCATAGCAATAACGTATTTTAAGAGAGTTAGGATGATGACATTTTAATGAGAACAAGAGAAGCAATAATTGGATCATAATATATCAACGAATTTGGTTACAATGCTATAAATTAATCAGATCATTACCAAAGAAAAATAATGGTAATTAAATATATTATTTTAAACTTATAAATTAATCTCAAATATAATATTTAATCAAAAATAAATAAGCTATACCTTTTTAATATTTTAATTTAACTTACAATGAATCAAAAACTCTATTAGCTTTATACCGTGTAGTTTACTTCTTCGAATGTTGAAGACAGGTATTATTTTAAATCAGGTGGCTGAGTTGATTCATAGTAAAAGTTAAAGTACGTCTAAAAAGTTTTAGGGAATTTATTTAATGAGATAAAGAACTGTTTTAACTTCTTTGCTGTATTTTTTTTATGATGTTCTACATTTACACATATTAAGATGTATAAACTAATGACAATAAGATAGCAATCTTAACTATTCTATTTTATAATTTACGTATTTCTCTGATTCAATAAATAATTAATAACTTATAACATAATACAATAACAAACATAAAAAATGATATTTATCTACAATATATCTAACAATGCCGAAATAAAAACTGCAATCTGCTTTTATTGTACAGCATTATAACCAAGGTCGTGATTTTACATAAGCTATTTTAAGCTGTAAAAAATCGAATACCGTATACGACAATTTACTCTTCTGTGACACTACTTACCAGCACCGATGGTTCGTCTTTCAGGAACGTACCAGAACGTTCAACGTGAGCTATTATTTTACTCTCCAATATTTCACCATCTATGGTGTCATTCTTCAAGCTATTTTTGTTTTTATTGACAGATGTTGTCTTTCGTTTAATATCAGGGACCCCACTGTTAGTTTTCTGCTTATTTACAGATATTATCTTTGCAGCACTTGCCTTTGTAGGACTTGTTAAAGATTGGCTGGTTTGCAAACGAGTAATTCTTTTATTTTGACCGGTTGGGCTGGATAGTTTTACATCTAATTTTTTATTTGGTATTGGTGAGCATTTATTTTTTAATGTTGTATTATTTCCTACGATTGGTTTTGTTACTTTATTTTTAATCATTGGTGGTGGTTCTTGTTTTGATGTTAATAAACTCCTTCTTAAACTCGGCGAATTTGTATTCGATGAAACGCTTGAAGATTTTCTTGAGTGTGGCGAGCCAGTCACACTAGAAATTGTTTTATTGCGTACTACAGATGAAGGTGATCTTACGCTAACACTTGTTGTTCCACTTTTGGAAATAAAATTATTCGTTTTAATGTTATTTTTAACCATTGTCAAATTTTCTTTATTCATATTCGGTGCAGATTTTGATAAATTGTTTTTATTAATATTTCTATTAGTTCGCAAGTTTTCTGTTAAAGCAGTTTTCTTTACAACCTTGCCATTTTCTGCAGTAGTATTTACTTCCTGTATAGAATTGGATAAAACAGACTCTTGAGTGTCAGCCTCGTTAGTACGTGTTGACGTTGACATAGATTCAGCTAACGAATCCATCGACATTTCCATTTCATTTTTAAGTTTTAGAGGAATTAATTTACCTCTACCGTTTGCAGGAGATGCTAAACTATCTAAGGACATATTATTCGAAGCGTACTTTTGTTTGACTTCCGTTTTTTGTTTATTTTTCAACGCTGCTGGGCTAGAAGTTCTACTTGAATCGCTTGATGAAATACCTTTCTTATTTTTAGTTAAAGGTTTCTCTACTTTATTGTCACGCTTCCTAGGTTCCAGATATCGTGGTTTAGCTTCTGCTAAGCGAGCCGTCCATGATTTAGGTTTTGGTGTGTTAATATCATCCTCTACAACAATACATTCTGACTTTACTTTCTCCTTCGATTGCTTAGAGTCAGTGCATTCAGAGAGTGATCGTTGGTGTGTTAATTTATCATGAATTTTATTTGGAACAATTTTATCAATTTTCTGATTTATGTTTTTAGTTTTCGAATCACTCTGCAATATATTTTTATGTGAACTGCTTTTCTCAATACCTTGTACCATACTCTTTGCAACAGTTTTTTCAATGCTTTTATCACTCGCACTTTTATCTAACGTGCCGTTATTTAACCTTTCTGGACCAGCTGCGACTTCAGTTTTTATTTTCTTTTCTAAGTTCATACTATACCTGCTGCTTCCACCATATACTTGCCTGTCTGTACTGCTTGACCGGAAGACAACACCACTTATATTAAAAACAGGTACTTCTATCTGATTAGAATTTGCATTTTTCTGGTTGTCTTGAGAGGATGCTCTTTTTGATTGAGCATGCATAGCTTGACGAATTTGACGTAAGTCTTGACTTCGTGAGCTACTAGAACTCTAAAAATTCATGTTTTTAATTAAAGTAATGCATTTAATATTTAATTTCTTTTTTATGGTAAAATAACTTACTCTAACACTGCCACTTCTAGATTTGCGCTCAATTGGACATCCAAGACATGCTAAATCTTGAATACGACGTCTTAAGTGGGGATCAAGACGACCCCACGCTGGTACCCTCATTGCACGAGCTCCTTGCCGAACTAAACACGACTCAACAAGTGCTAGTAAACTATCCACTAGTCGAACGAACTCCTACGAATGAAAAAATGAAACATTATTAACGCGTTTACATATTAATTACAGTAACATATAAAATAAAATACCTGATGATATTCTAAGTCTTCGTGACCGGAATATTCTTCACTCCCTGCAGAATTTGCATGAGTCTTATGCACTTGACTACTTAGTCGTGTAGCTTTATGATAACTGCGACAAGCTTGATCTGGTGATAGATTATTTGCGGCATCCACGAGCGTAACTTCTAGACGAGATATATTCCAGCTCATGTCCCGACCGAGTGACATAAAACTGAAATAAATTCTATTATAACTGATCCACTATTAGACGTTAATAATATTTAAAATAAAAAATTATTACGTGTCAGATGTCAGTAAACTAGCAAAATGGTCTGTCACATAGCTGTGTGCACTTTCCAGAAGAGATATTGTAAGTCCTTCAATGGTGGAAGCCCAACGTGTTGCTGGTAATGTAGTCAACAATTGTTCACAATCCAATATAATAGTCAAAACATTATCAATACCCTGTAAGTAAAATATTATTAAATTAAAACACGGTCCAGTACAGCGCGCAGTCTATATAATTTTGTTAATAATTTCAATATTACCAAATGAGCAATTATTTGGTGTCTTGACCGATCCATAATATCTGAAGATAATGATGAAAAAGGTCTCGTTGGCCAAACTTTTAAAAAATGACGACAAACCCATCGCATAGCCCGTCTGTATAATTCGTCTAATCCATAAGTTAATGATAAAGGTAAAACTTGACAAACTCCAGCAATGCATTCCGAACAAGGCTGTAAAAAATAGATTTTTTGTATTATTCATTTTAAAAGTACTACACTATAATTAAAGAAAGTTTATAATGTTGTAACTATTACCTTATGAAACATATGACAGTACGTTGCTTTGAGAGCATGCGCTGTAACTTCTTTTAGTCCTTCCAAACCTAATAGATCTGCTAATGAAGCTAACTCCTGCAAACTAATGCCTTCAGGTGGTGTGGTAGCTCCAGAATAAATATGGCAGAGTGCAAAATGTACTGCACCATATGTAAATCTATTAAAAATATCAATTAGTAAGTAATATATAAAAAACTAGCTTTTACCCCCGTCGCAAGCGACGTCTGTCTTTTGCGTGTGGCTTGAACTTCATGCAAAAATTTAGATGCCAGCAGAGTTTACCCCCGTCGCAAAGCGACGTCTTTTTGGCGTGTATGATTTGAATTCAATAGAATAATTCGTAATTACATTTCATATTTAATTCTATTTTTAAATTGAAATAATAAATAAACTCGCCACACATATAAATTGACTAAAAAATATATTTTTTTTATCAAAATAAAAAATATTTCAATTTATGCGTTATTTGACAAACTTTTTTTCAAAATTTGCGATTTTTTTTTTTGATTCGTAAATAAGTTACTAAGGTTAGCCTACATACAAAATTTCAATTTTCTAGCACAATTTTTACTTTCGGCAAATACTGCCCCCGTGCCCCCCAATAAAATTTTTAAATTTTGAATTTTTTTTCATTGATAATATACTTAGTTATTCTAGAATCCAGAATATGAACTTTCTCCAAAGTTCCCTAACGGGCCCCCGAATTTCTTCAACCCCCCCTTTTTTAATTTTTGAATTTCTAATTTTTGAGAAATGTCAGCATTGAATACCTTAATACACATGCAAAATTTCAACTTTCTATCGTTTACGACTTAAAAGTAATACAGCAAAAAAGGGATCACTTTTTTTCCAGTTTTTCCAAAATTACGGGTTTCCAGGAAATTCAGGGAAAAATCCGGGGACGCCAAAAGTCTTAGAATTTTTTTCTCTACGAAATAGGAAATTTTTAAAAAGATCGCCGGAGCCGTTTTCGCGCTGCCATACAAAATTCAGTACCAAACATATAAGATCATAAGAATATAAGAATAGATTCAAACACCTGGGACATTATAATATATGATAATAATAATAAAATTAATGTATTGTAAATAAATAATACCCCTGCATTGATATAACATTTCCAGCACTCTGGACCCATCCACCTGCTAAAATTGCTGCAAAATATTGACAGCGTGATCTTAGAATGCACTTATGCGCCTTCATTCGTCGTCCACCAACTTCAACTGTAACATCTGGTGCTATTTCTTCTAAAAACATTCGAAGAAGATCTTCACCAAGTCGTCGAGGCTGTTTTGATAAACTGTCTTCTGTACTATCTGTGAAATAAAAACAAAGAAAAGTTTAAAATATTCAAGAATAGTCATATAATTATTATATTGATTAGATATAATATCTCCTTTTATAATAATATTGTGTATGAACTTACCCAATGCTGATCGACCCATGCTTGAACTTAGACTGGATGTACCTGACAAATCAGACACTAAATCTTCCGTATCCAATGGACTCCTTGTAAATGAATTAATAATTCCAACACCACTAGGAAGACTATTGCTAAATCCTGAAAAATTGTAAAGAGTACTGTATTATTTAATCATGTTTCTTTTATTTTGTTAATTAACAAGATTATTATAAGACTGTATGTTTGCAAGTAAGAAAATAAATTCCGGATTACTATGATCACTTAAAAATCCGTAACCGGATAATTTAGATGTTATTTTTCAGATATTTTTTGTATAAGGATTTCATATCAAACATAATATATAAATGTTATATATAAATAACAATAATAAACTGACCTTTACTTAAGTGAGGAAATAGTCTTGATAAGCTTCTTGAATTTTCGAATGAAGTCACTAAATTTGTAATATTATTTCCTATAGATCTTGACATATAAGTTCTGTTTTCCATAAACTCACGGTCTGGAAATAACTTCGATATTCTGTTAGATCCCGCCGAATTTGACATTAACTTGTCATGCAGGAGATCAAACTTCGGCATGGGTTTATCTAAATCCGACAGTCGTACAAATTTTTCATTATCTACTTTGGTTGTATCATTCGGTCCTTCAGAAGTTTCTGTAACTGTAGCCAATAATTTTTTCTGCCTTTCAATTGTTGCTTGTAAAGTTTCCATCGTATGCACAACAGTATTTTTCTTTTCTTGCTGAACTACAATTTCCTTACTTTCCACAATGGTTTCCATTTGTATCGGTCGATCAGGTAGTGGTTTAACTGGTGATTTTTCAACCTCCTCCACATTTTCATTTTGATAAGTAACATCTTCTGTTTCTGTTGATGTCGGAGAATTATCTTTTGTTAAAATACTTTCAGTCTGGGAGCCTGGGCTGCTTTTATCAAACGTTTCATTTATCTTTGCGTCCCTACGGTGCTTTTTATCTGATGGAAGACGTCCATAACACGAACCCGTCATTTTATGGTCCATATTTGAAGTAGAAGATCCGGAACTCATCTCCGATTTCGATAGAGAATAATCACTCAGAACAGAATTATAAGAATCGACTGAGTATGTCGAGCCTTGAGACTTTTGTAACGTTAAAAACTTATCACTTAAAGAATTTCGATCCACAGATAAACTTTGAGCTCGCTTGTGTTGGCGATGACCTTCTTGTTGTACGGGTTCAGACGGGGTTGGTTCCGTATTCCATGAATGTCGTTTTGAACTTGTTTTGCTTGCAGAGCCAACTCTTCGACGTATAACTGGAGACTCTGTCTCAATAAACATAAAATAGCCTTTATTTTTTGCATCAGACGATTGTTCAATTTGTTGTTCCTCAATATTTATATTTGTATTCGATTTCAATTGTTCTATTTGTTTAGAATTGTTTTCTTTAAAATCAATAAACATAAACGATTGTTTATTTTTATTTTCAGAATTTCCATTGTTCGCTTTCTCCATTGCAGCAACACTTTTAGACATATGAGCTGTTTTAGTTGAAATTGGTATACTATCATTTTTTTCCACATTCTTTTTTGCATGCAAAGAAGAGGCCAATCTATTTGGCATTTCTTTTGGTGCAGGATTACCTTCGTTTAAATCTATGAACATTGAGAAAATATTCTTTTTATCATTAATCGATGCTACAGGTGTTTTTTGTTTTGGACTCTTCGAAGAAGCTGTTTTAGAAAGATCAACATAGAATCCTGTTGATTTTTTGCTTTCACTTTTTGAATCTGACTTCGAAACATCTGTACTATCGCTATCACTTTTGAAAGTAGGCGATCGATTCTTTACAGACTTTCTTGAATTACTTTCGCCAAGGTCTACAAAAAATGTTGAAGTTTTAGAAGGTTGAGGTGGCGTTTCTTCAATATTTAAAACTTGTAAATCACTTTCAAATTTAGCTGATCCTTCACTTTTACGCCTCGATAAAGGTTCTGATGTACTCATATCAACAATCCAGCATGGAGTAGATTTAGTTTTTATTTTTTCTTTAGGTTCTTTAGATATTTCTTCAAGATCTAAGACTGCACCTCCTGAAACAATTGGAGTACTTTCAATTTTTCGTCTTGATAAGGGACTATCATAAACTATTTTTGGTTTGAAATCTTCTGCACAAACTCCGCCTGAAAGAACTGGGGCAGATTCTGCATATTTCGATTGTTTCTTTGGCGAATCGACAACACCGTTACTTTGCAGTTCACTAAAATATCTTTCACGAACATTTCCTGAGTTTTCAGTATTTTCTATTACATTATTAAGAGATGATTCCACACGTTGCAAGTCAATCTGGATTATAGAATTATTTGGGGTTTCAGGAAAAATAACACCATCACTCGTATATCCCCTGCATTCGAATGACTCATTTAGATCTGGTTTAAAGTGTTTGAAAGAAGTTATTTTATTAATATTTTCGTATTCTTCAATCATTTTTGAATTTTGAATCTCCGGCTCAATGACATGACCAGAATATTGAGGGATAGAATTGGAAAATACTAAGCTTCCTTGTCGGCGTTCATACTCTTGTCGTAAGAGCGCAGCATGGTCCTCATCCGTCTCTAATTCAAATGTTCTTCGTCTAATTAAGCCAGACTTTCTAGACTCATAATCTGATGTGTCATTCATCATTTCCTGATTTAAAGTAGCTGTATCTACGTCATCACTTTTCTTAATAAATCTACATCTTTCGAATTGAGTATGAAAATTTAGGTCTTGATCTGCAAAAAACTCAACATTTGCTTCTTCTTGCTTTGCATTAATATCCTCCCTAACAGATGTTTCTTCAGATGTTGATGAGGTCGAATCCATTCTCCTAACTTTTTTCGCGTTTCTGAAAGGTTTTAACGTCTCAGTTATCGATAATTCTTTTTGAAATTCTGCTGTTTGTGATGGGACGTCGTTATCATATTTTGATTCACTAGTCTTGATGGCTGTTGGTTTTATTCCTGAGGTACAGGCTTCAGAAGTTCCTGGATGTTGTAAAGTAATAGGAACGTATTGTGGTATCTCAACTTCGTCATAAAGTGAGGAAGCATCAATAAAGCAGTTTTTCTTTACAGGAGTCTGATTAAGAGAAACATTTGAAGATAATTCATCCTTCAATTCTGATTTTTCATCATAATTATGTATATCGTTCATTTCAAAAACCTCCTCCTCATCTCTGTCAGAAACACAAGGGGACACTGGTGTTCTAGATGATTCAAGTACAGAAAAAAATAATGAACAGTATTTCTGTTCATTCTGAAGAAATGTTACGCAAATATCACGAGTTTCCTGGGTATTCTTCATAGGAAAAACCGACTCCCAAGATCCCGTTTCTGAAGAAATGGACGATGATTCCAAATTAACAATTTCTTCATTTTGTCTTTGTTTTTCTTCTTTTGTTGATATAGATGACCGTGATTGGTCATTTCTTTTATTATCATCAAAATGTTGAATTGTATCTTCCAAAATATCATCAATCGTATCTGGAGTGTTAACCATTGCACTTTCCTCATGTCTAATGAAACTTAAATCGTCTGTTTCTTCTGGAGAATAGAGGTCCCTTTCATCATTGGTCAAACGTTCTGAAGATTTTAATCGTAGGTTATGGGTCTCATCGGATATCAAGAGTTCTAATGGTTTATTGAGAATAAAATTTGGTTTTTCGTGGTAATCGTAGTCCGTAAAATCTGTTTCGCAATCCTCTTGCAATTTTGTTGAAGATGGTTCGGCGCATAAGTCCCCATTTACAATTACAAAATCAGATGTCCCGGAACATTCTCCAACACTGGTAAATTGGCTCATTTCAATATCTTCTACAGCGACAATACTGCTTTGATTATTAATATTTTCTTCATGAAATCCACTGTCAATTTTGGCGACGTCATCAATTTTTAGTGTGTTCCTTAAATAATCCTCCGAGCTTGAGTTACTTATGTTTGTTATAAAGTCACCTTCTTGTTCCCGTTGGTCGTCATCTAATGGCATGTCATCTTGAAGATTAGATTCGCTTAAATCCATTCCAGAAGTTTCAGAACTTGAGTGATTTCGATTACTTACAGTTGAAGCGCTCCCGGTCTCCAAACCGGAGTCGTGGTTGCCAGCAACACCTTCCATTATTTAGTACGAATAAATAACTTTAAAACATTTTTCAAATTTTGTTTCGGTTATTGTTATTTTATTTAATATAAAATATCACAACCAATATTTATCTAATGTCAGACTAGAGGGTTTAATTATTTATTAATGTGTTATTTTAAAAGATTATTACTTTTTTTAAAATATCACAATGGCACATTTAATGGCCACATATTTGTTTACATTGAGAAGAAGTACATTGCCGTTGACAGACCCACGTACACGACTTGGAACCCTATTTAAACCATTTCCCTAACCCACCTGTAAAAGAAAAAATGTATTAGATATTCATTTTCAGAAAATAGTAATTTAATATATTGTCATATAAAAAAAAACAGACGAAAATTTGAAAGTAGTACTTGACGTGCTTTCTAAAAAGAAGACAAGTGATGCGATCTCTAAAAATAGTACGAGCTCTGCGTTAGAAAATTTATATGGGAAAATATAAAATTAATTCTAACATCAGAAAATGTTAAATAAAAGCAACAATTATACATTTCATAAAGCATTGTTATTTCACATGATTCAATTTACAGTAAAGTCAAATATAGACATAGGATGGTCAGACAGTCAATCTGTCATATTGATAAAGAGTTATATTTTATGAATAAAACATGTTTCGGAAAGAACAATATTATGAAAACATTAATTAGCATAAAGTAATTATTTCACTTACATACTACATTTTACTTATTCTTGCAAACACTCTTTTTTAATATACTTTTTAACACTTCTATTTGACATATATACAAAAGTTTCGATTTTCTTTCGACAGGTGCAAAACCATTATACATCAAATTTCACCAAACATACAACACAAAATACATTCACTAAAAATATGACACTGTTTATAGATATTTGATATAAGGTTTTCTATTACCAAAATGTGCTATCGTGTTGACTATTTAAACAAACAATTTATGCAAATATTTGCATATTATTTGTTTATATTTTTAAATATTAGTCACTTTTTTTTAAATATTAAAATGTTGGCAATTTTATAGTCTGTTCGTAAAAGTTTCAAATGAGAGTTAGTAATATTATTAGAGAAGTTATTACATAAAAATGTAATGAAGTAATTTATATACTTACTACAAGTTGTTATCTAAATAATAATTTGTAATAGCATTCTTAAAATTTATCTAATTCAACTTATTGTAATAATGGTGTGCCGGCACATTATATTCAGACGAGCTGTAAATTGCTTAAGGTACCCTGCACATTGCAGGACAAATGGATGTATTCCAAAAACTTGTACCTTTTGCAAGTTGACTACCAGGACCTGAAGTGTCGTATTATTTTTATTCAATTCCCAATGTTATTAAGTCATTTTTGACTCTTTCAATTCAATTAATTAAATTCAATAAATTCAATTACTAGACCTTGAACAAAGCTTGTAACGCCAAAAATATAACATAAAATTAGGCGGTAAAAAGATATTCAAATTTTAAATAGCTATATCTGTCAATTTTTGGATATTTATAATAATAAAAATGCAATTATTGTTAAATGAATTATTCTCTAAGATGAAACAGAAATCTGTCTCTGTAGAGACCTTTGTATAAAATTAATATTTGTTATGCCGGAAGCATGCGATTTAGGTGTGAACAGTCTTAGGGTTTTTGTGATTCTGCTTTTGGTCACTTTTGGTGGTGCCGTGGCGTGAGTAGTGAAGCACAGTGAAGTGAGTACTTATTTTGACGTTAACAAAATGTTGGAGTTTATTTTGTAATAAAATTAAATAAAATGGTTTTTATAAAATAGGTATTATAGTTTGTGTTACTAATTGTGATATTTTAGACTAAAACAGTGAAAATGGCTGGAATAAGTGGTTCCTCAGGGAGCTGTAGTAATATATTGAACCGAACTGAAAAGGAAAAATATATAAGTGATTTTAATTTTCCACTATGTGCGGAGTCCTCTAAATATGAAAAAATGGCCAAAATTGGCCAAGGAACATTTGGGTAAGTTTTATTTATGTATCAAGTTACCCATAAAAGTTAATTAAACCATCCAAATCTGTCCAGAATGTTATTGACAAATTAAAATCTGTTCAATGAAAGTGAGGTTATGTCAGGTGATAAATGGAATTAATATTTTTTACAATTTTACTCTAATACCGTTATTAATTTAAAGCAATAAGATTTGATACATAAACAGGTATAATATTTATATTGATAATAATACATTTCATTTACAGGGAAGTGTTTAAAGCTAGGGAAAAGAAAATGCAAACTATGCATAAATTTGTAGCTATGAAGAAAGTCTTAATGGATAATGAAAAAGAAGGTGTAAGTAACAAGAATTAATTAAATCTAAACAATAATAACTGTATTGTAGCGTTGCTTGAAGGTTATTAACACGTGTGCAATCCAAACTTTTTAATTTCTAACATATATAAGTATTACCCAATATTATGAACTATTGTATACTAAATTAATTACAATAGAAAATACGCTCCTACAAGTGCTATTTCTATCACCTATTTGTACTGTATATTAATAATATGTAATTTTTTTTACAGTTCCCAATCACAGCTCTTAGAGAAATTCGTATTTTACAATTATTAAAACACGAAAATGTTGTAAATTTAATAGAAATTTGCAGGACAAAAGCAACTGCACAAAATGGTTACCGCTCAACATTTTACCTAGTATTTGAATTTTGTGAACACGATCTGGCCGGATTATTATCAAATGTAAATGTTAAATTTAGTTTAGGAGAAATAAAGAAAGTAATGCAACAATTATTAAATGGTTTATATTATATTCATAGCAATAAGGTAAGTTCTCCTATAAGTTATTTTTATGAAACTTTAGCTAGACTAAAACGAATTTCTTTTTCTCAGATATTACATAGAGATATGAAAGCAGCAAATGTCCTAATTACAAAAAATGGAGTATTAAAATTGGCTGATTTTGGATTGGCACGTGCTTTTAGTATAGCAAAATCTGGCCAACCAAATAGGTAAGCAAATCTGCTTTCATACATCATAAATGTATTAATTTCTTGTAATAACTGTGTAACTGTGGGAATCGTTGTAGATATACAAACAGAGTAGTTACTCTGTGGTATAGGCCCCCAGAATTGCTACTAGGTGACAGAAATTACGGTCCACCTGTAGATCTATGGGGAGCAGGTTGTATTATGGCTGAAATGTGGACACGATCTCCTATTATGCAGGTAAATATTTTAATTTTATAATTTTAATTCTATCTGCAATATATTTACAGGTAACAACAATATCTTCTTGTTACAGGGTAGTACAGAACAACAACAATTAGTTTTAATATCACAGTTATGTGGTAGTTGTACCCCAGAAGTTTGGCCGGGTGTTGAACAATTAGATTTATATACAAAAATGGAATTGCCGAAAGCACAAAAAAGGAAAGTAAAAGAGCGTCTAAAACCTTATGTTAAAGATCCACATGGTTGCGATTTATTAGATAAACTGTTACAACTAGATCCATCTAAAAGATACGATTCAGATACTGCTTTAAATCACGATTTCTTTTGGACAGATCCTATGCCTTGTGATTTAGGAAAAATGTTGGAAGTACATAAATCGGTGAGTTCCATATTTCCTAAATTACTGTATTTACTTTCGAAATATTTAACTACAATTAGTAATCGTCTATTTCAGAGTATGTTTGAATATTTGGCCCCACCTAGAAAACCAAATATGCGTCATCATCAACACCAATTGGTGAGTGCTGCAAACCAACAGAAGGCTTCTGTGGATAGTGGTTATCAAGACAGAGTTTTCTAAGCAGCAACGTCTTAAGTGCTATGACAACCTACACAACCACAGGTGATGTTAATTATGTATACGTAACACATAGATTAACGCAACTCCTCGCAATCTCAATGTTCCGTCTCTAATAAATATAAACGTGACGTTATGAAAGTGACGTTATTTTTTGACTTATGCCAGGTGTAATCAGGTGTAATTCTTCAAAACTTTACTTAGTTGTTTTTGTGTAGACATTAGCTACACAACACTTTGTTTGGCTTGGCTTTAAAGGAAATTATTTTTGTTATGAAAATTAGTGAATAATCAAATGATGCCGTTTTATTGCTGGGCTACGAACTCGGTTGTGAATATTATGCATAGTGCTATATAAACATTTACGGTGACAATGTTAATACAATTAGTTAAATATACTGAAATTATTTCATAAAGTATACATTTTATAAAAATATGATAATGTTAATACTTTAAATAAATATGTTTTTTTACTTATTCATTTGTTTTCATTATTGTTTCTTAAATATTTGACCATTACTTACCATATTAATTAACATATGAAGAGATGTATTGCATTGGAGCACAAAGCAAATGCAATTAAGACAGTGACCTTCTTCTTTCATCTTGTAAAGGAGTCACTCCGGGATTTAATGTTAAATTTTCGGGGAGGAAAGCGCCCTCATTCGGATCCCATCTTGAAAACAAGGCTGTAATCAATTTTTTTTTCTTCATAATCATATCTATAACTACCATAAAAAACTTGTAATATGCTTTTTTGTAGATTGCATTAATAATAACAATGTTATAAGCAAATATTTATCCTGAATGAGGTACAATAGAGTCTGTTCATTTCACCACCTAGTTTAAGGTTTGTTTTTGCTTGTAACACTTTTATTACAAAAAAATTTCATTAAGATAAGTCAACAGATATTGCCTACAAAAAAACGCTCTTTATAATTATTTTTTGGGATTGTGACAATAAGGTATGTTAAAAGATGAGGATTCATTTTATGTATCGGGATAAATTTATCTTAAAAACTTTTTATTAATATACAACGATTATATTAGTATATTTTATTAATTTAATAATACATTTTATTAATTATTAGAAATTAATTTATTCAATAAATCACTGGTTTCTTTCCTATGTATATATATAAATATACTATATTTAATTTATAAACATAATATTGTAAAAATAGTGAATCAATTTTATCAAGGTATACATTTTGATTATTTGTATTATTAATATTGAAACTAAAATTTCACTGAAAGTTTTAAATAGTCGGAAAGTGTTTATAAGCTATAATTAATATAAAATAGATTTAAATAAGTTATATTGACTTACTTGGATCTATAATTACAATTCAGATGTTATGGTTCGGTTCTTATTTTATATAATAATTTATATCCAGTGTCGCACTTAAAGAATTACTAAAAATATCACTTTCAAAAATTATTTCACTATTTTAATGTACTAAAATATTACTTTTTATAATAAAAATAAAAGGAAAAACTTTTGATATTCGATAAACAATATAGTTTAAAATGTTTTGGCACTATTTTTTGACTTTACGTTCAATTTTAATTATACTAACAATTGCTGGTTATATATTTACGGAAGCTAAAATCTTGACAATACAATGTCAGTATTACTATAGTTTTTAATAATATTATACTTTATAATAATTAACCGGTTGTTTCGAAATAATAAAATTCATTATCTCTATTATTTTCTGTTAAAATTAAATTAAATGAATCCTCTGTTAGAGTTTGAGGTTAATTTTTATGTGCGTATAAAAACATAGCAATTTCATTATGAACTTGCTATTTTAATATTCCTATTCGCGACGTATTTATATTAAAATTTTATTCACTTTTTATATATTTGTTTTCGTTTTTATTCAAGATATTGAAGAAAATATTTCTATTTATTTCGCACTGACTAAATCAAAACTATTCAAACTTAAAACTGGTCATGTCAAGTGAAGTTTCTTACAGTCTAAAATTCTAGAGGAAGTAGCTATAGCGGAAGTAACTTCAATGCATATTTTAAGATTTTGAACAGCGTTCAGGAGATTAAGTAGATAAATGTGTATTACATATTTTAACAACAATTAACTTAAATAGGCTAATACATACCTAATATTTCAATTATAATTTAATATATATTTAATTAAATACAATTTTTTTTATTTTTATTTTTTTCTATACACTTATGCATATAAATAATTGAAATAAAATAAAATAAAATTCTAAGTAGTTTCGTCATTGTTTATAAATCACAATATGAACTTTAAACGTAAACAATAACAATTTTTTAATACAATCTGCGATTCAATTTCTATTATACATTTATTTTTTATACTTTACGTTTTTAATCACTTTTGAGATATGATTCGAGTGGATTGGGCCCCCTTCTCTTTGTCTGTACCGTAGGTTTCGCTTCACCTAAAGAAATTATAAAATAATTAGTACTACTACTACTTCATTAATATTTTAATTTATAAAAATAGTTGAAATTGGGAAATATGCAAGTAAAAGTAAAACCCGACGACGAATCGAACTATGGTTAAGCACGCATAATTCTGATTATTATTTAGTTGAAGTTTTTATAACACTTTATCACTTTATTGAAATTTAAGATACATCTCGCTCTAAATAAATAAATGTAGTTGTTAACACATAAAATAACGCAATTTTTTGCTTGCAAAACGTGCTTACTGTTTTCTTGCGTACTCCTTTGAGCTTGCAGACAATTTAACCATTCCGCCAATGTTATTCGCCTGTCATTATTGGCATCACAATAGCGCGGTAATTTTTTGCCACACCTACGCAATAATCTAAAACATAATTAGCATTATTGCTGAACATTTTTCGATAATTTCACAACGACTAATGATGAATTTTTATGAAATTACAGACTCACCGACTATTGCTGATCAGTGCTCGGAAAGTCTTCCATTCTCGCCGGTCCAGGGCTTTGTTTATATTTTTATCAAGCATTACAAAGTGCCATGTGGCTACTTTTTCATCCTGAGGCTGCATCCATCTGTCCAAAAACAAACCCATAAATTTAATGAAATAAAATATATAAAATTAGGCTAGACATAAAAAAAACTATTTCAAATTTTGGACAGAGTACTGCCAATTTGTATATAATAATAGTGCTAAAATAAAATAAATAATAATTTTGTAAATATTTTAGTTATAATTTATTTTTTTATAATAATAGTAGTATTAGCTAAATACTTTTATCTCATAGTAAATAATAATGTATTTACTGTTTCCAAATTTGAGGTTCTAGTAAATTTCTAACAAATAGTTTCAATAAATTTTGTAATATGTTAATAATTCCTGCATAATACAAATAATTATCAAAAAATTACTAGCTACTATCTGTGAGACGACAGTTACAGCAAATATTTTTCATACAGAACTGTTTTACGTTGGAAGTTATTTAATGAAATTCATTGTATTTACATTTCAAATATATATTTTTATGAGATAATTATTAAATCAATAATATGTATATGTGATAGTCCGACCTTTATGATACTTTTGTGTATCAGGAAAAGTTGCTATATTGGATATATAGGCAAAGTATCGACCCAAATGTATGATATATTGTCGAACTAATTGGACTTTTGTACACTATTTGTTTTACAATAGTTGTTATTTTATTGTTACTTTATATATATCTTTCATATTATTTCTCAATCAACTTATCATGTTAGATACATGTTTTTCACGAATTCAACAATATTTTTATAGTATTATATTAAAAATAAAAAAAATATGACGATTACGAGGCAAATCTTACTATTAGTATAAAATAATAGGGGTATCACTCATGGTTCGTCTGTCTGAATAAAATGTGTCGGTACAACGAACAACAGTTTGATAGTATTTCGTTTATATAAGTGGAAATGACTCCTAACTGAAGTTGACTTTCATTCGCAAATTCTTCTTCATTTAAAACAATACCTTTTGAGCACCTAATTCGTTTGAAAAAGTTCGTTTTATGCTGCCTCTCACACTGGAACAAACTATTTGCGACGCCGATTATCAACAGTAGGGTGTATTTGAGTTGCTTTGCATTACCACACTTTATTATGAGCACAAGCTTCGATCGCAAGATGAGCACAAGATCGATGAGAGTGGAAAACGAGCACATATATTATAATTCTTTCGACACGTTGGTGTATTGATAAAATATTAAAGTAGTAGCTTGTTATTATGATAAAATATACTAATGTGAAACATCTCCAATACATTCTACTGACGAAAGTTGGCGTAGTAAGTCCGGTGTGAGAACACCCTTGAGTTTGTTCGCTTTATTTACCCTACAAGTTTTTCTGCAGGGGTATTGTTTGTTTCTTTACCCTATTCTAATTTTAAGTTTGTCTCAAAACGCGTTAATAGAAAAATCTGTATTTGAAAAAAAGATGTATTTTTATTTTCGTGTGGTCCGTAGTAAAAGAATATATGTAAATATCGCGAAGAAATTATATTTCATGTACAGTATAACAAAAAAAAAATATATATATATATATATATAACTGCATGTGCATCAGGTACATCGTTACAATATTAAAAAATATATTAGAAAATAAAATAT
Organism: Panorpa germanica; assembly: GCA_963678705.1. Lineage (NCBI taxonomy): Eukaryota > Metazoa > Arthropoda > Insecta > Mecoptera > Panorpidae > Panorpa > Panorpa germanica. The sequence goes on along the minus strand of OY783223.1, from coordinate 9,292,316 downwards.
ATTGATTAAAAATTATCAAAAATATTAATTTTCAAAAAATAAATTTAAAACATTTTCTGTTTTGTTTAAGTGATTTTTTCTTTTGGATTAGATAATTGTTTTTCATAAATTTTATTAAAATACTGGCTGTGTTCTAACTTTTTAGTAATGGGCTTGTGTCCTCATTTTTTAGTGGTCGATTTTTCAATTGTTGATTGAAATTGATGTTAATAAATGTGTATTGGCGTGTCTATTTTATTAAATATCTAAATATTGACGGAGATATAGCAATTAAAAATTTGAATTGTAGTTTTAGCGCTAGAAATGGTCACCCATATTTGTATGACATGAAATGCATTTTAACGTCAGTTATTTGTTGAGTAGGTCAGTGTTGTGGTAATGTTTTGTAGCTGTTGGTACTCAAACAATCCAGTCAAGTCAAAGAATAATAAGTTTTTACTTTATTTAACCCTGTTACGACAGACATAATATTGAAATTTTATTGTTCCTTGAAATAGCTGTAAATAATATTTGATATTTTGATATATAAATACATATAGCAGAGATTTATGATCTGTAAGGTTGGTAACCTTACACAAGGATTGTGATGTCACATGCATTTGGAGTTTGTACAACGTTGAATCCCTTTAATAATTAAAGAGACAAAATGACTTTTTTAATTGTTAATATCTTCTAACATATAAGGAGTTATTAAAAAATAATTGAACATTTGAGGTTCTAGTAACCCTCTTTATCAATATATAGTACACTTTTATAGAAATTAAGACATAGGACACAAGCCCATTCACAATAAAATATGTATGTAAAATTTTCCTTTTATTTACGTAAACATTTTAAAAATAGTGGCAGAAATAATTAATACTATTTAATATCATTTTATATCCACAAAACAATTTCACTTGTCTTTGATAAGAATTTTAAAAACCAAAGAAAGACAAATATAATATTTGTTTTATTGATTAAAGTTAGATGAATAATTATCTAATCGCAAATTTGAATCCACACAATAGCTGTGAATGTTTAAGAAATATATAAAACATATTACTAATAATGAAATTTAAAGATGCTACACTACTCACTAAAAAGCAATTATAAGTGCAATTAAAAAAATGAACAAGATATAAGAAACATAATTTTATAATCTAAAAAAAAAATGTATGTAGTTCTTTGAATAATTTAAAAATGATGTATATAAAGACAAATTCAAATAGATCAAATATTACTTGTGTTTTTAGGAGAGTTGTAATATTCATTTCAAGTCCCGAAACTTCAAATTTAAAAACTGATTTGATGTTTTTATACTGTTCCCAAATGAATTTGTCTTTGAATACATCTATTGGTTTTTTAAAATCCTTTTAATATCACAAACACTATTTAAATATATATATAAGAAATATTTAAATCCAATAATTACAATTCTTAGTTTGATTTGTGTAAATGATGTAAATAATTATGAAATGTATTTGTTTTCAAATAGGACCATCATTATGAATATGGTTTACTTCTAAATTTATTTTTATAATTAATAATTTGTAATAATATTTTTTTAATAAAATATGATTTTTCATACCCCGATATATTGGTTCCATTTGTTGCTGCCGCCATTTGTTTCCTTAAAAATTCCATCAGGTCCTTTAAGAATACAGCTTTTTTTTCTTCTGGACATCCTGAAATTAAATTCTAATAAAACACCTGTAGTTAAGAGAAAGGAGTCTTTTAATAAGGTTGTAGGACTAACCTTTCATAGGCCGACTTGGTGTAGGTAACGCATCACATTGAGGTTTCAAATCTTTTGCGGAAGTGCCTGGAATAGGAGTTCCGGTATCCTCATGAACGCACCAACAATATCCTGTGCTGATATAACACTGTACTCGTTTGTATCTGCCATCTGGTGTACATTCAGGCACATAATGAGCCTCAGCACCAGCCTAATTATTACAAAATAATATATATTTTAATTAGTTGAATATTACAACCTTTTTTATTCTAATACTGTATAATAAAACTATATAATTGTAGGTTTGAGTCTTGGAGTATAATATTTTAATTTTAAATTAATAAGCGACATCTTTGTTATAAATCCAAAAACCCTAAGAAAGGTGGTGACATGAGATAAGTCAGTGAGACAAACCTTTTTACTACACTATTTTATAAAGCAATGATATAGAGAATATTAATAATTATTACCACAGGCTCATCTAGAACAGACGCTCTATCTGATAGACAGTCGTATTCAGGATCTTCACGGCCACGACCTCCTGGATTATCTACAGAGCCTTTGTGCACTCCCATTGGATTACCGCTGCCATACAACACTGTTACATAGCTAATTATTAGTATTATCAAATATAATAAAAGATATTTTTTAAGTTTCTTATCAACTTGCTAAAGTAATCAATATGTAAATGGTTTAAGTATGAAATAGGTTTGAGTCTTATATATTCAATATAAATATTCTGTTGATACTTGAAAGAGATGTTATACTACTGTTAAATTAATGGTATTGTTAATACAAAAACAAATGAATAATTTGACTGAGGCATGCTAATGGAGTGCTTGATTCAGTTTAAAGCCCCATACCGTGCTTCTGTTTTAATTTAATGATTTAACATATGTTAGTAATATTCATTTTGACAATATAGTTTGTGAAAAATGAACATGGAAAGAGCACACAAACGAAACCAAACCTTAGGCCCAAATTAGTAAAATCATGCAAAAAACATTTGTTAAATACAAGTTATGTACATACACAGGGCCGGCTTGGTTTTCTGAATGTTATAACGAGTCCCACGAATAACTCCTGGCTCACCATGGCTCCTATCATCTTCTGATTCGTCTTCTTCCTCTTCATCCATATCGTCCATATCGTCTTCGTCGGACTCCGTGAGACCCATGCCGTTGGGGCCATTGGGGCCTCTGTGACCAGCTGAGGTGCTCCCACCGGTAACTTCTGATTGCAGCAACGAAAACATAGCCAAAGGAACTAAATCATAATGTAGCTTCTACATCTTATCCTAGCTGTTAATATTGGCCCTGGTCCTACCAATTTTGAATACGTTCAGATTTGGTGGTGGTATTTCAATTTTCATCTGATCGTTTTTGTTTTTGTGTTGTGGTATTTAATTGTTTAGTTACTTTTTGTTATTGTAACAATAACAAAGTGAAAAAGTCAAGTATAGATTGATAGAAATTTGGAAGAATCAATTTATTAGTAGGGTTATCACAATTTTTGATTATTTACATTTGTAGATAGGTTTTTGTGACGAATTTGGAGAAAAAGGCTCGTTCGGCGTAAGAGAATTTTGAAATTTAACCCCATTAACCCTATTCATAAGATTGTATCATGGTGTTTGTTGGTCAAAATTTTGCAATCGAGAAACTGAAATTTTGCATACACTCTTTGTGAAAAGTGGTCTTTGAAAAAAGAGTTACAAAATAGTGGTCGATATTTTACGAGTGAAACATCCTTAAGCCAAGAGGCCGATCCTTAAGGCAAATAAGATTTTGCATATCGCGGATTTTTAACAAGCTGAAGTTAATATCATCAGATCATCATCAAATGACGACACTAAAACAGAACCAGTTATTTTTATACCACGCATCAACGTTCATAACCATAAAACTGTCATTAATTTTAAAAGCAAACGGAGCGGACAAGGGTCTGCGGAACGAGGGAGCAGTCATCCTGCAGTGTCCAGTGTCCAGATGCCAGACAAAGAACAGATTATGTTCAATTAGTTGTTATTTGCAACTTCCTGAAATCGTGTGGCAGTGGTAGATTGTGGAACGTGCCGTTCCTTAATGTAAACAATTTGGAAAGAAGTGATGGACAAGGAATTTGTTCAACTTTAATAAACTGGAATAATTTACTAACTAGTCAAGTTAAATATTATCAAAAAAATCATGTTTTTTTAAATGTTTAAATCGTTTTATGTAAGTAACTATAAACGCGAATCAAAATCTAATCTAGATGAATAACGTATCTACATTTTAAACTTTCTTCCACTGACTTTTAATGGGTTGGAACCGCAAAAATAAGTTTTGGTATTTATATAAGGTATTTAACCTGCTCTATAGTATCGCCATCTTATTGTGAATCTAAAAATGACCAAGTATCGTTTCACCTTAAGTAAAAAAGATTAAAAAAAACAATTAAAACCTACAACCTTTTATAAAAATCTTTGACTTCAATGACATCAAAATGATTCAGATTTAATGAATAAATATGCGGCGAACGTTTTAGAAGAAAATCAGCCCACGTTCGTCTGACACTGAGTGATATAATTATACGAATAGACGAACACTGTCCTATCCTGCCTTGTTCTATTAATTGTACAGAACAAAAATCTGTTAACTAAGATAAAAAAAAAGTTTTAAATAAGGTGAGTATGGAGGATATTTATAAAACTACAGAAATCACAAAATTTAAATAAAAAACATCAAATATGTACAGTGAATATTATTTCTGTCAAAATACTGACCCTGCGAAAGGGAATGCCCTAAATTCAGAAGAAAAAATAACAGTACTTAATATACATATTAACATTCCAGATTTAATGAGGCTATTCAAAAGTCATTAACAGTTAAATTGTTGTTAATTACTATTGAATAATAGCTTGGCGCGTTTAACAAATGTAAATAGAAGAAATGATAATGCAACAATTAGAGAAAAAGTGCATTGTCTTAACTGCATATAGTTAGTAGCAGATTTATTATTAGAAGAAACTACAGTTACCTGATATTACTATTTTTCGGCTCCCGACTTTTATGTGCTTATTTGAAAAAATGGTGAACAGAAAAAGCTGCACCTTGTTTAAATGGATAAAATATCCTCCAAATATAACAATGGGCTTGTGTCCTATATCTTAATTTCTATAAAAGTGTACTATATATTGATAAAGTGGGTTACTAGAACCTCAAATGTTCAATTATTTTTTAATAACTCCTTATATGTTAAGAGATATTAACAATTAAAAAAGTCATTTTGTCTCTTTAATTATTAAAGGGATTCAACGTTGTACACATTCCAAATACAAGTGACATCACAACCGCTGCCAACCTTACAGCTCATAAATCTCTGCTATATGTATTTATATATCAAAATATCAAATATTATTTACAGCTATTTCAAGGAACAATAAAATTTCAATATTATGTCTGCCTTAGCAGGGTTAAATAAAATAAAAACGTATTATTCTTTGACTTGACTTGATTATTTCGACTACCAACAGCTACAAAACATTACCAGAACACTGACGTTAAAATGCATTTCACGTTATATAAATATGGCCGACATTTCCAGCGCTAAAACTACAATTCAAACTTTTAATTGCTATATCTCCGTCAACATTTAGATATTTAATAAAATAGACACGCCAATATACATTTATTAACATCAATTTCAATCAACAATTGAAAAATCGACCACTAAAAAATGAGGACACAAGCCCATTAAACAAATTAATATTGCATACATAATGTTTTAAACTAAATTAATACAATATACAAAAACCAAAACATTTTGAGTTTTAATTAAAAAGATATTTTAATTTTAAATAGTATCGTCTCATTTTTTTTTTTTTTTTTTTTTTTTATTTAACGTCGGCCTATTTCCGATGCTGAGTCCTATCACCGACGACCTCCTTCAATGTTGGCAGTATTTATGGTGTCGTGGCCTCATATATGTGGGCTACACCACTGCCTAATAACTGTATGATTATGTATGACCATAATCAATATAAGTTCATAATAACCAAACCCAGAAAATATATATCTGGTCCGGGGATCGAACCCGAAGACACAGCAGTCGGCGTCAAGCATCAATGCTCTCGCCCACTGTGTCGTCTATCGTCTCATTTGGAACACTATAGATTTTAACTTTAAATTGACCCTGCCTCCAGACATATCAAATGAACCTCGTCCGACTAATTCTAGCATCCCAGACTCGTGTAAATTTCCAAATAACTAAATACTAATTAAAAACAAATTCATATCTATCAAAAGTATTAAATATAAACATTAGACTACTGTGGATGACGTCACAAAACATTTGGTTAACGTCCACATGGTATAATAATTGCTTAACTCTTTACATTCTTTATGATTAAGAACGTACGGGTTATAAATTTCATTTTGTCAAGTCTAAAAAATAAATCTTGTTTCAAGTGTACTCTGAGCCTAACACTAAACAAAAAAAGCAAGGCATGCTATACAGTCTACTTATATTTTTATCTATTTAATATTCATAAAAAAAATTTCGCAGACTTTTGTCCCGTGCTTCCTTAATAAGTCAATGTAGTGTTTAATATAAAATTGTAAAGGCAATTAACAGATATTATTAATAATTAAAATAATATGAGTCTTATATTATGAAAAAGAACAAAAATAAATGATCGTAAAACACATATTACGAAATTAAAACAAAAAATATTCCATTTTATGACAAAAAATATTTTTAGATCAGAACAAGTGCAAGGTTGTGTGAGTCTGCATGAGCGTGTATAAACATGATATATCCAACCATCTGATGTTACTGTAGTAACCACAGTTCAGGCGTGAAATGAATAAGAGCGTTTACGAAATTATATTGTAAAGAACGTGTTAACTAGATTGAAAATTTAACTTGTCACAAGTTAGCACAGAAAAGAAACTCCTGCTCTACAAAACCATACTTAAACCGGTATACAACTATGGGGTACTGCATCTACCTCTAATATTGAGATAATCCAAAGATTTCAGTCCAAAATGCTAAGGATTGTCTCGAATGCACCATGGTTTATACCTAATCACATAATACATCGGGACCTGGATATACCTATAGTAAATGAAGAAATAGTGCTTAGAACCTAAGTATACAAGGAGAGAGTACTTAGAGAGTACAGTATGTAGAGTAAAAAAGAAGATACCTCAGGACCTACTAGCTAACTAACCAGAATCTAGGAACTATTAAAATTGAGGAATGAGTCGATGGGCACATCCCGCGCAAGACACTTTATTTTGACATACCTATCACTGAATGTCCTCTAAGCAGGACAGATTGTAATAATCTTTAGTAATCAAATAAAAAAATATATATAAGGATCTTTTTCCCCTAACTTTTATTTACAAGAAATAATGCGAATTTCTTTTACTTATTTAAAGATATATACAAGGGTGGATCAATAACTTCCCGTGTTTGACGACTAGCAGCCTTGCTAAAAGAAGTTGACATTACCATCGTCTACTACCATCTTTCAAACGACACCATATAAAATTTCAGATTGATTTATAGGTTAGTTTCGATTTGATATCCATTTGTACAAAACGTGTTTTTCGAACTTAACACTTTTATATGGAAAAACGTAAAAAACTAAAATAATACATCGTTCTACAACATTGGCAACATTTCGGATTCAACAAAGTAGTAGTCATCAATTAAGTATACTTATAAATACTTGTTTTTATTTTCGAAAACCTTTTAATAGACTAGTTCATGTGTAGGCTGTCAAGTGTATTAATTAAGTGCCATATACTCGTACATGTAATATATTAATATGTATTTGATACATGTTATTATTTGACCTTTGACCTGGTATTCACGACTTTGATATATGACGGATGGCGCCTAAATTATTAATATTTATTTATTATATTTTTTTTTTACGTATAAATATTATACCAGTAAGTATGACATTTCACAGCTGTTAGTCAATATGTGATAAATTATTAAAACAAATTATTTTTTAATAAAATATTAATTACGAATCTAAATAAAAATATACAACTCTAGCGATTTACCCCATCACTGAGCGACGCTTTATCTAACACAACTAAAATTTTCTTTTACATACACAATTTTACCTAATTTATAATTTTCAAATTTCAGTTTTAATTTATTTTATAAAAGCCTCCTTTGTGACGTTCAAATGGTATGTGTAAGACGGGGTAAGTGACCGGGGGGGGGGTTTGTCAATTTCCCGTTAGATAGTTTCTGACCCAATAATACACTTTTTTTGGTAACCTTGTGTATATATTTAAACCAAATTATCCCCCAAACCCAATTCCCAATTTAGAAATTCATCGCAAACATCAAACTCAATATAGCGATGACGATGAACAAGCCAGATTTGCCCATGCCCATTTACTGTTCCCAATTTTGCATGCTTATACCCATTCTTATTTCCTGTATCCAATTTTGCATTCAACATGCTTATTTTCCCGCTCAAATGTTTGAAAATAATATTAAAAAAAAGAAATTTATTCGCCAAGGAAGCTGAAGATTTTATGCCGCTTCGTAGGCGATGGAAACATGACGATTGCATATAAAAAAATTTCGAAATATGCCGAATATGCACGAACCTTTTTTACCTTTTTTTATATTTATAAATAAACCTACTAAGAAGTGTTGTTGTGTTTTATTTTGCCAATTAGTTAAATAAATAATTGAAGATAATGATACAATTTTAACTTACGATCCATGCCGTCGCGTGCTAAGCAGTTGCCCCATTCATGCCGAGACAGTCTTTCATCCTTGATGAGGTCACAAGCTCTGCCGAAAGTTTTGGCGCATCTCTTTGGCTTCACTATCTAAAAAGCACCATTATATATTGAAAATATCGAAGCCACCATTACTGCAAAACAACTGGAACAAGCCTAAAACATTACCTTTTTAACAAGCCGTTTAAGTTCCCTGTACTCCGATTTGTCCAGCATATGGTCATTGTTTTTATCCATGGCGTTAAATTTCCAATCGAGAACAGCCCGGTCTTCACTTTGCTGCGCTTCAGGAGTCTGAGGATTCGTTTGTGAGGCTGAAGGATTTGCTCGAAGATATTCGGTTCGAAATATTCGTATTAAATTTGCATTAAATGCTGCTTTTTCGGCTCTGTTACAACCTATTAATATTTGAAATGTGATTAACTTCACAGTGATAGAGAAAATCATGCCATGATTCAGTCATGTATACCTTTCTTATTCTTTTTCCCTCTTCCTCCAGTAGATGACCTTCGCCGGGTATTTGATTTCCCTGAAATAAGAAGAAATGCATTAGATCCAAAATATAGTTGAAAATCACATTATCCCGCTTTCTGATCTCTTGTGAAACGAATACGTTTAAATAAAAGGAATCAGAGAAATCTGTATGCTATAGAAGAGGAAAATAAAAAAGTAAAGGAAGAGAGTCAAGAAGAAATATTAAAGTAAGAGAGTCAAGAGGAAATAGTAAAGATAGAGCGTTTATGCCTGTAATAGACATAAGTGGAGAAGTGAAAACGAAGAGAGAAGGCAGGAAGGATAGTGAAACGATGATAGAGGGTTTGTAGAGAGGAGACAAGGAAGGCAAGAGGTGATAGATGAAGATACAGGCAATAAGGAAGGAGAAGCAGGAAACGGTGTGAATAAAGGAGGAGTAGGGGGCATGAAGAGAGAGGATCAAGAAAAGAAGAAACAGAAAGTACTATTCGAAGTAGTAATAGTCTAGAATAGTTTAAGTTTAGTTTTCTAACTTTGAATTTATATGAAATGCATTAAGAAATATAATAATGTAGATTGTAAAGCCGAAAGGCACACAATTAATATAATAAATATTAATAATAGAAGAGGAAAATAGGTAACTTCCAAATTAATCAACCCGGAAAAGATCTTATAAAAGGATTCCTTTCTTTTATAATTCCTACATGGGATAGATCATCCTTTTACGTTTAAGGATTTGAAGGAACATTTTCCTCTGTTGATTAATACGTAAGACATTTAATTTCACCTAAATAAAGGTTAATATTAATGAATAAATCTGTTCCAATTTACCTTTTCTAGCACAAATTGGCCTTCCTGATCTGACTGACGTATTCGGAATGGCTGTTCCTTTCGGGGTAACGCACCAACATCCAGTTCCTTCCAAACATTGCACAGGAGCATACCGCCCATCACTCCTACACCTAGGTACAAACGAGAATCCATATCCTTGTCTCTTACTCTTCTGATGTTCCAGCGCATAATTCCTGCTGACTATGCAGGCATCTATAACACAAAATATCGTCAACTGGGATCAATTGTTTCCTCAATTTTCTTGATCTGAAAGAGTCTAATAAGTTGGATAGCTTTTACCTTTGCATTGGCCTCGGTATTTTAACGTAACTGGATAACCTTGACATTGCGCCCTTTCTAAGTGACATTTTGTGGAGTATGTTTGATTGTCTGATCCGCAAACAGCTCTTCTACCATTTCTGCCTTCACCGAGGCTTCTTATTGATGGTTCGCCATCTTTGTTTGTGTCAAGCTTTGTACTACATTCTCTCATTTTTGTTGCACATTCGCCCAACTATAAAAGATAAGTATTTATTTATATTTGATCCAATTAACACAAAATTCAGCACTGCATCATTAGTGGCACTTTAATTACTGCTCTTTTAAGCCCCCCCAAATTTACTATCAGAAGACCCAACCTGTTTAACCTGCCACTGGTATACTTCACTAAAATATTGATACTTTCAAAATATATCTTTCAGTTTATAAGCTCTAAGCACTGGTGAAATATTTCCTTTACTACCAAAATTCTTGAACATTCAATAGTAGATATTTCCTTAATTAATTTAACTGATCAATTAACAACGATTCCCGCGATTCTTTGACGCTATTGTAAGCGAACAAAAATATTTCCAATGACTGTATTATACGTGGAATGTCGTTTTCACTTTTAGTGCTGGTGCCAAACTAAAAAAATACATGTTCAATATAAAAAAAACTTGAAAAAAATTATCCAATATACTTATTATATGTATGTATATACCACGTTATAAATTTCAAGCAGTGGCGCACATAAGGAATAGAATAATATTAGTCTAGTGTGACTAGAATTTGTGAAATTGGTGGTCAGCTTTTAAATAAACTTTTCTGACTAAACTGATGTCAAAAATTTTGTTTACCAGCCTTAATTTTGAGAAAATGGTGGATAAAAACGTTTTCCTTTTGCAATATCTCCTTAACGATGAGTCTTACGCTAAAAATAGTCATTATCAATTTGATAGAGGACTCAATTTTCTACAATTTGTGCATACAACATTTTTATGTGCCATTTAAAAGACCCACTCTTCCACAAAATCAAAACTACTCCCCTGAAATCAAGTCCACATACGAGGCGAGTGCCCCAATAAAGGATGTGTTATATTTAGCAGAGATAAACTATTAATTTATATTAATCAGGTTTATTATTTAATTAAAATGTACACATGTGTTATGGAGTCACTGAGTATAGAATTACATAGTAGGACGGTATTACAGAGTATAGTATTAACTACAGTATTACCGTGTGTAGAAAGAAAGATACAATAGTGTCAATACCAAGAGGGCGCTAAATTTAAATCCAACAGGATGTGTGTTTTAAGACAAGGTTTATAGCGCCCGATTAAATCAGACAAGATTATTTAATTTACTGGATTAAAAGGTGTAAAAGGTGTATTTTATTACACACTCCTCTTCTTGTATTCTTGGAATTACCGTACTAAATTCCTGCTAAATTTAATGTAATTGTTCTGAAATAACGGACTGAGTTATATTTATTATTCGCATCGTGGTATTAATACAATAACCCTACAAACATTTTTTCATATCGTAGTAATGTCTGATTACGATTTGTGTAATATATATCGAAGTACGTTCTAAGCTACAGGTAGTATTGTCAATGGGGTGTGCTCTATTAACACGATTTGAAATACCTCCGAGATTAGATCCTAACTCACACTATATCGTCCAAATGTCGATTCAGATACTAGGTCATGTCTGAGAGTATCGTATTCGAATCGTATACGTTTCTGATCCATATTGTTTGTAGGGAAATGGTAACTACATAATCAGCAACTTATTAGGCAGTGGTGTCAACATAATAGATGGTCGCCGGTGATAGGATTCAATATTGATAACAGCCGACGTTAAATAAATTAAATGGGCTTGTGTCCTATGTCTTAATTTCTATAAAAGTGTACTATATATTGATAAAGTGGGTTACTAGAACCTCAAATGTTCAATTATTTTTTAATAACTCCTTATATGTTAAGAGATATTAACAATTAAAAAAGTCATTTTGTCTCTTTAATTATTAAAGGGATTCAACGTTGTACACATTCCCAGTGCATGTGACATCAGAATCCTTGTGTAAGGTTACCAACCCTACAGCTCATAATTCTCTGCTATATGTATTTATATATCAAAATATCAAATATTATTTACAGCTATTTCAAGGAACAATAAAATTTCAATATTATGTCTGCCTTAGCAGGATTAAATAAAATAAAAACCTATAATTCTTTGATTTGACTTGATTATTTGACTACCAACAGCTACAAAACATTACTACAGCACTGACCTACTCAACAAATAACTGACGTAAAAATGCATTTCACGTTATACAAATATGGCCGACCATTTATAGCGCTAAAACTACAATTCAAACTTTTAATTGCTATATCTCCGTCAACATTTAGATATTTAATAAAATAAACACGCCAATACGCATTTATTAACATCAATTTCAATCAACAATTGAAAAATCGACCACTAAAAATGAGGACACAAGCCCATTAAATAAATTCCATATTAGATATAATAATTATTTTAGATTTAGAATTAACATTAACACAGACCTGATAAAATTGCGAAGTTAAATTGAAAATAAAAGACTATTAAAATGAGAAGCGCGTTAGAAAATGATCATTAGCATAAGGTATTAGGTATTAGCATTCCTCAAGCGGTCAGCCAAATTGTCTTTATTTACATCGACGCGTTGTTACACGACACGGTTGATTTGCATACGTAAATATTCTTTTCACATCTTATACATTTAACACCAAATTAAATTAATGATGCGGATATTTGTAACGTCATAGAATAACTCTTGTGTTTGAAATTCTTTAGGTGTTTTGTTAGTTAATACTATCATATACATATACACAGCGAAATAACATTTTTTCAATAGGCTTGTGTCCTATGTCTTAATTTCTATAAAAGTGTACTATATATTGATAAAGTACCTCAAATGTTCAATTATTTTTTAATAACTCCTTATATGCTAAGAGATATTAACAATTAAAAAAGTCATTTTGTCTCTTTAATTATTAAAGGGATTCAAAGTTGTACACATTACTCATAAATCTCATATATATATCAAAATATCAAATATTATTTACAGCTATTTCAAGGAACAATCAAATTTCATTATTAAGTCTGCCGTAACAGGGTTAAATAAAATTAATTAAATTATTCTTTTACTTGACTTGATTATTTCGACTACCAACAGCTACAAAACATTACCACAGCACTGACCTACTCAACAAATAACTGACGTTAAAATGCATTTCACGTCATACAAATATGGCTGACTATTTCTAGCGCTAAAACTACAATTCAAACTTTTAATTGCTATATCTTCGTCAACATTTAGATATTTAATAAAATAGACACGCCAATACACATTTATTAACATCAATTTCAATCAACAATTGAAAAATCGACCACTAAAAAATGAGGACGCAAGCCCATTGCTGAAAACAACTTTTTTTTAGATAATTAGTATTTTGTAGAAAACCGTTATTTAGGAAAACTGAACTGAAATTGAAGATTGACGTCAGAGAAAAAGTAAAATGTATTATATTAAATTGACAAATATTAAACTATTAATATTCGATAGTACCAACTTTCAAGCGATATGTGTCAAAATTTCATGACATTTGGACCATTACTTTACGTATTACAATCGTTTTAGTGACGCTACTTTTGTAATTTTCAAAAAAATGGAAAAATCTGAATTTCGTGTCTTGATAAAGCATTGCTTTTTAATTGGAAGAAATGCTGAGCTTGAATAAGACTTGTCAAGCAATTGCTGGTAAATAATATAGATCCGTGTTTCCAAAATAAGAAACGGCAAAAGGTTATTTCGATATAAACATTTTTATGGATGTAAAAATCCAAAGCTAAAACAAAATACCTCATCCGGTTTTGACGAGTTCCAGTTCGAGTCCTTGGCAGACACGGGCTCCAAAGTGAACTAGAGAACTAAGGCCATTTAGAAAAGCATCCACGGTTTGATCGGCGATCGGCGATCGGTTCGATGGGGTATGATTTGTTGTTAATTATAATAGTCAATAATAAAGCCGCAAATTGCATATCATTTAATCATTTTATATTTACACTTAATGGCCCTGAGGCAAAATGTTTTAAATACTCAATTATATACCTGTTACAAGCCGTATATAACTCAAAACCTATAGTTAACTGTAGTACCTCCGGCTAAAGGTGGCCCACTACTGGAAACATGTATATTTTGAAGACAGTTATTCAAATATTTATTTATTTGCCTTGACTTTCTTTCGTCATAGCCACCATCAAACATTTTTTATACATCTTTTATAATTTATAATTCAATTTTACAAATTTCTAAATATTTCAATAATTCACTAATTAATTTTCAATCACAAATTTAGTATTAACAGGAAAAAGTTTTAATCACATCTAATATTTCACAATTGAATTTTGATCTTTCTAAACTATAATTTATGCATTCAAATATAATATGATCCAAAGTTTCTTCTTCACCACATTGACATCTATCGTCGGATTTAATATTAATTTTGTACAGGTGAGCTGAAGTTTACAATGATTACTTTTGATTCTGATTATAGTTGATATAATTTTGCGGGACTCATTTCTAAACCATCTTTTCTTACTTAAATTTGGATGTAACATGTAATAATCTCTTTCTTTTAACTAACTTTTGTTAATGAAATCTTGGTTTTTTAAATTGAAGTTTAATTTTTTGATTATATTAAAAATTTCATATGAAGGTAATTTCACTTTCATCTCAATTTCCAAATTTATTGATTCCTTTGCAAATTTATCCGCAATTTCGTTTCCTTTTATTCCACAATGTCCTGGTATCCACATAAATTTTATGGTATTATTCTTATTTATTATATTGAAATACACCTCCTTAATTTTACATGTCAAAATATCATTATTTGATTTGTAATCATTAGAATTTAATTTTTTTAAAACACTTAAAGAATCCGTTATTATTATAATTTTATTATTGTTCATATTTTCATTAATTTCCAATGCTGCAATTTTTCACCAGTATAAGAGTGTACTAATGATTGACTTTTGCCAGAGGATGACACCAAGACTGGTTATTTTATATTTCTAAAAGAAAATTTGTCTTGATTTTTTAACAGTACGATCAACATACGTCAGAAGCACTGTAATCCAAAAGCTGATGCACGTATACACAGGGTAAACCAAAAATAAACAAATCATTAATTTTAATGTGTGCAGGAGAACATATATAACTATATGGTACCAGTGGCGTAGCACCAGGTAGAAAGTCTGTAAACAGGAATTTTCTACTAGCTCCCACCACGAATGATACGCCACTGCGTGTAGTATACATGTGATATTACATATATGTAATGTTACAATTACTAAAACGTCCTAGACACTGTAAAAACTAGTTTTAAAATAAATATTATTTATAATTGCGAAGATTTAAAATATGACAAACATGTCTCATTGCATTTAAATAAATATATATATGCTAAAAGTATATATAGAATCTAATTTTTACTGTAAAATTAATTTTAAAATAGTCATTACTTACAAAAGATTTATGTCAATGTTGAGAAAATGTTTTACAAATATACAGAAGGAGCTTTCTCTTGGAAACCGTATCAGTTGTTTATGTTTTGTCCGCCAGGGGCATCTGAGTTCCAAAAACAACTAACAAGAAATACAAAAAGCAAGACAACAGAACACGATAAAATTTAGAAGGTTTCCAAAAAAGTAGTAAATAATTTTTCCTTAAAAAAGCATATTTTCGATAATGTTTTTTGACGACACAGATAATATATAATTATTTCTATAATTACTACATGATAAAATAACATTTAAAGAATACTTTGTGAAATTTTCATAAATAAATATCAAGAAATGAGGCATTGACAGCGAATCTCCGCTGACGTCACGAAAAAAAAGTGACATTGCGGTGCCACTCATAACTCATCACTGGATTTTCTAAAATCTAAAAACCAAAATGATTTCACTAGCTGATAAGTTTCTGCAGGTAACGCTGTCGAGTTTTTATTTATTTATTGATTTTTCAATTATTTACAGCACTTAAAATTCAAAATACCGATTTTTCATGAAAAAAATCAGAAACTTTGTTATTTTAAAATACGTTAAAATTAAAAAATTAAAAAAAACTCGACAGCGTTACCTCGGCATTTAGGTAAAGAAAGAGTGTGCAAAATTTCAAAAGAATCAATCCAGTAGATTTTGAGCTAAAGACTCTGAAAAAGCTATGTGCCAGAAACCGCATTTAAAAGTTTCAAAGTAACACGAAAGCAGACCAGAGAGGAGAGTACTTAAAACTCTATATGTCAAACAGTTTTACTCTAATCGACTTCAAATTTTTACACAATAAACATATATAAACTAAGAAAACTTCATGAAATGAACATGACAGTCATCAATATTTAATGAACCCCAGAAACAAGTTGAAACAAAACGTTGTATTTGACCTTTGGCACGATTCGCATGCACTTTTATTTCACCTCTAACTGTTTATTTGAAAGGTACCTGTACTTTTACCTGTGCTTGGTACATGGCTGATAAATAAAGCATTCCACTATCACAGAAGGTTGCCCAAGGATCAAGAAACTGCGGACTAAGACTCGTAAAAACTCAAATATATTTTATTAATGAAAACTAAAATATTTATGAATCTGAGAGCTTGATACGTAGAAAACCCATAGTTTAAAACTAGTCAAAAGTAGCAGGCGTATAACATCTTGTGAAATATTAATTTATCAATTCAGAAAAGCAGTGGCGGCT
This sequence comes from Panorpa germanica, assembly GCA_963678705.1. Taxonomy (NCBI): domain Eukaryota; kingdom Metazoa; phylum Arthropoda; class Insecta; order Mecoptera; family Panorpidae; genus Panorpa; species Panorpa germanica. The sequence continues at coordinate 9,275,468 of OY783223.1, read as the reverse complement.
TGTCTCCTTGTCACCCTTATAAAATGAGGGTGTCAACGTAGAATTATCGACCAAATGTCGATGCAGATACTAAGCCGTGTCGTATTCAAATTTTATACGATTCGGATTCAAATGGGCTTGTGTCCTCATTTTTTAGTGGTCGATTTTTCAATTGTTGATTGAAATTGATGTTAATAAATGTGTATTGGCGTGTTTATTTTATTAAATATCTAAATATTAACGGAGATATAGCAATTAAAAGTTTGAATTGTAGTTTTAGCGCTATAAATGGTCGGCCATATTTGTATGACATGAAATGCATTTTAACGTAAATTATTTGTTGAGTAGGTCAGTGCTGTGGTAATGTTCTGTAGCTGTTGGTAGTCAAATAATCAAGTGAAATCAAAGAATAATATGTTTTTATTTTATTTAACCCTGCTAAGGCAGACAGTATTGAAATTTGATTGTTCCTTGAAATAGCTGTAAATAATATTTGATATTTTGATATATAAATACATATAGCAGAGATTTATGATCTGTAAGGTTGGTAACCTTACGCAAGGATTGTGATGTCACATGCATTTGGAATGTGTACAACGTTGAATCCCTTTAATAATTAAAGAGACAAAATGACTTTTTTAATTGTTAATATCTCCAAACATATAAGGAGTTATTAAAAAATAATTGAACATTTGAGGTTCTAGTAACCAACTTTATCAATATATAGTACACGTTTATAGAAATTAAGACAGAGGACACAAGCCCATTACTTGAATACGTGCCCTTTGTTACCGTCGCTGGAAGCGATTAAAGCTGGGTAATAATTCTATGTGATTCATATTACTAATAACAATTGCTTCATTACATTTTAAATGTAGTTGAAATATCTCAATCGATCGCAGTGTCGAGAATGTGGAATGCGGTTCACAAAAAAAATGAATGTAAAAAAAATATTTCGCTAACACGCGATCCAAAGAGATCACATCATCCCGCTGAACCGCTGAACGGGTTGGTTCATTAGGGCCAGCGGTAGGGCAGAGTGCAGTATAGTTCGTTCGAAGGTAGCACACATGAATTTGTTAACGTTAGAATATATAGAAAATAGCATTAAGCAGAATTTAAGAAAAATGTTTGGAGTTATTAAAAACGGTACATGAAAGAAATGAGAAGAAAATGTTAAAGGAGGGATAGAGCAGAAGGAAAGGCTAAGGTGAACAACAAAGAAAAGGGCAACCAGCGAAACGATGAAAAAGAAGCATATTTTCGATAATGTTTTTTGACGACACAATTAATATATAATTATTTCTATAATAACTACATAATAAAATGACATTTAAAGAATACTTTGTGAAATTTTCATCAATAAATATCAAGAAATGAGGCATTGACAGCGAATCTCCGCTGACGTCACAAAAAAAGTAACATTGCGGTGTCACTCATAACTCATCACTGGATTTTCTGAAATCGGAAAACCAAAATGATTTCATTAGTAGATAAGTTTCTGCAGGTAACGCTGTCGAGTTTTTTTTTTTAGTGATTTTTCAATTTTTTACACAGCACTTAAAAGTCAAAATACCGATTTTTCATAAAAAAAAATCAGAAACTTTGTTATTTTAAAATACGTTAAAATTAAAAAATAAAAAAAAACTCGACAGTGTTATCTCGGCATTTATGTAAAGAAAGAGTGTGCCAAATTTCAAAAGAATCGGTCCAGTAGATTTTGAGCTAGAGAGGACACCGACTCTGAAAAAGCTATGCGTGAGAAACTGCATTTAAAAGTTTCAAAGTAACACGAAAGTAGACCAGAGAGATGGAGACTTAAAACTCTATATCTCCGGCAGTTTTACTCCAATCGACTTAAAATTTTTACACATTAAACTTAATATGTTGTACAATAATATAAATAAATAAAAAAAAATGGAAAAAAAAGTTGACAACTTTAACAACGAAATAATGACGCCACAAAACCAACTAATTTAGTAGGAGGCCGTTGGAATAAGTGAGGTGGGTATTGCAATAAGTCAGTTAACGCATACCTCAACATAACTAATCTATATTCTAATCAGTAATCATTCTCGCGGCTTTAATTTAACTACATTCCAAACGTCCCACGTTCAATTTTGATTTTGTCTTCTTTTAGTCGATTAAACATAATTTATTAGTCGATCTACGAATCTAAACTTTTGAACTTGATTTCGTAATGCTACGTCCAAACTAATGCTACATCTAACATATATATTATTCATTTATTTTGAACATGAGTGTACTAAATTTGATAATGTTTCATGGTCCAAACCAATGCGACATTCACAGCATACTGTAATTATTAAAACTCTACGAAAGCATTGGAGTATTTTTATTATAGTTTGTTTTTACCACTTTTTTACTATCTCAATAACGTAATTAATAATAAAAACGTTGAATGTTAACAATTTCGGATTAGCTCATCATTTATGGGATATGTATTTCTCAAAGACCTCTAACCGACTTGAATATTATTCCTCAAATACCCCTAACCGACTGTGCTATCATTTCGGAAGCACTAGAGTATTTTTCTTATAGTCTGTTTTACCTACAGGTACAATCCTTTTTAGATTAGAACGAATACATGGCATATGAGACTGAGCTTTGAAGAAATTAAATAAATAATATATTGACCTGACCTTTATTACATAATTTATTACCTACAAAGCTGTCTGAGTGAATGCGTAGTACCTACAAAGTATGTTACTTCGGTTTGGATGACATATATTATTCATTTCGTTCTACTAAATGAGGAATCCATCGATCTAAGGCTAAAAAATTAGTTTTTGTACTTTTTCTACGTAGTAATGTAGAACAAACAGCTTGTCAAGATCAAATAAAAAAAGTGACATAAAAAATAATGAAAAAAAACTGTTTGATATTAATGAGTAACAAATGTGATTGAGATAGCGTCCGTCGCGTGCGGTGAGATGGCGCCACGGCACGCCACGTCACGAGATCTGCGGCATCTGCGTCATAACATTTGCTTCAAGTTGTTACAATTTTTTCTACATGCTATACGAGTATGTTATGTATTTTTTAGCATATGTCATTTCCAAGAGAATAGCGTTATTCAGAAAATTAAATGTTGCAACCAGTTCGTTCAATTAATTTACAAGACGTAATTAATTTAATAGTTCCGTAATTAAAAAAGGAACGTATTTTTTTCAGAGATTCATATCTTAAAAATATTCAGTTAAAATATTATGACAAACTGAATCACCGTCTGTAAGTGACAGGTGTTCAAAAATAATTCCTATTTTTCTATGTAATAAATATTGAAAATTTATTTTGTGAGAGTACATAGGCAAAATACATCTTTGTGTTGATGCAGGGCCTCATTTACGCTTCAGTGGCGTCTTCGCTGATAATAAATATCGGGCCAAATAGTTACCCAGTAAACAATTTGGTGAAGTGTCCTGTTTTGTGACGTTTCTATCACTATTGCACTTCAATTTTAGTTCGCATCAACTTTATTTTCATTTGTATTCCAACAGGTGGAGTGGTTTCGTCATTTGTAGCCGATAAAATAGACATTTCATATGAACGACTGTGAAACTGAACTCTTTCATGATAAAAAAATCATACGCATCTTCAATATGATGTCAAAGCGACCCCAAAATGTTTGGCCTTTGGGAAATGATAGTACGTCGGTTAGGGCTTTTGAAAAATACATGTTTCACAAATTATAAGCTAATCCGAAGGTGTTGATATTTATTTACCTATGTATTACGTAAGAATACGTAAGAATTACGTAAAATTAGTGTTATTTTATATTTGTATTTATGTTCATTAAAGTGACAAGTATAGTCGGATGTTAAGTACAAAGATCTTCGGTATTAAAAACTATGTGTGGTTTATGGATGACTCCAAATATTGGCAAAATAGCGAATGTTTTTTAGAAAAATATATGAATATGCAAATTTAACAATCTCCCAGAATGCTCTTCTGACGACATAAACATTTCTCATGTGATAAACATAACGTTACATTTTGTATATAAATAAATTCAAAGCAGTAAATTTCTTATGAATTTTTTTCTTCTGGAACAGTTTATTTTAGTGTCTCATTTATCTTTTGTAATTACGTATTTCCTCCCACTACCACTCTCACTCCCACTAGCCACCCAGCATGTTTCACTGTTTGTGTAATATTTTGTTTTAACAGTAAAAACACTTTTAATGTTTAATATCCATTTTTCAGTTAATAAATCGTGCTCTGTTTATAAGACAATTAATAAATAAACATTTTGTGTGGATTCATCTTTGAACGGCTCCTTGTGAAGGTGCTTGCTTACACGTTTAAGATATCATGCTAGAAAAAACATGTTGCAGCTAAGAACATGTACTAAAAATGTATTTATAGTCATACCCAACCTGGATTTAAATTTCTCTTTAGACCATCATCTTGGAAATAGGGGTGTAATCAGTTTTTTGCGTTTATCTTAAAAACCGTAACTCTGACAAAAATTTAGAAAAGAGCATTCTTGTAGATAACAATATTATCTACAACTTTTATGAATAACTTTTTGTTGTTACTTTTATAATGAAAAAGTTATAAGGAAAAATAAATCAAAAGTACATTTTTTCGTTTGGAATTTATGACATTCAGTATTCCGCGTAACCGCAAGATGACGAGACAAAACCACGGACCTAAATGGACATATCCGTTCATTTTGAACCCACGTCTTTAGTTCTGGTTTAAAAACGCGACATGTTGTCTCACCTATAGATAAATGGCCGCGGTATATCAACTTAAAATGCATTATCAGAAATTTCAGTCTAAAAATAACACAGATTGTTGGTAACATAATGACCCGGGTCTGGGTTTACACAATTATGTAAACAAATTAGTGCTGTAAGTTTTATAATAAGTGACAGCATACAAAATCACTTGTTAATTGAAAAAGGCCGTCCAAACATTGCGAACATAATCTTTCCAAAATTGGACTTGTAGGAAAATAAACGTCTGGAACATTAAAGTCTCAGTTTCGTTTGATTAGAAATTGTTTCTTAACTTACGGAGTTACATTAATTTGTTTGTTAATACTAGCAAATAAAATTATGCTCCTATTTGCAAACAAATGAGTATTACACTAGTGCAATTCATGACTTAATAAGGCTTAATCTCATATACTGTCTAATTTAATTTTTAAGAAAGAAAAAATTGCAAACACTGAAGGTAAGACAAATACAATAATTTATTGTTCCATTTTTGCTAACTGGACGGGTTTTTTGTATATTTTTGCTTATCATTTTATGCAATCTAAATCATTCTTTATATATAATAGACTTAAGAGGATCAAATGATACTACTGATACATTTTTTGCATATAATGTGTGTTAAATTATTATAATGCTGCACTACATTTATTAAAACAATATTGCCCTAATTTCATCATCTACTTGAGCTAAACGTCTGCAAGTTGAATGATTAGTAATGCACCAGGAGGCGCCATGCTCTGTCTACAATGCTGCTGCAACTCTAATACAGATTTGCATTTTCATTAACTCAACAGACTTATAGAGATTAATTAAGATATTAATCATCACGTGACCTTGTCTGTCTGTTTGTCTGGATTTGTGTGGACGAGTATAAACTTAACTATAACGGCCTACGAACTTATTGAGCCATGTGACATGATGGAGAATCTATGAAATATCCCCACGTTATCAGTTTATGGGTACCAGTATTTAATGTTAAATGTATTTTACACAAAGACGTCTGCGAACTTTATTCCTCATTGTGCAAATAAATTGTAAAGAAAAGCACAAATCTAAAGAAGTACACAAAGAATTAATTAGTATGATATATGAATATTAAATGAATATGTTACTTTTATGAAAACGGTTTGAGATGAAATTATGTCAGAGGTATGCGAAATGAGCGTATGAGATTGCGAAGAGACAAGCACAAGCTGGATGCTGGATGGTGGATGGTTTGACAGATTGTAAGATAGTCAAGATAACATTAAATAGACAGTATAATTTATCACGTTAATTTACATAATTGCATAAATAAATCAATAATAATTATACGATATTCAACAAGAAAATGTTGTAGTCTATGGGATTACCATAAACATGCAAAAATAATTAAGTACTAATATGGTAGGACATCCATACATACTTACATATATTAAGGGTATTGTATAGGAATGTATACAGGGTGTTAAACAAATTGATGTCACTGAATCGTGATATATTTTTAATGAAAATAAAAAAAAAAAAAATAAAATTTATAAATCTGTGAAAAGTTTGTTACAAATTCTCATTTAATATTTCTGTTTTAATTTCGAACTCGAACATTTGAATTTGAATTTCGACTAAAATTTTAAATCAATTCTATATATATATATATTTCCTTTTATATTACATACCCTAAAATGTCTTAGTGATTAATTTGGTCAAAAATGAACTCGATAAAAAAGAAGCATATTTTCGATAATGTTTTTTGACGACACAGTTAATATATAATTATTTCTATAATTACTACATGATAAAATGACATTTGAAGAATACTTTGTGAATTTCATAAATAAATATCAAGAAATGAGGCATTGACAGCGAATCTCCGCAGACGTCACAAAAAAAAGTAACATTGCGGTGTCCCTCATAACTTATCACTGGATTTTCTGAATTCAAAAAACCAAAATGATTTCATTAGTTGATAAGTTTCTACAGGTAACGCTGTCGAGTTTTTCTTTTTTTATTGATTTTTCAATTTTTTACAGCACATAAAAGTCAAAATACCGATTTATCATGAAAAAAATCAGAAACTTTGTTATTTTAAAATACGTTAAAATTAAAAAATTTAAAAAAACTCGACAGCGTTATCTTGGTATTTATGTAAAGAAAGAGTGTGCAAAATTTCAAAAGGATCGGTGCAGTAGATTTTGGGCTAGAGAGGGCACCGACTCTGAAAAAGCTAAGTGTGAGGAAACTCCGACAGTTTCACTCTAATCGACTTCAAATTTTTACACAATAAACTTAATATGTTGTACAATAATATAAAAAAATTAAAGTTGAAACCTAACCCATCCCACCACCCCCCACGCCCTTTTAATTAGACCCTAATAGAACACCCTCTAAATTTATTTATTGCAAAGATATACCGTTATTTGAATAGACGCTAAGACCATAGCTTAATCATTTATATTGATTATTCCTTCCAAGTTAATGAAAACATATTTTGAAAGTGTACCTCCAGGCTGATAAGTACGTGTACGCTTAGATACGCAGATTGTGTCAATAATTAGCATACTAGTCACTAGTCAGTAGTAACAAAATGTGAGCTGTAGCGTAAGCAATGGCCGTATGGATCCCAACAAGATGACCCGGGCGCCGAGCCTCACGAGATAAGAGTTCATCAGTTTGTGAACTATACGATGTATCGGCAACGACAGGCGATTGTTGATTTACTTGATAAATGACAAACATTTATATAAAATAACATATATAAGAAAATCTCAACCTTATGTAGTAAATGGGCTTGTGTCCTCATTTTTTAGTGGTCGATTTTTCAATTGTTGATTGAAATTGATGTTAATAAATGTGTATTGGCGTGTCTATTTTATTAAATATCTAAATATTGACGGAGATATAGCAATTAAAAGTTTGAATTGTAGTTTTAGCGCTAGAAATGGTCGGCCATATTTGTATGACGTGAAATGCATTGTATTTGTTGATTAGGTCAGTGCTGTGGTAATGTTTTGTAGCTGTTGGTAGTCAAATAATCAAGTCAAGTCAAAGAATAATAAGTTTTTATTTTATTTAACCCTGCTAAGGCAGACATAATATTGAAATTTGATTGATCCTTGAAATAGCTGTAAATAATATTTGATATTTTGATTATATAAATACATATAGCAGAGATTTATGATCTGTAAGGTTATTGTGATGTCACATGCACTTAGAATGTGTACAACGTTGAATCCCTTTAATAATTAAAGAGACAAAATGACTTTTTTAATTGTTAATATCTCCTAACATATAAGAAGTTATTAAAAAATAATTGAACATTTGAGGTTCTAGTAACCCACTTTATCAATATAAAGTACACTTTTATAGAAATTAAGACATGGGACACAAGCCCATTACCGAAACACAGAGACGATCAAGATTTCAAAAATGTTTAAACAGTTCTCATTCTTACGTAAAAAAATATTTTACGTATAAAAAGAGAAAAACAATACGAAGGTATCATAATAAAAAGAAACCCCTTACTACTTTAAAATGCAGCCTCAATAACGGGCTATTAAAAGCTTTCACATTCATGAAGGGTCCGGAGGAAAAATGGTAATAGTTACAATTAGTTTATTAGTAGTGAAACGGAAAACAAAGCTTTTGTTTTTTAAAAAAATTATCGTTTCTCAGCTTTTGATTCTTGAGCTCCACTGTTCTTAGTTTTAATTTAAAGTTTTAACCTTAAATGTAATTTTGAACTTGTGAAATCAGTTATATACATTATTTTGTAATAATTACTATCTTTATTTAATATAATTTATTGTATTTAATATAATTAATTTTATTTTTTTACATTTCATAAACTGAAACTTACATTTTAGGTTATAAAACCTTAAATTAACACTAAAACTCAGTAAGTGGGAATGGGGCTTTATCTGAGAATACGTTACATACAAATTTCCAACATAGTAAGAACTTGTCAGTCGACGTTAAATAAATTAAATAAAACAATAAAAACCATCAAACGTTTAATTGTCAATAGGCAAAAAGAACTTGCTAAATATAGTCGTAATAAACGTAAATAATATTACCTAATATACAACGTTTTGTGACCTGCTTTACGCAAAATTAATCTCCCTTTTTGCGTACTAATTTATTTTATTATTACAATCATAAATTTCCTAAAAAGACCGTTATTTTAAAATGTTAAGAAGTTCTTTTTAAGGGGTATATAGTAACTTTATCTAAAGCCTTTCAGATTAAATATTACCAGGTTTCGCTTACGTAAAATATAGCATGAATATAACGAAAAGTAAATGTGTGTTTTGTGTTTACCGTGAAGAATTAATAACTGGTAATTTCGATAAAGAAGCGCACAAGTAACAGTAGAAAATAATTTTATAAATGAAAATATGTTTTTCCTACTCACATTTTCCGGGGCTGCACTCAAAGCAATCCCAAAATAAAAACACAATATAACAATTATTAATTTATCCATTTTTAAAAATATTATTTAAATAATTTATTTATATATTAATTATTAAATTTAAAAGAAATTGTTTATACTAATACACTTGACAATACCACATTGTTAAAAGAGTATTTATTTTAATAAAATACTTTTATAAATAATTAAATAAAATCTGTATTATTATCAAAAACACTAAAAATATCACTAAACATGTTGGTTTTTACGTAAAAAGAACTTATTGTTATTATTTCACCACAAGTATGACAACTTAACAATATTTAATTAATTTTACGTATTTTATTTAGTTTTTAAAGTTTTATAAATTAACCACTGTACGCAAAATGTACGCATGTAAAGAATGTACGCAACGTCCTACCTCATCGACTGCTCTTGGGCAACTGAAGATCAGCTCTGGAGTATTTAGGCATACGAACATCGTGCAACGGACCGTCCACTCGAATGTATACTATATTATATTTCGAATGTCCAAACAATACCACTATGATCATATTGTATAGGAATCATTCTCATTTACTTAAAAAAAGATTTGTGTTAGAATACAGGGTGGTAGATACTTAGATATGATTCATAAAGGTGTGTGGTCAAATAATATAGGGTCTACAGACAGTTGTTCGTTAATTATTTGGTAAAATTAGCTAATCAGCTTGTGTCCTCATTTTTTAGTGGTCAATTTTTCAATTGTTGATTGAAATTGATGTTAATAAATGTGTATTGGCGTGTCTATTTTATTAAATATCTAAATGTTGACGGAGATATAGCAGTTAAGAGTTTGAATTGTAGTTTTAGCGCTAGAAATGGTCGGTCATATTTGTATGACGTGAAATGCATTTTAACGTCAGTTATTTGTTGAGTAGGTCAGTGCTGTGTTAATGTTCTGTAGCTGTTGGTAGTCAAATAATCAAGTTAAGTCAAAGAATAACAAGTTTTTATTTTATTTAACCCTGCTAAGGCAGACATAATATTTAAATTTTATTGTTCCTTGAAATAGCTGTAAATAATATTTGATATCCAACTAAATTAACTAAACTCAAATTAAAACACGAATGTGACTAGAAATGCCTATTCTGAAAACCTGAAATCTAGATTAAAATATTAGATAAAAACTTAAATTAAATATCAAGACAGTGAGTGGGAATGAGGGTTTAGGCGTTATATCCTGCAGTTTATTTACTTTATACGTCATTTAAATTCTAAATTTAGAAACAATTTAACAGGATTTTTCCTTTATTATTATTATTATTGTGTTCCTATCTCTTCTTTGTCCATCAGTGGCGTACCGAGATTATTGGGAGCCTTATTCCCTCCACCACCCCACACGAAAATAATTAAATACACTAGTCTCAATTGATTTCCAGTTTATCTGTTACTACCTTTATTTTTAAATTCACACGCAAAATTAATTGTATATAGTCTTAATTGAACAGTGATTTTGAAGGCCTATGTTGGGCCGATGATTGGGGCGTACCGCTCTATTCATTCTTACTCATTTTACCTCTCCTCTTTCACTGTTTTACTTTCAAGTTTACATTTTATTTAGATATAGAACTGCCACCGTACTCTTTTGGGAAGGACAGTACTTATTGCAGAAGTTTTGTACTGTGTGCTTCCTTTTAATAACTTTAACCGCTTTACCATTGCATAATATCTTTGCATTTGCTCTTTCAGTTGTCTTTGTGATATTTCGGAGCTCAATTTACTCTATTTACACTGAGTATTGTGTTTTTACAATTCGTTTAATTTTTAATGTTATTTAGTTTTGTTACAGAAATATAAGAGACAGAATTAGAAAAACACATTGAACAAACAGAGACACCACTATTGTCCTGAGTTTTCACTAAAACTGAGTTAGCTATTTATGAATGATCGGTATTGTACAAAGAGAATATAAATGGGCGTTTTAAGAACAGTTTGTAGCACCTAAACTATTTTTAACCACATTCTTATAAATATTATGAAAAAAACTTGCTTTTATTTGTTTTCAAAGATATAAACTTAGATTTTAATGCAAGATAACTTGAATTTATGACAATCACTTAAGGCTAAGGCTTTGTGTTATACTTGGAAATATTTCTTAGAACCGTCTGTCTAAAATTAATAAAAATAAAGGTAAATTTATAAATGTTTTAACGAATTGCTAATTCTATTCCAATCCCGGGTTAAAACAAGTCCTGACCAGTCCAGGCCTCTCCAGAATGGTCTATCCTTGTGCCTGTATGAAGACCCGTACGGTTCGGCGGTTCGGCCACCGGGACTGCCATGCTGCACATTTTTAAAGACGCTTCGGTAGACATTACGGCCTAAGGGTAATTTGGTCTGATTGCAATCTTTTAATTTTCTAATACTAGTTCGTTCTATTCAAGAATTCTTTTCAAATATTTATATGAGCATTTTAAAAATATATGAAATATTAGTCATCATTAGTCATATTTGTAGTACACGAGTATATTGATAAATGCATAAATTATCGAAATTGAAGTACCGGAATTATGTAAGCATGGCCTATCGCACACTGCAAGCGTATTTAAGCGAATTTTAACCAAACGAATACATGCTACAACGCTGAACCTATTCGAACCTTGTAAAGTCGTCTCAGACTGAAACGGATTGTAAAAGTGGTCTCTTTCATAACAGTGGTGTATCGATAAAAATTAAAGTAAAAGTTTGCTCTCATGTTAAATTATGTTAGTGCAAAACAACTCCAATACACCCTACAGTACACAAGTTTGACTTGGCGTACACTCGTATCGGTACGTGGTATGTATGTATTGTGACACAACCCGAGTTGAAATTTTGACCCTATTGACAACCTAAAAGAACCCGTTTCTGGGTTCATTTACATAGGATTTTTGCTCCTTCTTTGGGCCCACATGTGGCAGTTATTTGACAAATTACGATGTTTAGGCTCAAATGAGGATGGTATTTAAAACCTCATATAAACCTATTCAGCACTAGACACGCTTAATTTTTAGTCATATAGTTATATTGAGTTACGCGATGTTGCCGTGTCGACGATTGCGACGATAATTTTGCGGGACTCATTTCTAAACCATCTCTTCTTACTTAAATTTGGATGTAACATATAATAAATATATATATGTGTGTGTGTATGTGTTAACACATGCAAAAAACACAGAAGTCGGCTCAACCAAGTCGCCGATTTACGCCCGCACCTGCCGTCGCTTGCAGTGTGCGACAGGCCTAAGTCGTTCCGCTGATTTTATATCAGGTATTCAATCTCCTGCTAACTGGCCATGTTAACTCACTTTTGCAATAACCATGAGCTCAGCAACTGGCCCTTCTTCACCCGTTTTACCAAGATGATGAGCATCTTCATTTCGTGACCATCACTGCTCTTTACGACAACGATGCGTATCCATTTCTTATCATATAATCGTATTAATAAATACCAATTTACTGAACTAACAATCATTTCATAATCTCTGTTTACGCCCAGCATTGTCGCTGCTTTTGTTCCTAACGTTTACAGCTATCTACGTCATTGTGACGTCATATATTATTCTTTCTTGCATTAATTATTTAATTACCTATCAAATATTTTATTAGAAGTGTATGTGTGTACAGTATGACAAGAAAAGATGGGACAACACAGGCTTATATTCTGGGACAAAATGTCACTATGTTGTCCGTTCGATAGTAGAGCAAGTAGGCGAGTTCTGGTGCAATTTATATATTAATTATAGTGAGAGGAAGAGGTTGGAGATGGGTGATAATACCAATGGATGTCAGGCTTAAGGTAAAGATCCTAATAACTACCACCCTACAAACAATTTGTCGTATCTTAGCAATCTCGTATCAGAGAGCGGTTAGACAGTAGTCACACAGCGTTCGGGAGAACATATGTGGTAGTACTGGGTAGTAGCACGACTTGCAACTCGGCAAACCTAGTTTGGAAAGTATTAGGAAGGCAATCAGAGGGGGTACGGAGCGTTCCGGCCGGTTCAGACATGCTGTCCAAAGCTTCATGTAATGTCTCACTAATGTCTAATAGGATTCCAATCACCATTCAGAGTGATACGATTCGCATCTAATTGGATTCCGATCAAAATTGTTTTTAGGGCACAGTTGGACACTAATTGTAAATGCACTGGAATTGTAAATGAAGAGTATTATACCATTTTAGAATTCTGAAGAGTTGCGCCAAGTTTTAAAAAAAATTGCCATAGTAGTGTTCATACTTTCTTTTTACACCACGATGAGTTAAAGTGAACTGAAAGTAAAAATCTTTAAAAATTTTAGGGAAAAAAATAATTTTGATTGATTTTTGTGTAAAAACTACTAGCATTCTGGGATTTTTAATGAATGTGGCCGATAGCAGTGCTATTTAGGTTTCCGATACAAAAAAGAAATCAGAAATATTAAAAAAATTGTGGTCATGGTAGTTAAAAACATCTTAAGGTGTTTCAATTTTTTAATTTTTTTTATTTTTTTCTAATTTCTAAACACAATGAGATAAATTCTTTTTTTCTTTTTTTCTCGTGTAGTCATGAGCAGGACCACCCTCTGGTGCCCGCTTTGAATATTGGGACACCCTGTATATAAACAAAAAAGCTTCCTTCGCTGATGGTGCATGCTTGTCGCTGATGACAAAACTTTACAATTGATTTGTTGATGGTTCTTTTTAAAGAAAGGTTGTGAACACCTGTAAGAATGACGCTGAAAGATTTTTATAACATGTTATATAATTAAAAGGTACATAATAATATTAGATAAGACAAACCGGAAGAAACTACTAAATAGAAAATTTGAGATAACCAGATAACCCCTTACAGTGGAAAAGGAATCTTGAGAAGTTATTTATAAAGTTACCGGAAACGAACTGAAGAATCCGAGGAATTTATTTAAAGAAGTGCCAAATTTTATATATCATGAATTATTGTTAATAAGGTTAGAAAATAGAAATTAATTTTATTGGCTTAAATACCCAGTAAGCATTTTGGAGTCACTTTGGCTCAATTTGATTTTACTCGTTAAGGTGAAACATTACTTCATGGTTATACAGTTAGATTTAGATGATGACAGTGTACTAAAAAGACAATCGATTTACAACTTTGTACAAGCTTTTCAAATATAAAAACGTTAATAACTTTGCACACGATTGAGCTATTTAAGCTATATAAGCTTTAGGAGTCAGATAAATGTTCAAGCTTTGTTTATAAAAAGATCATCAGGGAAATGTCAGTGATATGAACTACAAATGGCAAAATCACTTAAAGAAATAAAGAATTAAGTTGCAAATAAACCCCTTTCCTTACATGGTTCCTAATAATTTCTTTGTAAATAATATATTATTATTAAATATGTAATACAATATTTCTTTAATCAAATAATATGACGTCATATTTCTAAATGATTCAACTATGACGTCACTGCTAGTATAATGATTTAATTAAATCACATCGTAGGTTTAGAAGATTTTGACTTTACATGTTCAAATATTAAATGATGGTCGTTGGACGATGGTAATTACTTATAGTAAAAACGGAAGGGCCGCCTTCCGTTTCCGTCGACATTCCGCCCTCGTTATATCATCATTGTCTAGAGTCTCCTACATCTTACAATGTCAACAGATGAACCTAGACCTAGCTGCTTCCTTTTCAAATTATCTTAATACTATTTTATTGCTACAGCTATATTACATCACTTTGTTCGTTTATACAGACAACGCATAATTGTGATAAGTCTACAACAAAAGCAACATTTTATAAAAACAGTTTTAAAAACCTATATCTGTCTCGTTCTTTTTACATACGTACACATAAGTGCTTCTCGCTTACTCATTGATAGATGTTAACCAATAACATTAATATTATATGAAAAAAATTAGAAAGAAAATTGTTTTTATATGTGGAAACATATTGGGGTGTTAATCTGGTTTAAGTGAACTCTGGGAATGCATTTTTAGAAAACGCCATTAGTTTTTTGAATAAAAGATATAAATCACCCATAAAAATCGTAATTGGCTTGTGTCCTCATTTTTTAGTGGTCGATGTTTCAATTGTTGATTGAAATTGATGTTAATAAATGTGTATTGGCGTGTCTATTTTATTAAATATGTAAATATCGACGGAGATATAGCAATTAAAAGTTTGAATTGTAGTTTTAGCGCTAGAAATGGTCGGCCATATTTGTATGACGTGAAATGCATTTTAACGTCAGTTATTTGTTGAGTAGGTCAGTGCTGTGGTAATGTTTTGCAGCTGTTGGTAGTCAAATAGTCAAGTCAAATCAAAGAATAATAAGTTTTTAATTTATTTAACCCGGCTAAGGCAGACATAATATTGGAATTTGATTGTTCCTTGAAATAGCTGTAAATAATATTTGATATTTTGATATATAAATACATATAGCAGAGATTTATGAGCTGTAAGGTTGGTAACCTTACACAAGGATTGTGATGTCACATGCACTTGGAATGTGTACAACGTTGAATCCCTTTAATAATTAAAGAGACGAAATGACTTTTTTAATTGTTAATATCTCTTAACATATAAGGAGTTATTAAAAGATAATTGAACATTTGAGGGTCTAGTAACCCACTTTATCAATATCAGGACACAAGCCCATTGACATTTGAATGATACTTTTATTTATTTGTTATTATATGTATATAAATTCAAATAATCGCAGCTTCATTGGTTCCGCTTTGGGACGGCAAACACACAGAAGAACATCTTTTCTATCTATTTGTTTGTTCCTTTCACGATTTTTGTGGCGACAGATTTGCTCTATATTGCACAATTAGAGAAAAGGGCTTCTTTCATAATAGAATAAATCGAATGTGTCGTGTCTTCCAAAGCTATGCAAGTAACAGTTGTAGCCATCGGGTCTAGCATGGCTGGAACTGAAGGTCTGGACCGGTGCAACTTTTATTCCAGCATCTACAGTCCAGAATCCAGAATCCAGGTTCATCCCAAGGGCGAACGAAATATCCCATTGCCTCTTTCCATCTCTCTATTGTCAGTCGACTGTCGACTCATTCTAAAACTTATTTCATCTCATCAGAATTACTGCATCCATGATATATCTATCTCTTTTCTTTATATATAGTTGTCCCACTTATTCGTCAACTATTTTAACAATTTCAACCCTCAATGCATCGTATACTTATCATAGACGTGCATTCAAGATTCATCCCTTTCTATAAATCGTCATATCATTTATACAATACAGTGCACAACAAATAAATGCATAAAAGCTCGTGCGTAAAAGCACGTGGTGAACAAAGATAAATACAATCGATTACTTATTAGTCTACAGCCTTTAATTCTAATCTCGTGATAACAAACGATTGTTAAAGTAAAACGCAAAACAGAAAACAATTAATTCTTTAATTAACCATTTAAATGTCCATAAAAATTAAAGAGACAAACATTACATAAATTTACAACACGTTTGACGTCACGCATTGAGTCTCTACAACCAATCACAACGAACATAAGGGGAGGAGCAAACGGGGAAATATATTTTCAAATTTTAAAACACATACTGTTAATAAAAAACTGTTTTAAATATCGATAAAGCAGCGAATTTATTTTCTATTGGATTATATGTATTAATAGAATTCCCGAAACGAATCCCGATGAGTCAAGATTATCCCATCCCATCCAATCATTCCTAAAAATCCAGATGACTCATTATTTTTCCAGAACTTTACTCATCCTTTTTTCTATCTAAGAAAATAATTTAATAACCACAAGAAAAAGAAGATTTATTAGAACTGCGATCCGTTTTTAAGAGATTAGGTGAAGTTCAAAGTATGCATCGTTATTACGGAACGTACAGGCCAATATTACCAATATCGTTGATGTACTAAACAATCACTAGAGGACAGACATAAAAATTATAAGGGTCATGGAAAAGGTCATCTCTATTTATTTTTATATTATGACATTTTAATTAATCTATATATTTTGCGACTTAAAAATTAATACGGTAAAATAAATAAAAGTGCGATCAACGCCATCTGTGTCAATTTTAAAAACTATTTGTACTCCATTCTACACTACTTAGTTTCATTCGGATCAGAATAGAAAAATAAAATCAAATTTTACACATCATTATTTTTTAATTTTTTATTCAGTTTATTAAATTTATAATCCTGACACTCAAATAAATAAATAATAAAAAAATGTGTAGTATCACAACAACAAACCATTACAAAGGTATTAAATGAAGCCAAAGCTCATGAAAACCAGAAAGAAACGATCAAACGATTATACCAAACAATGCAATGGACTTTTTTTAAAAATCATTGTTGGACGAATACAAAAACATGAATCAAGAATCAAATGTTAGTAATAAGTTATAGGCATGTCAACTGGAGAAGTGGAGCCTGGAGAATGGTACACCTATAACTGGAGAAAACAAAATCCCAAATAGAAAAAAAAATAATCGAAAATGCAGGTAAAGGTAAAAAAAAAGTTCTCATGGTAAAAATGAAGAACCAGGTCTCACTGTTTTAGGTATATATAAAGTTTAATGTATTTAAAAGTGTATTAGATAAGTAAAAATCGAAACTATCTTCGATAAATGTAATTGATTCGATAAATAATTAACCAATGGGTTTGTGTCCTCATTTTTAGTGGTCGATTTTTCAATTGTTGATTGAAATTGATGTTAATAAATGTGTATTGGCGTGTTTATTTTATTAAATAACTAAATGTTGACGGAGATATAGCAATTAAAAGTTTGAATTGTAGTTTTAGCGCTAGAAATGGTCGGACATATTTGTATGACGTGAAATACATTTTACCGTCAGCTATTTGTTGAGTAGGTCAGTGCTATGGTAATGTTTTGTAGCTGTTGGTAGTCAAATAATCAAGTCAAATCAAAGAATAATAAGTTTTTATTTTATTTAACCCTGTTACGACAGACATAATATTGAAATTTGATTGTTCCTTGAAATAGCTGTAAATAATATTTGATATTTTGATATATAAATACATATAGCAGAGATTTATGAGCTGTAAGGTTGGCAGCAGTTGTGATGTATTTGGAATGTGTACAACGTTGAATCCCTTTAATAATTAAAGAGACAAAATGGCTTTTTTAATTGTTAATATAAGGAGTTATTAAAAAATAATTGAACATTTGAGGTTCTAGTAACCCACTTTATCAATATATAGTACACTTTTATAGAAATTAAGACATAGGACACAAGCCTATTGATTTCAATATAGACCTGAACATTGGCAAACACCGAATCAAAAATTATTTCGTCAAAACTTCTAGCTATACAAAAATAAGGAACTAATATACAACCAGATGACAGAGTGGGAGAAAACATTAACTTTAGACTAAATGAATATATTTCAAACGATATATATATTTAAAAGCGTTTACCTAGTTCACAAATATGGTATTTTAAAAAGAATATAAATTTACTCTGAAGGTATGAAGAAATAGAAAAAGACAGATATATTATATAAGAGAGAAAGAACGATTCAGCCGGTTGACTCTGAAATCTCTTAAACCAAAAGTATGTTTTGTTATTTTTTTTTTCTTTGTTATGGCGACCCTTTGTCTGCCTTGAATGTTTTTCATTCCCATGGCTGATGGTTGATGGCAAGATCATAAAAATGTATATTGTACCTGCCGTGAAGGGAACGGGTGTTCGCTCTCGGCTCTCTTGTGTGGGATGTCTACAAAGACGGAATCACAAGTAGTATAAATTGTAATTTCTACATGCAACTATTTCAAATATTTAGACGGTCTATGAATGATATAAAAATTTACAGAAGTACAAAGTGTTTTAAATGAAGCGATACCTTTTTGATAGTACCCCATTTCTGTTCTATGAGGTTTTGACAGTTCCTGTTTGATAAGAGTGTAGACCAGACTTCTACAATTTATTATTATGTCAAATGTAATTCCACAACATGTTTTAATTGTATTAGAATGACAGGAAAGTAATTTCGCTTTTCACAAATATATAGCGTTAAGTTTGTTTTGAAGTACTTCCCCAAATGTTACGATTTTTACCTTTTGACACGTAACAAATGTCATTTTTCGTTTACTTTAGAAAGTAGTTGTGCATAATTTTGTTAGCCCCTGTTAATTTAGGGGCAATTTTGACATGGTATCAAACATTTTCGACGTATTTTACCATTTTATTTCCGTTTTAACAAAATTCACGTCTCTGAATTGCGTTAAAATACTTTGCTTTGGATATTTAATATAAAAAAAGTTACTTTTACTTAAATATTGTTACCTAATATACAACGTTTTGTGACCAATTTTAATGCATTAATAATCAAAAAACTTCTAAAGAATATCTTTTTAAGAATTGTAATATCTTAGTTATAAAATATGTTTATATTCTGATTTTAAGTAAAGTTTAGACTCTTTTAGATTAAAAATTAGTAGGTTTTGCTTAACTAAACTATTACATAAGAAGGTAACACTTATGTTTTTTGTTTAGAGGGAAATATAATTAAAAAATACACCGCCTAAATAATAATATAACAGCGACGACGAAAATTCCGACCCTAACGGATTTCAAGATATATTTTTCGAGATGAAACGACCTATGGGCTACGGCTCTTTCTACCACACATCTAACAATACCAGTATATACGAAGTAACAATCAAATGATCCAGACCAGGTGTCCAATCTTCCAGGTGACCGCTGAATCGGCTGAATATTAGATAGCCGTACCCAACGCTAAGGCCATACCGAAGTGTTGTAATGGTAGACAACAGGTGTTACTACAGAGCCACGAAGTCTGGGACCTTCACATCTTCACACGGCTCTCCAGCAAAGGAATCCACGACCGCGATCCCTTCTGGACCTGGACCTGGAGCTGGAGTTGGACTATGATATTCAAGAACTGCGGCAAAATCTTTTGTTAAAGAAGAAAGTCTGATTTACATGACAATACTAGAAAGTTGATGGGCTTGTGTCCTATGTCTTAATTTCTATAAAAGTGTACTATATATTGATGAAGTGGGTTACTAGAACCTCAAATGTTCAATTATTTTTTAATAACTCCTTATATTTCAGGAGATATTAACAATTAAAAAAGTCATTTTGTCTCTTTAATTATTAAAGGGATTCAACGTTGTACACATTTCAAGTGCATGTGACATCACAATCCTTGTGTAAGGTTACCAACCTTACAGCTCATAAATCTCTGCTATATGTATTTATATATCAAAATATCAAATATTATTTACAGCTATTTCAACGAACAATAAAATTTCAATATTATGTCTGCCGTAACAGGGTTAAATAAAATAAAAACCTATTATTCTTTGACTTGACTTGATTATTTCAACTACCAACAGCTACAAAACATTATCACAGCACTGACCTACTCAACAAATAACTGACGTTAAAATGTATTTCACGTCATACAATTATGGCCGACCATTTCTAGCGCTAAAACTACAATTCAAACTTTTAATTGCTATATCTTCGTCAATATTTAGATATGTAATAAAATAGACACGCCAATACACATTTATTAATATCAATTTCAATCAACAATTGAAAAATCGACCACTAAAAAATGAGGACACAAGCCTATTAATGAATTATTTAAATTTCTTTTAAGCAGAACATAGTTAGACTATTGGAAAACTATCTTAAATAATACGGTAACTTTAATATCAATGGCGTTTTTATTTTAATAAATATCTAAATGTTGACAGAGATATAGCAATTAAAAATTCGAATTTTAGTTTTAACGGTATAGATGTAAAATTATTGACTGTGTCGTTTTTGAAACAAGGTAACATAAAGTAAAACATTTTATTAATAAATGAACATGTCTGCATATACGTTTTTACGGGTTTTGTATGTGTAACGACTCTGCTGGTACAATCTTGAACATTTATGGGGTGAAATCGTAATATTTTAAATTAAGAAATACTTATTTGTTTAGTCTACCACATTTGTTGTACATGTGGTTTGATTGTTCATATTTGATAGAGGTGTAGTGTCGATGGTAATATTTTGTAAATATAGAGAGATAACTTACAAGACGTTCAATTGATTTAGTTAATACTCTACTTTTTCTTGAGTTAGACCTTTGGTAGACCACTTGTATGCGATAGCTTAACAATGAAGTTAAGACACTCTAAAAATATTGGCGAAGGTTCAATTCTCTAATAAACCAGAGTTAAAAACCTGCTGGAAGAATACTATTTTATTGATGCGCTTTACACCATCGCCAAAAAGTGCAGAGACCGTAGCCTTTATGTTTGTAACTTAAGACCCTAATAAACTAATGTGTTTCTAACCATTTCTAACACAAACGTCAAAGGAAGCAAACATAACCTATATTACATGTGTTATTAATTTTATTTTATTAAATATCATTAAATATATAATTCATAATGGTGCGTAAATTAAAATTTCACGAACAAAAATTATTAAAGAAAGTTGATTTTATATCATGGAAAGTGGATAATAATTTACATGAAGTTAAAATATTAAAAAAATATTGTATACTAAAACGTGAAGATTATACAAGGTAACAACATAACCTAACATATTTAAAACTGTTAACTATATGTATAATATAATTAATACAAATAATATTTCAGATATAATCAGCTAGCACGTTCAATAAGAGAATTAATACGAAAAATTAAAGAAGTAGATCCTAAACATCCATTCAGAACAGAAAGTAGTGCAAGTGTTTTGGAAAAATTGTATGTAATGGGGCTCATACCAACAAGGTGGGATTTAAGTCTTGCTGAGAAAGTTACTGCAAGCTGTTTCTGCAGAAGACGACTTCCAGTTGTTATGGTTCGAAGTAAGTACAACTGATAGAACTTTACGTTATTTTTTTTAAGTTTTCTCGAGCTTAACTTATGTTTTTAATTGTAGATAAGATGTCAGAGTCAATAAAACAGGCTACAAAACTAATACAACAAGGTCATATACGAGTCGGTCCAGAAATGGTAAAAGATCCTGCATTTTTGGTATCTAGATCTTTAGAAGATTTTGTTACGTGGGTGGATACTTCTGCTATCAAAAAACATGTTATGCAGTATAATGATTTGGTAAGTATTCAAGCAACATTTTTCATTCTAAACAAACATTTCTAACAATAATATAACAAATAGTAAATGTTTTTCTTTACCTTTTCAGCGAGATGACTTCGAAATGGTTTAAGTTAAACCATCAACTCAGGTTTTTTATGCAATAAAGTTTCTGTTTAACTAATATTCTTGGTTTTCTTTACTATGATATCACACTAAACTGTTTTTTATTAAATATCACTGTGGTTATCACTACACATAAAAGTTTAATACACTTTTCTTTAACATGAAACTTTTGACACTTAACATTTACAAATATATGATATTAAAAAATATGTTTTTGATTAAATCCAATTATTTATTTATTATCAACAAGGATTAAATATTGTTCTATATTTGCAACAATTTATCTTTGTATAATTATACTATTTTAGTGATTTTTTTATAAGTACCATGCGATTGATATGTATTTGAATCAGTACGTTTTATTAACTCTAACCTAACATTTTTGTTTAATCTAACATTACTCTATTTAATCGTCATTGCAATTAATTTCTTTCTGTAAGATTATTTAATCTGTTTATAATACATTTATGTTATTCTAGGTGGTACACTTACACTTGATTATAATGTTGAAACTTTAAAAATGAAAATTATTTTCAACACAAAATGACAACACGTATTCAAGTGCAAACGTTTTGCTAACGTACTAACGTTTAAAGACAACTACTACAATACATCAATTATAGACAGTTTTATTTAAATTTTATCATTTTAACAACAAAATTACATATACTTATTTCACATTTATATAATATTGCAAAATGTTATATTAAGTGTTTTAACTATTTTATAGTCTAGCACTGCGTTGCTTTGCTTTTGTGCTGTTCTTAATTTTTCAACTAATTTAAAAGTAAAATTAAAAAATAAATAACCTAATATGTATAAAAGAAAATTATATTGGAATGAATTATTGTTACTTTAAAAATTGTTGGAGAATTTATAACGATTAAATGATATATTTTACAATAATAATTACTTCACATTATTCTAATTTCTCAACTAAAAATATATTTTACAAATATAATAAAAAAATAAATAAATTCATTATACATTTATATAAAAAATATCTACAATATACTATGAGAGCCACCCCAATAATAAACTATATAAATTTTTTTTTTAAATATTTTCTGTTCCTTAGAATTAAAATTAAAATTGTTTTTAAAAATATAGCTTTCTAGCTTAACATGCTTTGTATATTTAATTTTAAATGCAGTAGTACTTCTAAACAATGAATCTTTTTTAGAATTGCAAAATCAGATCTAATTATATTTTAGCTTAATGCTTTTAAGCTCATTATTATTTATGTTAAACACGATAATGATTAAAATATGGATTTGTAATAATTAAAACTTAAGAAATAATCACAATCATCTATAAAGTTATTTGTATATAAATGTATGCAACTATTGCGTTGGTTTGATGTCAGAGCCATGGCTCTTTTTTTATTTTTGTTAATGTAACCCAATGTTAAATTTGTATATGGCTGATCTCACACTGCAGAAGCCTAGTTGTAACGCCAATTTTTTCAGTAGGGTATATTCCAGTTGTTTCGAATTAGCACATTTTATTATAGATGAGGTTCTACTTTAATGTTTATCAATACACCACTGCATTGCTAACCATTAGTAAGTAGAAACTTTCTGTTATGATAAAATGTATTTATGCGAAATAACTCTAATACAATCTGCTGAAAAAGTCGAATTTAACAAGTAGTCTGTGTTTCAGTGTAAGATACGCTATCTACATATAGTTACATACAAGTTGTATAAATAATATGTTATTAGAATATGAAATAAATACATTGCTTTATTTTAGTTTCTACCCCATGAAAAAATGTCGTTTTCTTTTAAATTGATTTGCAGCTCTGCATTTCTTTAAATAGCTCAGCTTTAATCGATGGCGAATTAGTAACATTTTCTTATACAAAATAAATATGTTACAGTTTGAGAGAATATTGTGTTTTGGTCGTTGTTTTCTAAATATAATAATTTAAAAGCGGAGTAGCACATTTTGAGCTGTTTACTATTTAGCATGGTTCCAATTTAATAGACATCAATATTCCCACTACTGTTTAAATTTCCAATATAGTGAAACTAATAAATAAAATATTAAAAAAAATTATTTATTTAAGCAGGTCTATTTCTAAAAAGTTGTTCTACAATAGCTTCATCAGCGAGTGTAGATATATCCCCTACCTCCCTATCATTAAGAGCTACCTTTCGTAGTACCCTCCTCATTATTTTACCCGACCTAGTTTTCGGTAGTCCTGGAGCATGTTGCACAACATCTGGTTGAGCGAATGGTCCAATTCTTTCTCTCACTAATTTCTTTAATTCGTCCGTAAGTTTTTTGTCGAATGTTTCATTTTGATTCGGTGTTATGAAGCAATAAAGACATTCTCCTTTCACGGGGTGTGGCCTAGATACAACTGCTGCTTCCGATACACGAGGATGTTCAGTTAATACAGATTCTACTTCCGCTGTCGACATAAGATGACCGGATACGTTTAACATGTCATCTACCCTTCCGGTTACCCATAAGTAACCATCAGCATCTCTTCTTGCACCTAAAATACAAATATTTTAAGGGTAATTTATATTTTTCATGAATCTATGCACTTAAAAGTGCAAAAAACAAAATTACCATCTCCTGTGCAATAATATCCTGGAAATTTAGAAAAATACGTTGTCTCAAATCTTGAATGATTATTATACAAACTTCTCATCATGCCTGGCCAAGGTCGTGGAAATACTAAATACCCTTCTCCCTCTCCTACAATTTCAGAACCCCCTTCATCTAACAACTTTGGTTGAACTCCAAAGAATGGAAAAGTCTAAAATGTATAATTACAATTAAAAATATATTTGAATTTGAAATACAGAAAATGCTAAGTAATAAATACTTACAGCTGAACCAGGCTTCATTGGAGTACAACCCGGAAGTGGTGTTATAACATGTCCACCAGTTTCCGTTTGCCAAAACGTGTCAACAATAGAACATTTCTCTTTTCCTATTAATTTGTAATACCAGAGCCAAGCCTCGGGATTTATAGGTTCGCCAACACTTCCTAAAACCTGATAAGAAAATGTTATAAGAAATAATAACACAATTATCCCATAGCTGAAGCATATTTCTAACCTTTAGAGTGGACAAATCCCAATTCTTGACAGGCTCGTCGCCGAATTTCATCAGCGCACGAATAGCAGTTGGAGCTGTGTAGAATTGGTTGACCCCGTACTTGTCGATAACAGCCCAATAACGGTCGTTATGGGGGAAGAAGGGGGTTCCTTCAAACTATTAAATTGATTACAAAGATTGTAAGTGCAGTCAGTATTATGCGAGTGAAAGAGAGATAGCAAATAATTGAATCATAACACATTAGCGATTAAGAAGAAATACTGCAATAAGATTCTTAAAAAAAAACTTACCATTACTGATGTAGCCCCATTTGCCAGGGGGCCATAGACGACGTAAGAGTGTCCAGTAATCCAACCAATATCCGCTGTGCACCAATAAACATCACCAGGCTTGTAATCAAACACCATTTTAAATGTAGTTGCCGCATAGATCAAATAACCAGCAGTTGTGTGTAGTACTCCTTTTGGTTTTCCAGTAGACCCTACATAGAAAGGTTTTATTTTATATAACATCTAATAATTTGTTTGTTAGGCATGTTTAAAATATATTTAATTACCACTAGTGTATAACATGAACAGGGGATCCTCAGCTCCCATCCATTCAGGATAACATGCCGGTTCGGCATCTTCCATTTCTTCATGCCACCAGAAATCACGATCGTCAGTCCATGGAGTCTGAAATTAATAAATCATGTTCTATCAAAGATTCACACCGTTATAATTCACAAGTATATAACAAGACCTGGTATAAAAATAACGATTCTTACTTCAACTCCATTAACTTCATTAACTGACCCAGCAGTAACTCTCTTTAAATGCGCGACTACGATGCATGTTTCTACAGTATGTCCAAGTACGATCGCCTTTTCTAAAGCCACATCACAAAGAGCCTAAAGAAGATAAAATTAACGATAAATTTGTCTCTTTTAAGAAATGTTTCCAAATATTCAATAGGAATTATACAGTTGGAGAATATTACCTTTAAATGTAAAGCTTTTTCTCCCCTCCAAGCACCATCAGCTGTAACTAAAAGCTTGGCTTTGCAATCGGTCATTCTTTCTGCCAACGAATCTGATGAGAATCCTGCAAACTAAAAGAAAATTTAAACCATTATAAAAAAACCGATACAATACCATAAAATAGTATAGCCTAGACGAACTAATAAGGCTTTATTCTTCATAATGGGCTTGTGTCCTCATTTTTTAGTGGTCGATTTTTCAATTGTTGATTGAAATTGATGTTAATAAATGTGTATTGGCGTGTCTATTTTATTAAATATCTAAATGTTGACTGAGATATAGCAATTAAAAATTTGATTTGTAGTTTTAGCGCTAGAAATGCATTTTAACGTCAGTTATTTGTTGAGTAGGTCAGTTCTGTGGTAATGTTCTGTAGCTGTTGGTAGTCAAATAATCAAGTCAAGTCAAAGAATAATAAGTTTTTATTTTATTTAAACCTGCTAAGGCAGACATAATATTGAAATTTTATTGTTCCCTGAAATAGCTGTAAATAATATTTGATATATAAATACATAAAGCAGAGATTTATGAGCTGTAAGGTTGGTAACCTTATACAAGGATTGTGATGTCACATGCATTTGGAATGTGTACAACGTTGAATCCCTTTAATAATTAAAGAGGCAAAATGACTTTTTTAATTGTTAATATCTCTTAACATATAAGGAGTTATTAAAAAATAATTGAACATTTGAGGTTCTAGTAACCCACTTTATCAATACATAGTACACTTTTATAGAAATTAAGACATAGGACACAAGCCTATTCACCTTTAATATAGTATAATATAAAAAACAAAAACCTAAAATTTCTATCATTGCTTCTAATAGTTGAAAGGTTTGAATCTTTGTTACAAAATATAGATTTTGTTGATATTGTTTCTCTTTGTATATATTATTATGTAAATTTTACATACAACAATAGAATGTACAGCTCCTATCCTGGCACAAGCCAGCATTGTGATGGCCAACTCCAAAACCATTGGCATATAGATTGCTACACGATCTCCACGTTTAATTCCATGTGCTTTCAGTACGTTTGAAAATCGACAAACTTCCTCCAGAAGTTTCCGGTAAGTAAGTCGACTATAGTCATCCGGATGATTTCCCTCCCTGCAAACATTATAAAATATTAGTTAATATAGTTGAAAAACTAGTTATAAATTATATTTCAAAACATGCTACATTATATATATATTTGAATAGCATAGTAAAAAATTATCTATTATATCATAAATTATTTTTATTGCGCAAGAATAATACTTATATAAAAATATCATATTTATATTATTATCGAGCTCATCATAACTTTATGCATATTACACAATAATAAATTGTTATCCAAGAATCTAACCTCAGCTGCAGTTTTCTATTTTTAAATAGATAATTTTTGAATTAGAACAAAGTATTTTATCCATAATTATACGAACAGATTAATCATAGATGGTTATCACTTTTATAAATTTATTAACGATATCTAAAGGTAAATACGATTGTCTGTTACTTGGGGGAGTCGGGAGTCGTATGTAAAATATTTTCGTTAGGTTTTTCTCAATAACTACATGTGCCAATTAGCTTATTCTTATAATTATTGTATATATTAATAATAGTTCTAATGATAACAAGTCAAATAATAATATTTTAATTAAGGAGATGTATTTCAATATAATAAATAAGAATAATACCATAAAATTTATGTGGATACCAGGACATTGTGGAATAACAGGAAACGAAATTGCGGATAAATTGGCAAAGGAATCAATAAATTTGGAAATTCAGATGAAAGTGAAATTACTTTCATATGAAATTTTTAATATAATCAAAAAATTAAACTTCAATTTGAGAAACCAAGACTTCATTAACAAAAGTCAGTTAAAAGGAAGAGATTATTATATGTTACATCCAAATTTAAGTAAGAAAAGATGGTTTAGAAATGATTCCCGCAAAATTATATCAACTATAATCATGATCAAAAGTAATCATTGCAAAACTCCAACTCACCTGTACAAAATTAATATTAAATCTGACGATAGATGTCAATGTGGTGAAGAAGGAACTTTGGATCATATTATATTTGAATGCATAAATTATAGTTTAGAAAGATCAAAATTCAATAGTGATATATTAGATGTGATTAAAACTTTTCCTGTTAATACTAAATTTTTGTTAAGTGATTCAAAATTAATTAGTGAATTATTGAAATATTTAGAAATTTGTAAAATGTATAAAAAATGTTTGATGGTGGCTATGACGAAAGAAAGTCAAGACAAATAAATAAATAAATATAAAAAAATAAATAAATAATATTAGTTCGAAACTAAAGTGAGGTTTAAAGGGACAAAAACTAGGTCTTCCAATGACGTCAACTCCACACAATATATAAAAAAATTACATTGGAAATGCATATTGCAATGGAGTATTGTCTTATGAATAACTTCAATAAATTACTTTTACACCGGAAACATGCTGACGTCAGGATTTATAACAAAACAAACAATTAAAAACATTTCTTGGAATTTATAAACTTCTTGTATACGTCTGCTTTTGCGCTACAACAATCAAAACCATTATTAATTTATTTTCAAACAAAAATAATATTCCGGTTATATGTTTATCAGATCACATCATACATGGCATTAATTGATTATACGTATATGTAAAAATGTGGTGTATTTTCTGTGTTTGTAATCATTGGGCTTGTGTCCTATGTCTTAATTTCTATAAAAGTGTACTATATATTGATAAAGTACCTCAAATGTTCAATTATTTTTTAATAACTCCCTATATGTTAAGAGATATTAACAATTAAAAAAGTCATTTTGTCTCTTGAATTATTAAAGGGGTTCAACGTTGTACACATTCCAAATGCATGTGACATCACAATCCTTGTGTAAGGTTACCAACCTTACAGCTCATAAATCTCTGCTATGTGAATTTATATATCAAAATATCAAATACTAGTTACAGCTATTTCAAGGAACAATCAAATTTCAATATTATGTCTGCCTTAGCAGGGTTAAATAAAATAAAAACTTATTATTCTTTGACTTGACTTGATTATTTGACTATCAACAGCTACAAAACATTACCACAGCACTGACCTACTCAACAAATAACTGACGTTAAAATGCATTTCACGTCATACAAATATGGCCGACCATTTCTAGCGCTAAAACTACAATTCAAACTTTTAATTGCTATATCTCCGTCAATATTTAGATATTTAATAAAATGGACACGCCAATATACATTTATTAACATCAATTTCAATGAACAATTGAAAAATCGACCACTAAAAAATGAGGACACAAGCCCATTAGCGTCTGATATATGTACAAACATCTCTCGCGCCTATAGCATAGGCAACACAATGTGCATTATCTAAATCTACTAGTTTTACTATCATCAAATATAAATATGGCAACTTCGTAATCGATTATGTATACAAGATATATTATCCTAGTGTCATTAATGTTACCTGCTGCGTAACAAAAAAAAAAAATACGTAGTTATTTACGAAATTGTACTTTGAACAATATATTTTTAATGAGTTCTTTAGTATTTTTTTAAGATAGGTACTTGAACTTAAGGCCTCTCATTAATTAATAACGAATTAGCATTACTTTACAAAAAATATGAATATTTGTGTTTTATTTATTTTTATTTAAGCTGATGAGTGACACAGGTGTTTGTCATATTTTCTTTTACTAAATGTATAAAAATAATTTAGGCGCCCCACGCTTTTATTATTAGCTAAAATTGAGCAGATATTATTAATATATAAATAATATTAAAAATATTAGTTTTACGTTAATGATCCTGCTTTGAAAACTCAGCTCCAGTCTGCGTCATACGTCTTTATGTAAAAATATAGTATTAAAAAAGGTCATAAGCAGCATTTACGTGCATTACTGACACGTGCTTTTGATTTTGTATCAATTACTTATCTTTTAAAAAAAATGTAAGTATTTCTTTTTATATTTTCAAGTAAAATTAATGTAATCTACTATTTTAGAGGTTATCTCCTTTACAATGACAGTTTTAGGTCAAATTACATTACATTATATATGTTAATGTTTTATTACTTATGTCACACTTATTTTATTATTTAATAAATTATTTTTATTAATTAAAATAAGCAATGTATGTGGTTTTGTTCCGTGCTAAATTATATTATAAAATTCATGCCACGTTTTGTTTTCATTTGAATAATATAGCATATGCAAAAGATTTAATTTTAGTTTCTGGTTTTGTTTTAGATACGACTATATACATACTCTCTAAATTAAAAATTAAATCTTTATTTGACAAAGACAGGAATAATTTAGTTAATATTATTAAAAAGAGAAGAGATAGCTAAAAATTCTAAAACACTGTTAGTAGAGTTGCATTTATATATAGTCCGGGGTTAAACATACTTTTATCCTAGATCACAACCTTCGTTTTGTTATAGCTGCTGTATCTTGAGAACAAAAGATTACATTATAAATGCTATTATTATAGATTTACCTTCAAACATACCTATTCTTAAATATTTACACATATGTTATAAACAGCAGAGTCATTTGGACAATAAGATATTTTAAGATTAACCAGATGTAGATAAATATGCTAAAATCTATTGTTAAATGTTATTAGATATTTATTAATTGTTGAAAATAAGAAATAATAATATAATCATATCTTTGCAAAGTTATTTTTAAACTCATTGGAAAATAACCTTCGCTGAGAAAAAAATAATTCTTGAAGTGGTTCCTTCACACTTGGACGGTGTCATATATAAATTATTAAGATTCTGTGTAAAATATATCCCAAATTATTTGCCACTTGTGCCACTTTTGTTAATACAGTTTATTTAATTTGCTTAACCAACTGAAAAAATACTAATTAAAAAACTGTTACACCAGCTGGTATTTGAAATGTGTGTTAAATTTAAATATTGGCCAGTTAGAACAGAATATGTTTTAGGTTTTTATGTATTTAAAATGGTTTTATTATTTGAAAAATTGAGTTCAGTTTTGCTGTTACTATTAGATCTGCGTGTGACGTCACAAAATAAATAAGTAATCAAGATTATTTTTCATTTTTTAGAAGCATCGTAATATAAAACTTGATGGGATACACTTCACAATCGATTAGTTATTATTCGGACTTTAATTTTTCTCTTGTGATGGTTAAAAATGAAGAGAAACTGAAATAACTATATCGCCATCAATCGTTGGATATTAAAAAGAAGTCAATGGACAATGGGCTTGTGTCCTCATTTTTAAGTGGTCGATTTTTCAATTTTTGATTGAAATTGATGTTAATAAATGTGTATTGGCGTGTCTATTTTGTTAAATATCTAAATTGTAGTTTAAGCGCTAGAAATGGTCGGCCATATTTGTATGACGTGAAATGCATTTTAACGTCAGTTATTTGTTGAGTAGGTCAGTGCAGTGGTAATGTTTTGTAGCTGTTGGTAGTCAAATAATCAAGTCAAGTCAAAGAATAATAGGTTTTTATTTTATTTAACCCTGTTACGGCAGACATAATATTGAAATTTTATTGTTCGTTGAAATAGCTGTAAATAATATTTGATATTTTGATATATAAATACATATAGCAGAGATTTATGAGCTGTAAGGTTGGTAACCTTACACAAGGATTGTGATGTCACATGCACTTGAAATGTGTACAACGTTGAATCCCTTTAATAATTAAAGAGACAAAATGACTTTTTTAATTGTTAATATCTCCTGAAATATAAGGAGTTCTTAAAAAATAATTGAAGATTTGAGGTTCTAGTAACCCACTTTATCAATATATAGTACACTTTTATAGAAACTAAGACATAGGACACAAGCCCATTTTTATTATAGAAAAAATGCGGTGTTAAGAAATGAGTACACAAGCTCATATCATCCTGTTTAAAAATTTCAATCGTCACTGTGATATGAAGGATTCAATAAGAGTTCAAAATGGCTTGTAAACAATACAAAGACGGTGGTGCCCTCACGCCCTGCGGTGTAACTTACACAAACTACAATTGTGTATTGAAATAATAAAATTAAATTCATTGAGAATTTCCCATGACTTTTAAAACACACTTGAGGTTTATCAAAAAGTTCTGCATTTTTTAATTGTGTGTTAATTTTATATGGCCCACTAACAAACGCGATAACGGTTCTTAGATTCATATAGATAATTAAAAAAATAATTAATATTTAGGTCTACAAAATAAGTGTGAAAAAATGCGCAATTACTGTGTGACCTTGAATAGTAATACATATTTGGCATTGGTCTAAAAATTCAAATTACTTTTTTGTGTTAACTAATTCTCTATGCTATGTTGAGAACTGTAAACAAAACTGGCTTAAGGGGGAGAAAGGTTTCAACTTTTTTTTTTATTTATTTATATTATTGTACAACATATTAAGTTTATTGTGTAAAAATTTGAAGTCGATTGGAGTAAAACTGTCGGAGATATAGAGTTTTAAGTCTTGACTTTCGTGTTACTTTGAAACTTTTAAATGCGGTTTCTCACACATAGCTTTTTCAGAGACGGTGTCCTCTCTAGCCCAAAATCTACTGCACTGATCATTTTGAAATTTTGCACACTCTTTCTTTACATAAATGCCGAGGTAACGCTGTCAAGTTTATTTTAATTTTTTAATTTTAACGTATTTTAAAATAACAAAGTTTCTGATAATTTTCATGAAAAATCGGTATTTTGACTTTTAAGTGTTGTAAAAAATAGAAAAATCAATAAAAAAAGAAAAACTCGACAGCGTTATTTGCAGAAACTTATCAACTAATGAAATCATATTGGTTTTTCGAATTCAGAGAATCCAGTGATGAATTATGAGTGACACCGCAATGTTACTTTTTTTTGTGACGTCAGCGGAGATTCGCTGTCAATGCCTCATTTCTTGATAGTTATTTATGAAAATTTCACAAAGTATTCTTTAAATGTTATTTTATCATGTAGTATTTATATAAATAATTATATATTAATTGAGTCGTCAAAAAACGTTATCGAAAATATGATATTTTAATTATAAATAGTACCGTGTTATTTAGAACACGCATGTTCATTTCCCTGTATATATAGGGAAAAGAACAGCTTTTTAAATAATAGCAAAATAAACAATATTTGGAGAAGGAAGTGAATAGTGTATAGGAAGATAAATCAGGCAGCTGATTGGTTGTTCGCCTCGTGCGAACACATGGCGTGATACCGCGGTCTACAGCGACGGTACCAACACTGCCGAAACCGCAGGTTGGTCGTGAAACATTATCGCCAATGCCTCGGGGTAACCCTATAGTAGACACATTTTAAGTCATTGCCAAAAAATTAAACTACTTTTTATATATACAAAACTACTACACGGCTTTTTAATTTTTTTTAAATATCCAAAAGTTATCGGAGATATAGCTATTTGAAATTTAAATTTCTGATTTACCGCTACATTTTTAACAGTATTTTTGATGTATTAGTATTAAAGTCTGCATAATAATAACCCAGTAAACATTTTGGAGTCACTTTGACATCATATTGAAGATGCGTATGATTTTTTTGTCATAAAAGAGTTCATTTACAATGGGCTCGTGTCCTCATTTTTTAGTGGTCGATTTTTCAATTGTTGATTGAAATTGATGTTAATAAATGTGTATTGGCGTATTTATTTTATTAAATATCTAAATATTGACGGAGATATAGCAATTAAAAATTTGAATTGTAGTTTTAGCACTAGAAATGGTCGGCCATATTTGTATGACGCATTTTATTGTCAGTTATTTGTTGAGTAGGTCAGTGCTGTGGTAATGTTCTGTAGCTGTTGGTAGTCAAATAATCAAGTCAAATCAAAGAATAATAGGTTTTTATTTTATTTAACTCTGCTAAGGCAGACATAATATTGAAATTTTATTGTTCCTTCAAATAGCTGTAAATAATATTTGATATATAAATACATATAGCAGAGATTTATGATCTGTAAGGTTGGTAACCTTACACAAGGATTGTGATGTTACATGCACTTGGAATGTATACAACTTTGAATCCCTTTAATAATTAAAGAGAGAAAATGACTTTTTTAATTGTTAATATCTCTTAACATATAAGGAGTTATTAAAAAATAATTGAACATTTGAGGTTCTAGTAACCCACTTTATCAATATATAGTACACTTTTATAGAAATTAAGACATAGGAATGGCGAAACCACTCCACCTCTCGGAATACAAATGAAGATAAAGTTGATGCGAACTATAATTGAAGTGCAATAGTGATAGAAACGTCACAAAACAGGACACTTCTCCAAATTGTTTGCTGGAAGACTTAATTAAAGGGTTCGAATTTTAAACTATTAAAACTAAGTAAAAATTTTCTTCATATTCGCGTCATCTCCGGCCTCGGATTTTTTTTATTATTTTTGGAACAAACTGACTTGGATCAATATCACCAGCCATAATAAATGGGTGGGGTGAGGTGGGTAACGCTACAGAGAAGTATGGGGAAGGGGAGGGGGTTGCTTATCGATCCATTTTATAAGGGTGGCTCGAACTGCGCTTGTACCGTGGATGTAACATGCTTGAAAATCAAAACAAAGACGAAAATAAAATTTTAATGTTAAGATGAATTTTTCATTATAGAATCAGCATGTAATGGAGATGATACTGGAATATATAGTGCCTTTTGAGTAACGACAATAGTTTTGAGCAATTCTTAAATACATAAAAAAGAAATATTACACATTTTATAAGTAGCCATCGCCCGCTCGATTACGCTACGTATAAAAGCATTTGATCAATGAAATTAAACACAACAATGGACGTGGTATTTAGAAAAAATTCTATAGACATGAGGAGCCTCCAAACCGTTAAAAAAAAGAAAAAAATATGAGTCTACTAGAAAGAATAATATCAATTTAATTATGCAAGCTCCGCGAACCAGGTGAAATAATTTGGCGGACCACAGTTTGAGCATAACTGTTTAATTGAACTAAATGACCTCGCATTGATTACAAAATTAAAAAATTATTAAAAAGTCGTAATCAGCATTAACTTGCAATGTGACAATTTAATGAATTTATCATATTACCAAAAATTTGAAGACGTCGCATAGATATATATACATATATATTAATACATTAAACAACCCTATTTAGAAAATCTAACCTTAAAAAATTACTATAAATATATTATATAAAATTAATATAATTTGGAAATCGTCCTGATTAGTAGCAACTTTCTATACTTTTCAAACACATTAATAATTCAATTTGGCAAGCTAAGTGTTAAATAATAAAATAACTTAATTTTAGAAATTTTTACGAGTAACAAAAAGTGATAATGTTTTTCGTAGATCTCTAATGTCGTGGTTTTAACATTAATAATGAACATACCACACACTCTGCAATTAGAAATTTCTAATTTAACATTTATGTGTATTTCAAATTGAATTTTAATGACATTACTTTTCTACCCACTAGTACAGAATACAATATTTAGGTTATTTTATTACACCCTCAAAATGCAAAAAGACAGAACCGTGAAAAATAGGTAGATGTTTTCTAATGAATAAACAATTTAAATTGTTTATTATTCAATAATACATCTGTATGTTTCTATTGTTTAGCATAACTGCAATAATATTTAATTAAAATGTTAAATATTTTGTAATCAAATATGTTATGTTTACATAAAATAAATAACAAAAAACTTTTGTCAGTTTCTACCATAACAATATTTTGTTGTCATTGGCTAATAATTATTGATAACACAAATCAGTATTATGAATTTGTATTCACAATGTTCATAAACAGCGAATTATTTATAATATTAAGATAAGAAGTAAAATGTACGTACCAATAAAACGCAATTTTTTCCGCATTTCCATTTCTGACGTTTCTATCCAATAAGTTATAGCAAATATTTGTGGTAGCACCTTCCATCCATTTAGTAAAAATAGGTCCTTTAGATATGTCAAAATTATAAGAACAAAATTTGCTGGGGTCTGCAGGTGTTTCCCAATGAAATTGTTTAGCAATGTCCCCCCAAAAAGAACTGGGATTCTCTATCGACTCTTTGTAACTGTCACGATACTGTTCTAGAGATGAAATATGTGCAGCTGCTTGCAGCGACTTATCCGGTAAGTACACTGATTTTTCTGAAGGCATTTTCGTTTCGTTTATTTCTCTTATCACTAACACTGTTTTTATATATTAACACTTTCAGGTTAGATTTTTGTTTGTTAACCTTTTGTACACTATTCTATGAGCTTCTCCTCTGAGAAACTGTGGCTGACTGATTTTAGCGACTCCTGCTGATCGCGCACAAGACATATGCTCGGCTATGCTCGGCTCATCCGGTATTGCTCGATTACTTGCTTTTGAATACAATGTATATATATATATATATATATGTATTTATTAATTTACATATTATAAAATTCGTCATACAAGCACTTTGCAATAATGATTTTGTATTTTCTCGATATTATTGATATATTATTTGACTGATTTATTTATATTTTGTTATTAAAATATATTTTTTTCAATTGTTTTTTTTTATTCGTATAGATTTATTTTTAAAATGTGGAAATATTTCATTTTCACATTTGGATTATTCTTTCCCGACTTTAAATGGGTCAGTTCCTTTATCGCGCGAAAGGAAATATAGGAGTCCTTCCTATTTCCTTCCTTAATGGGCTTGTGTCCTCATTTTTTAGTGGTCGAAATAATCAAGTCAAGTCAAAGAATAATAAGTTTTTATTTTATTTAACCCTGTTACGACAGACATAATATTGGAATTTGATTGTTCCTTGAAATAGCTGTAAATATTATTTGATATTTTGATATATAAATACATATAGCAGAGATTTATGAACTGTAAGGGTTATTATGTCACATGCATTTGGAATGTGTACAACGTTGAATACCTTTAATAATTAAAAGAGACAAAATGACTTTTTTAATTGTTAATATCTCCTAACATATAAGGAGTTATTATAAAATAATTGAACATTTGAGGTTCTAGTAACCCACTTTATCAATATATATAGTACACTTTTATAGAAATTAAGACAAAGGACACAAGCCCAGTTATATCTTTATTCATATTGACACACTATTTACACAAATCACATTTGAGAGCCTGATAGATTTTTAGAATCTAAGATATTTTTCACAACCCAAATTAAAGTACGTTATCAAATAAAAAAAATGTGCAATTAAATGGAGGCTACGATAAATTTGTACTGGATAGAATGGAATCTGTTGCAGATACTGGGACTGTTATGGAATCTAAAAGATTTTGCTGCATGAAATGGAATTTGACGAGAATGCTCCTTGCTTAGTATTTCTATTTGTAATAGAGAACAAATTTCGATGAATGCTCAACTCTTGTTACTCAAACTTCGCTTGTTAAAAGAATGTCTCATTGAAACGAAGCACACTTTGATGACTAACAAAAGACTGTTTAAAGATAGTTTTCTTTCCAATATATGTTTTATTAATTTAGCAAAAGGAATATCTTAAAACCAGTCAATGTAAATGCACTTTAACAGAGGTAAAAGTACTCCCAAAATGTTGATAAAAATCTTATGAAATATTGAAACACAATTACGTTAAAACCAGTCGGTTCATGTTCACTCTATAATCTCGTTATCAGTAGCACTATGAGTACATTCGTTTCATAATTGCAATCTTATCACAGAGGAAGATCAATGCCCTGGCTTACGTTCTAAGCTCTATTGTTATAAAAAATCAAATCGGTCAAACGTATGAGTAATATTTAGGTATTTCCAATCAAATTAGTTCTGAAATAAACGCCTGCCAAATCATGAGATAGGCAACACTCCATTACGTCATTGATTTTGATAACGATTTTTTAGCATGCTTTGGGTAATTTTTACCAGTTTACCAATAATAATACCATAACCACACCACAATGTAGCATGTGTTTTTTCTCTTAATATTTACCCATCCAATATTTGTTCAACTGAATAAAAAACGTATAAAATTACGCTTTTACAAAGTCATGGCGAATTTAGTACAAGACGCAATAGTAAGAAATTCAAAATAAACGTATTGTCAATTCCTTGCATGTTAAATGTTTCATGAATTAAAAACTATAAATAAAAATAGAATTAATAAAAGATGTTGAACGTAAAAACTTGTGTTTGGCAAGTTGCCAGGAATTTAGGCGAACTTTACGTTCATATAATTTCCGGAAAATATTAACACTTAATATTAATTCCTGAAAATTAATTGTCGAATGCAGCGTCATCGTTTAAAATAGAGCAGAACGTATAAATATATTTGTTAGGAATAGTAATGGGCTTGTGTCCTCATTTTTAGTGATCGATTTTTCAATTATTGATTGAAATTGATGTTAATAAATGTGTATTGGTGTGTCTATTTTATTAAATATCTAAATATTGACGGAGATATAGCAATTAAAAATTGAATTGTAGTTTCAGCGCTAGAAATGGTCGGCCATATTTGTATGACTTGAAATGCATTGTATACGTCAGTTATTTGTTGAGTAGGTCAGTGCTGTGGTAATGTTTTGTAGCTGTTGGTAGTCGAAAAAAGCAAGTCAAGTCAAAGAATAATAAGTTTTTATTTTATTTAACCCTGCTAAGGCAAACATAATATTGAAATTTGATTATTCCTTGAAATAGTTGTAAATAGTATTTGATATTTTGATATATAAATACATATAGCAGAGATTTATGAGCTGTAAGGTTGGTAACCTTACACAAGGATTGTGATGTCACATGCACTTGGAATGTGTACAACGTTGAATTCCTTTAATAATTAAAGAGACAAAATGACTTTTTTAATTGTTAATATCTCTTAACATATAAGGAGTTATTAACAAATAATTGAACATTTGAGGTTCTAGTAACCCACTTTATCAATATATAGTACACTTCTATAGAAATTAAGACATAGGACACAAGCCTATTGAGAAATAGCCGTTAGATTTTAACTGCTAAGGGCACTGAATGGTTTGAGTCTATATTTTTAGTTTTGCTCGCTACTCTTTCGTGTGTACCTCCACTTTATGTCCTTCTTCGCTATAGTAGCAACACACATTGCACATCTGTATTGTATATATTGTTACCAGGACTATCTACAATAAGTGGCTCATTATACCATTTATTTAAGTCTGAAATTCCTCATAGTTTCAAGGTTAGAAATATATAGAAGTATTTATTATTCAATCCGTTCTTTTTTATTGTAAACTTAATACAACGACTCCACGTGTTTCTCTTGTTGACAAGCACAAATATATTCACCATCACCTACGGCGAGGACATTCTTAGAACAATGACAATTACTAACTAGTTACTTCAATTCCAAGGTCATCTAGTGGACAAGAGCACAATCTAAATCGTGTCGATTTACTGTCAAATTAATCAAAAGTAAGGTTGAATTTGTAAATGAATTAATAAACTATTATTAAATATATGAAAATATTGTTTCAATTACCGAAGCTTTAAATATACGAAGTTGTTTGACAATATACAACGTTTTGTGACCTATTTTACTGCTTTTTGAAAGTAAATCTTTCTTTTTGCGCATAGCACAATAAAAACTTCTTAAGGAGAAGGATTAATATAGTCTTAATGGTTATAAAGTATCTTTATTCACCTTTGTAGATTAAATATGATTAGTTTATTCGATTAAGTACAATGTTACATGGATGTAAAGTAATATCCATATTTTGTATTTAGCGGGAAAGGTTTCGCTCAGACTTTGCTGCTTCATAAATAAGATTTAACTTAGAATTGGAACAACGGGCCTTGTTCAAAGAGAATGAATGCATTGTAATTTAATATTAATTTGTTAAACAGATAGTTGTTTGATAAAATCGCATAGTTAGAGCTTCAAGGTTTGTTAAAGGAACTGTGTCAATGATCATTGACAACATAGGCTACAAAGAAAGGTAAAGAATAAGGTGTCTTAAAGCAGTAGGTAGGAATGGCGCTTTAGCGAATGGTGATTACATGATTATGTGATGATGTTTTGGGTTGACAACAGGCGCATATTAATGATAAGAGAATGCTTATCGCGTACTACTATTTGTAGAATCGTGGTTGTATAATCCATCAAATTAATTATCATCCCAGACAGGTGGGTCAAGCGGCATTGCCATTGCCGGGTGACCGACAATATTACGATAACCCCAATATGGTGTTGGCTAGGCAACTCGCTTGGCGAAGCAGCGACTCCGGTCGACTACTGCTACTTTGTCGCTGGAGTTCAAAATGAGAATGCAAAATTATGTTCATAAATTAACACTCATTGAATGTGTGTTCATCAAATGTACGAAATGAACGACGATTCAATTATTTTGTTCAAGACACACAGGGCACCAAAAATATCAATAATATCTTTTTTAAATTCATGGCGATTATTTTCTAAAAATTCTTTTGAATTCTTTGAAATATTTTGATGCAGTTATGTTTGTTAGGCTTTAAAATAAAAAACTGCTTCATTACTTTTTAAATAACTATGCGGGTCTGGCTTTTATGCGACCTTTTTTAAATTCATGGACATTCTTTTTTTAAAAAAATTATTGATTTTTGAAAAAATTTAAATGCAGTTATATCCGGTACACGTTAAGAAGGCGAACTGTGTTATCAGTTTTAAAATATTTTAATTTTTGTGGATTTTATAAGGAGTTTTTGAAATTCATGGACTTTTTAAAAAAAAAAAATTATTGATTTTAAAAATAATTTAAATGCAGTTATATCCGGTACACGTTAAGAAGGCGAACAGTATTATCAGTTTTAAAATATTTTAATTTTTGTGGATTTTATAGAGAATTTTTTAAATTCATGGACTTTTTATTTTAAAAAAAATTATTGATTTTTGAAAAAATTTAAATGCAGTTATATCCGGTACACGTTAAGAAGGCGAACAGTATTATCAGTTTTAAAATATTTTAATTTTTGTGGATTTTATAGAGAATTTTTTAAATTCATGGACTTTTTATTTTAAAAAAAATTATTGATTTTTGAAAAAATTTAAATGCAGTTATATCCGGTACACGTTAAGAAGGCGAACAATGTTACCAGTTTTATAATATTTTAATTTTTGTGGATTTTATAAGGAATTTTTAAAATTCATGGACTTTTTTTTTTAAAAAAAAATTATTGATTTTTGAAAAAATTTAAATGCAGTTATATCCGCTACACGTTAAGAAGGCGAACAATGTTATCAGTTTTAAAATATTTTAATTTTTGTGGATTTTATAAGGAATTTTTAAAATTCATGGACTTTTTTTTTTAAAAAAAAATTATTGATTTTTGAAAAAATTTAAATGCAGTTATATCCGGTACACGTTAAGAAGGCGAACGGTGTTATCCGTTTTAAAATATTTTAATTTTTGTAGATTTTATAGACAATTTTTAAAATTTACGGACTTTTTTTTTATTAAAAAATTATTGATTTTTGAACAAATTTAAATGCAGATATATACGGTACACGTTAAGAAGGCGAACTGTGTTATCAGTTTTAAAATATTTTATTTTTTGTGGATTTTATAGAGTTTTTAAAATTCATGAATCCTCATATTAAAACTCTATAAAATCCACAAAAATTAAAATATTTTAAAACTGATAACACAGTTCGCCTTCTTAACGTGTACCGGATATAACTGCATTTAAATTTTTTCAAAAATCAATAATTTTTTTTTAAAAAAAAAGTCCATGAATTTTAAATATTCCTTATAAAATCCACAAAAATTAAAATATTTTAAAACTGATAACACAGTTCGCCTTCTTAACGTGTACCGGATA
Source organism: Panorpa germanica (assembly GCA_963678705.1). Taxonomy (NCBI): domain Eukaryota; kingdom Metazoa; phylum Arthropoda; class Insecta; order Mecoptera; family Panorpidae; genus Panorpa; species Panorpa germanica. The sequence continues at coordinate 9,233,264 of OY783223.1, read as the reverse complement.
TAACTGCATTTAAATTTTTTCAAAAATCAATAATTTTTTTTTAAAAAAAAAGTCCATGAATTTTAAATATTCCTTATAAAATCCACAAAAATTAAAATATTTTAAAACTGATAACACAGTTCGCCTTCTTAACGTGTACCGGATATAACTGCATTTAAATTTTTTCAAAAATCAATAATTTTTTTTTAAAAAAAAAGTCCATGAATTTTAAATATTCCTTATAAAATCCACAAAAATTAAAATATTTTAAAACTGATAACATTGTTCGCCTTCTTAACGTGTACCGGATATAACTGCATTTAAATTTTTTCAAAAATCAATAATTTTTTTTAAAATAAAAAGTCCATGAATTTAAAAAATTCTCTATGAAATCCACAAAAATTAAAATATTTTAAAACTGATAATACTGTTCGCCTTCTTAACGTGTAGCGGATATAACTGCATTTAAATTTTTTCAAGAATCAATAATTTTTTTTTAAAAAAAAAGTCCATGAATTTAAAAAATCCTTATAAAATCCACAAAAATTAAAATATTATAAAACTGATAACATTGTTCGCCTTCTTAACGTGTACCGGATATAACTGCATTTAAATTTTTTCAAAAATCAATAATTTTTTTTAAAATAAAAAGTCCATGAATTTAAAAAATTCTCTATAAAATCCACAAAAATTAAAATATTTTAAAACTGATAACATTGTTCGCCTTCTTAACGTGTACCGGATATAACTGCATTTAAATTTTTTCAAAAATCAATAATTTTTTTTTAAAAAAAAAGTCCATGAATTTTAAATATTCCTTATAAAATCCACAAAAATTAAAATATTTTAAAACTGATAACACTGTTCGCCTTCTTAACGTGTACCGGATATAACTGCATTTAAATTTTTTCAAAAATCAATAATTTTTTTTAAAAAAAAAAGTCCATGAATTTTAAATATTCCTTATAAAATCCACAAAAATTAAAATATTTTAAAACTGATAATACTGTTCGCCTTCTTAACGTGTAGCGGATATAACTGCATTTAAATTTTTTCAAAAATCAATAATTTATTTTAAAAAAAAAGTCCATGAGTTTCAAAAACTCTCTATAAAATCCATAAAAATTAAAATTATTTTAAAACTGATAACACTCTTCGCCTTCTTAACGTGTACCAAATATAACTACATTTCAATTTTTTTAAAAATCAATAATTTTCTTTAAAAAGAAATGTCCATGAATTTAAAAAAGGTCGCGTAAAAGCCAGACACGCATAGTTATTTAAAATGTAATGAAGCAGTTTTTTATTTTAAAGCATAACGAACATAACTGCATCAAAATATTTCAAAGAATCTAAAAGAAATTAATAGAAAAAAATGTCCATGGATTTAAAAAAGGTCGCGTAAAAGCCAGACACGCATAGTTATTTAAAATGTAATAAGAAAATTGAACTATTTCAGTAGCGATCATTTCAGAATACCGTGTCCTCTACGATTATCAATATTGATAAATTATTTAATAAGATTGTGTGTGCATGCTTCATCTTTTATAGGAACTAATTAGTGAGAGGAACACGCCACCATGTGGGGTGATACTTTGATGATTAATAAGGCACAGTCTAGCCTTATCAGGCGGTCAGTCGGTTAGCAATTAAGAAATCATCCAAAATATGTGATATATCACAAAACGTTACATCAGAAACACGTGTTAATTAAGGTTTGAATCTTTAATAATGTGTGGTATATTTTTATGCTGGTAAAACCAGAGCTTTACAAGAGCCCTGATGATATTCCCAATTTTCTATCCCTATTACATTTCATAGCTATTATATAAAAATCCATAACAACCACAAATAAATTTTAAATAGCCCTAAAAGTAACCCTAGATTAGGTTTGTGCAAATTCTTAAAATAAATGACATTGAACATGACCTTCAAAAGTAAAATTTCACCTTCCTGAAACCTCAAACAAAGTTGTGCATGTTTATACAAGTTTATTCATGATTAATAAGAAGCTAAGTATATGCTATCTCTGTCCTGGGAAGGATGATAAAATAATCAACAAGTTTTTGATTAATGAATCATTCAAATGTCAAAAAAGTCATCGAAGATTGATATAGCTATACAGGATGTATACAAAGATGATTTAATCGCTTAAGGATTTGATAAATTCCAGCGGTAATAGCAATACTTGTTATATTATTTACTAAACTACATGTTATGTAAACTTTACATATAGTAGCTGCCACCTACTTATACACATTGTTGAAAGATGAAATTTCTACTTGTCCTGTCACAAATATATAATGCAGTTTCAAAAACGATTGATTCAGCGCCTGGGATGCTGCAACCAATCTTTACCCTTTAATACTACGGCAAGATACAAATTCTATTTATATTTTAATGTTTGATCACTTATTCCTTATAGTAATATTGATTACTATTCAAATAACGTTTCGATAATGATTATGTCATTCTAATCTAATTGTTTAATTATTCCATTTGCTACGTCATTTCCTTTTAAGTGTAAAATACAGTTAGATAGTAAAACAACCATGAATAAATATCATTTCCTGATTATTTAAATAGTTTATTTGTTTTATGTGAATATTTCATTAGATAATATTGAAAGTAAACTGTAATATACCTTACTGTACTGAATAAATAATAGAATTAAGTACATACTTAAAAATAGAATAGGATTAAAAATAGTTTAGTTTAAATTTAAGACCATATATGGCACACATTGCTGTTTGTATTGTTTTCCGCCGCTAATTATATTTTTATTAACTAATAAAACCATTAAATATATAATATATAATAAAGCATTAAATAAGAAATATATATTATACTATTATATAAAACACAACTACATTACCATGAACGGAACCCCTTGCAAGTAGGCAATACACTTAACTTCCTCTTAAGTTTCTAAGGACTTCCCGCACAGTATAATTTATTCCTTTAAATTTTGATAAAGCATTGCATGACAAAAAATACTGTCTATCATCTACACAACTAAAACAGAAATTCATAGATTAGAACCTTCTAATTTCTTTACCTTTAAGCAAGATCAATTTACAGTTCTGAACCAGAGGTACTAAAACAAAAGCCAGCGGGCCGAATCGGAAGTCCTGGCATTATTAAAATCAAGAATTAATAGCTAACACTACAAGAATAATGTCTCTACAAGATGTTATTTAATGATGATCTACTAGAAGTAATAATTTATCTACTATATGTAAGAGGGCAATGTGACGTAAATAAAGCAAAAATACCACATCCTCAAAGACTTTGTGGTAAGAATCCTTGCCACAAAATCGAAAAATATAATCTATAAATATAATCTATATAATATAATATATAAATTTTATGTATTTTTAATTTAACTGATGAAAAAATGTAAATAAAACAATAGATGATGTAGCATTTAAATTTATTTGTTGTCAATAATCAATAATAAACATATAAAAACAGCAGATTTATATACGAGTATATAAGCCATTTTCCAATAAAATGGTGCCTTTAATACTAAATGCTAAAACAACAGAAGCAAAATATTATATAAACTGAAAAGTAAAATACAGGAAAGCAAATGTAATCATTTAAAACATATTTATATGAATAACTTAGGTTTATTTAATAAATGGCGGTTAAGACCCTGTCCTAAATTAAATATGTAATGGATTCTCAGTTCTCCTTCCAGTAGATTTGTCCAATCTTGGGTTGGAAAGTCCACTAGACAGGTGGGGCTCCATAATCATAGCAGATTCCATATCGTTCTCGAGCAATGAAACCCAAGTGGAGCGACACTGATGCCATCTAACTAAGCACCGTTGAGTTTCAGGACCATCCCTTAAATTGCCATTTACCGGATCTACGCTATGTCCAGGAAATAATTTTTTATCGTCCTTATATAATTTAATCAAACAAAGCATCATTTTCCTATTAAAGCAGTCTCTTTGTTGTATTATTTCAGTTTGATTCGGTTGCATCTTGGTCGCGCTTTCTGTTTCTTTAATAACCCCTACCACTGAAAAGAAAGATTTGTATTTAATATACAGCTTCTACTAATTTTATAACACAGTCTCACCTTTTGTATAAATTTTTTTCAAATAGCTGAGAACTGCTACATTATTCCAATGGCCAACAGTATTATAACATGCCGCACAATTTTGCTTGCGAGGAAATTGTATTTTAGGATATAAAGGATCTTCGGTTGCATCTCCAGAAAGTCTTTTATTAACTTCATTATGTGCCGACCATAACCATAAAACAGCTTCATCAGAGCTAGGGACACTCCAAATCTTATTCTTAAAAGCCATCTCTTGGAAATGTTTACTACATTCACCACACCCAAAGAAATGTTTAACATAACTATGCATTGCAATTAACACTTCTTGAGGATCTACATTTTTGTCATAAGTAGCGGATATACTAAGATGATGAAATAATATCCACAATCCGCAAGGAAATCCTCTAAATCCTGGTTGACTTCCGGCACAACGCATCCATTTGTTTGATAGGAATAAACGTTTATCCCTGTCGTGTTCCCTGACCATGGACATGAACGCTGTACCAGTTAGATCCTTCTGAACCTGGTTTACGTCGTGTTTCAAGTTATTTAACAATGTGCGTACGCTGCGATTAATATTTAAATATTTTGCCAAAACTCTTAAATATCTCTTCAACGCTAAAAGTTTTTCGCCGTTTATTAAGCTGCTTCTAGGTATTTCTCTATAGATCGTATATCTAAGCGCTGTAAATAAGTCAGCTTGATTAACTACATCAGAAGTGATCCGAACATGAGGAATAATTGCAGTTGTTGATTCCATGGAATGCGTTTCATTTACTTCTTCTTTAATTCTTGTTTTAACAACAGGAGTTGGTGTTGGAGCATGTTTATGAGACATGAATGTTTTAATAGCGGATTTAATACCGTCTTTAGTATAGTCTTCTAGATGGAGAACCTTGACTTTCAAATTTTTGGACACAGCAACCAATCCTGGACGATGTTTCACTTCAAGCGCTTCTGCTAATCCGGATTCATCAATTACTGCACGAATTGTTAGATTTTTATTTTTGTGTAAATCTAGGATTACATCATGAGCAAAAAATGTAGAATTATCTGTCTCAAAAATTAAAAACACATGTTTAGTAGCGTTAGATGTATTATTCCACACACCATCAACATTATTTTCTTCGTAATAGTTTAAATTTGGCCAGTTGCGTCCGTGACGATTCTTTTCATATTCTTGCATTAATTGATGAATCAAAGTTAGTCTCATTATATTTACATCAAAGTTTTTCGACATCTTTTGACCTATTCGACCTTCACCATCTTCATAACCTATATGAAAAAACTTTAACTGTGGATAACTTAAAATCTCAAATTCTTTACAGAGGTCAAAGTTTATTTCATTAGCGCAATCAACAGCACTAATTCTCACTATATCAGACCATAATTCTATACTCTTTGCAAAATTTTTCCAGATTGGTGCAAATCTTTGGCAATAACCACACCAAGAACTATAAAATTCAACAACTCCTGCATGTTTTTGATTGAATACTTTTTCCCGAAAATTTTCTGACCATAATACATCAACTAGATCTTCATTATCATACAATCCTCCATTATTAAATATAGCACCACCATCACAAAAACTAGTAATTGAGAAATAAAATATTAAAAACACATTTAATATATTCATAGTTGAATATTTTATTTCTGATTGACACTAATAGAGAATTAGATCCACTATTACATCTCACGAGCAAAGTCTATTAAATAATAAAGCTACGAACACATTGGCTATTATTCGAACTGGCTCAGTCAACCGTATAAATACATATTAAAACACAATCGTCTTATTGTTAGTATATATACTTATGACATTACTCATTATATCCTGTTATTTAAATTACATATATAACACAAATGCATGAAATCTAAATACACTGGCCAGTATATACATTCTCCAGTCTATCTCTATAAATATGTACGTGCAAATTTATAAACAAAAACTATGATACTGTGTTTAAATATGCAACAATTGATAAATTATCATTGTTGGAAAATTTTAACGCAATAAAATACTACCGAAATATCTATGCAAACTATTCATTGTTAACAAATAACATTTGTTATTAATACCACACCTTTGTTTTATTAAAACAATACAAAATTGAAATTCTTCAAAAATACTTTCATATTAAAACAATAACTATATTTCCACTAAACTTTATTAAACTGTATGTACATTTACATTATTCAATTTGCAACTTAAATCAGTTTAAAAAGCAAATAAACAATAATCATCTAAATATTCAACTTAAAACATGGATAATTTAATTAAAAGAAAATACATAAATAATTTAATTGTGTGCATCATCTGATTTAAGAAATTCTTCATATTGTTTTTCATCCATTAGATCTTTAAGTTCATCTGGCTTACTCATAACAAGCTTGAAAAGCCATCCTGAAAAATTTAAATTCGTTAAAAGATTTTATAGTTAGAAAATTAATAAAATGAAAACTTATTATTACCTTTCTCATAACACGATGAGTTAATCAATGCTGGGCTATCTTCTACACTGATATTTTTCTCTGTAACTTCTCCAGAAACTGGTGAATAAAGCTCACTAGCTGCTTTTACACTCTCCAAAGCTCCACATTCTTCTTTTTGGCTTAAACTTGTGCCAGCATCAGGTAGTTGTGCGTAAACAACATCTCCCAAAGCTTCCTGATAAACAACATTCATATAAAATATATAGCTTTATAATAGAAAACTATAAAATCTAATTTTTTATATTTTAATTGATTGAAACGAATCTTACATCATAAACTATTAAGATAAAGTTTCTGCGATAATAATAAAAAAAATATGAGCGTCATCAGTAGTGGCAGATTATTATATTATGATAAATCATAATTTTCTATATTTTTACCTAATATAAAACATGAAAAATAAATTAATCTTTTTGGCTATTAATAAAATCATGTAGCTTTTAAAAAATACCCTTTTTAAGGATTATAAAATTTTAAGAACACCTTTCCAATGATTAAAGGTATTAAACATTAATTAGGGGAAAGCATGAGATTATTGGAAAGTACTATATTCAGGTAATTAACAAACAGAAAATTGCTGCTCTTATCGTCGTAAATATGATGATTAATGGAATCTATGACAAATTAACACTGGATAGAATATAGCATATTAAGTTTTGCCCTCTGCTCAAAGTCTCTACGTTCACATGTGCATAGTTGAGAGTAATTAAATGTTTAAATGCGATCTGATTAAATTGATACTGAGCCTAATTGGAAGATACATTTAATTGATATACCTGTGCATATTTTGAGATTCCCACGGTTCCGATATTACCTTCAACTAATACCCATTCGTGCTTTTTCGTGAATCGTCTCTCTGTCGGAAAAATATTGATCTATTAGTAAAATGTAATAATATGTAGTATTATGTAATTAAAGAAATAAATATATTAATTAAAAGTCTTACCTGCAAAATTAATAGATGTTGTATTTAAAAATCTTGAAAATTGAGCATATCTAATGTTGGTATTACTTTTATAATTAAATAATTTGACAGATTTACTAACATTTCTGCCTGTTCTCAATAAAGCTTGACATAAAACCATTGTAATATTTTATTATTTAATAATTAAATTTAAAGATACACACTTATGTCCTGAACAACAAAATAATTTATAAAATTATGTACAAGGTTTCTGGATTCAATTCGATAACCTATACGAAGCACATGTACGCAACGTTGCCAAATGTTTATTGCTTGTTCAATTTCTTAACCTACAAATATATGACATATATATATTACGTATTGATTGTAGAATATATACTAAAAAGATTTCTATGAGCTTAATTATAATGACTTAATTATTATTTTATAATGTATGATGTTATAATTATATTTAACTATTTAGTAGAATCTATTAAACTATAGAATGTTAGCTAATAAACTTGGCAACGATTACCAAAGCATACTGGGGCATTTTTTAAATCTCGGGTCATCATTAAAGGTTTAAAGTTTATAAAAATAATTTCCATGGTTAAACAAATCATTTTGATAAAGATAACAAAGATTTAAACATACATAATATATATTTGTAATAAAGCATAAATCTGTTGATATCAGCAATTTGACCTTTATCTGCTGGGGGTCCATTTTAATCACATCATAAAAACTACGTTCTAAATAAATGAATAAACAACTGATTAAGAGCATGGTCTTCATTTTGAAACATAAGCCATCTGAAGATCAATTAGCGGTCGTTTATACTTATCTAGAATTCATAGATCACATCACAGCCTTCTATAAAAATATTTTAAGAACAAACGTAGTAGATACATTTTAATATCAATTCAAATTTATTCTTCGCTGACTTTTAATTAATAAAATGACCTGTAGAACAAAAACAAAGTTTCTTAACTTATTTTATTGCTTTTTAAAAAACAAATCTACCTTTCTTCGGATTAATGGTATCATAAAACAGCGTAAGACTTTCTGAAAGGATTAAGGAACAAATTTAGACCCTTATAAAATAAACATTATTAGGTTTCGCTTAAATAAAATATGAATTAACAGCAGGCTCAGCATTCTTACTAAAAAACAAGTAACTTCTCCAAAAAAGTTTATTAATATAATATAAAGTTCAATGGCGTCTTTCGGTTCGATTCCTGAAATAAATTAGGGGCCTTAGATCGATTATAAGACTAGTAAGGGGAAAAGGCATTTATATATTACTAAAATAATAAAATTCATTTTAAATTGAAAAATTTATTTATCAAGCTGTGTAATAAAATTAAAATTAATGTATTGAGTCAATTTGCAATTATCTAGGGAGGTATTTATAACTTTTATAAATCAATTAATGCGAGTTGAATTTTTATTAATGGGAAATATGTTGCTAGCATAGGACAAGTTTTATCTGTAACCTGATAAGAATTTAACAAACAAGCTATCAAAAAGAATGTTGAAAACTATTTGCAAGGTGTCAATCGAATAGCTGAAGGTAGTCCAGAAATGAAGGAATCTCTAGACCAATGTTTTAAGATAAACGTTTATCATTAAGTTAAGTATATTGTTGACCATATAAATCTACGATACAATGAAAGAGCAGTCTCACTTATTTTGCTATAATATATAAGAACAAAAACGCTTTCAGCATTTGAGCCTAAGTTTTTTAAAATTACTATTAAAACCCCAATTAGTTATTCCCTCTTCCAATATGTTGATCAACAGAATATATTATTATTGCAATAATATAACTAATTATAAAAAATTTAAAAAAAAATAATAATTATTGCTTCTCTACATACCTTGATCAACTAGCAACTATTTTAATATGTATTTTATTTGTTACAACGTTAAAAATACTTTAGGATCTATATTATACAGCATTCAACATAATAAATACACCCAGACGATATAATTTATGTTCTAAATGAAGCTACTGTAATTAATTACATTGTTTTAAGTGTTTCCATAGCACTTATAATACGTTCTATTTCAGTTTCCATTTGAGTTAATTTCTCAGTATTAGCCTGTTGTACTTCCAACGGTACTTTAGTAGCATAATCTTCAGCAGCTATAGCCTGATTTAGTTTAGTAACAGTCTGCAATAAAACGCAATAATATTAAAAATAATGTTAAAAGTTTGTATTCACCTAAAATAATAATCAATTCTCACCTGGTTAAGCTGTTCTTGTTTCTTTTGCATTTTCGCTAATTCTTTATCTGCTTCTATAAGACCTTTTAGCAGAAGGTGCACCTCACACTGTCCAGTAACGGTAAGAATAGCGCATCCAGGAGGAGGAGTATTTGTAATCTCTATTTTAGAACAGAATGAGAGTGTGGACAACGGCAGCAAATATTGTTCTAATGTTACTTTAGTAGCCTCTTCAGATGAAATCAAAAAGGCTGTAAAATTATATATTTATTATTAAGTTAATATAGATAATAATAAATACTATATTTTATGTTATCTAACCTTCAGTTTTAGTTTTATTTGGTAAATTGTAATCACTTCGCGCTGAACGAATAATTTTTGCTGCTTTTTGAATTAATTCTAAATCACGCTCTACAGAGTCGTTTCTCCAAGCGCAACTTTCAATTTCTGGATAATCACTTACACATATACTTGGTACAGAATTATCAGCCCGTGGAAGCCTCTGATATAATTCCTCAGTTAAAAATGGCATAAATGGTGACAACAGTCTTAAACCAATCTCTAGACAAGTGTACAGTGTTCGTCTTGCCGCTGCAATCGCTCCGCTGTTCTCAGATTGAAACACTGGTTTTAAACATTCCAAATAAACGTCGCAGAGGTCATAGAGCCACAGGTTGTAACATGCTGTAGTGGCGGTAGGGAATTCGTAACTTTCAAAGCCTTTGTTACATGCCTCAACAGCTGCAGCTAAGCGAGATAATATCCAAATATCCATTGGTGATTCATCTCCAATAAATTTAGAAGGAGTGACAGTATATTTGGTATCATCTGGTAAATAAGTTAGCGCAAATTTAGTGGCGTTCCATATTTTATTGCAGAAAAATCTATAACCTTGTACACGCAGGATATCTAAATTAATATCTCTTCCTTGAGTCATATAGGAGCACAAAGCAAATCGCATAGCGTCTGTTCCGCATTCTGGTATTCCATTAGGATAATCTTGTTTCTGTCCTGCTTTTGCTTTACCAATTTCTTTAGGATCTAAGTTAGAATCTTCTAAAGTCTTGTGTAAATCTTCCAGCGTAATTCCAGTTATTACATCCATTGGATCTATTACATTTCCTAAAGATTTTGACATTTTACGACCATGAGCATCCCGAATCATAGCATGTAAAAATACTTCCTTAAATGGTAACTGTCCTAATATTTTTTGACCAAAAAAGACCATCCTAGCCACCCAGAAAAATAGAATATCGTGACCAGTTTCAAGAAGAGTTCCTGGATAAAAGACATCAAGATCCTCAGATTTATCTGGCCATCCAAAAACAGAAAATGGAAAGAGGGCTGAACTAAACCATGTATCGAGAACATCCTCATCTTGCTTTAGAACAAGGTTATCATCAGCACATGAATGAGGGAATCTTTCACATGCAATTTTGTAAGCTTCTTCTTGTGAAGCAGCGATTATCCAGAAATCTTCATCCTTATAACCTTTGTGACACCTTTTATTCTTAAATGTTACAAAGTATGCTGGAATTCTATGTCCCCACCATAACTGCCGCGATACGCACCAATCTCTAATACCATTCATCCAATAATTCCAAGTCTTTATATGGTTTTCTGGGATAATTTTAAGGTCTCCATTTTGTACAGCTTCTACTGCAGACTTAGCCATTTCATCGCATTTAATGTACCTAACACATAAGTTATATTATTAAATTTGTAAACTAGTTAATTGTAATTTGTAATAATTGTAATGTAAATTGTAATTTGTAAAATAGTTTTAAGCGATAGTAGTACCATTGTGGTTTGATTAAAGGTTCAACAACGTCTTTGGAACGACTGCATATAGGTACCACCATGACATGATCTTTAGATTCTCGGAAAAGGCCAAGATCTATTAACGCTTGTTTTACAGCTTTGCGAGCGTCAAAACGTTTCATCCCGGAGAATTGACCGTACTCTCCAATAATGATACCATCCTCATTAAAGATTGTATTAAATGGAAGAGTATGACGTATACCGACTTCATAATCATTTGGATCATGAGCTGGAGTTATCTTCACAGCACCTAATTTACACAATAAAATATGCAAATAAATATATATATATAGTTTTGAGTGATTAGGACTATTTTTTAAACATACCGGTTCCAAATTCAATCTCTACAAATTCATCACAAATTATTGGAATTTCCATTTTAGTAAATGGATGGATCACATTCTTGCCATGTAGATGCGTATATCTAGTATCGTTAGGATGAACTGCAACTGCACTATCACCAAGCATTGTTTCTATACGTGTTGTAGCGACAATAATTTCATCTTCTGAGTCTACTACTTTGTACGCAAATAATACTAGAACCCCGAATTCCACTTGTTCCGTATAGCCTATAAACAAATATATAGATTGAGTGTTAAGAAGATTGTCCTGTTATATAAATAAAATGTAATAGGTATCGTTACCTGGAATGGATAAGAATGTACGTCCTTGGAGCTCCCTTTTGTCAACTTCAATGTCGGATATAGCTGAGCGTAACGCACATGACCAATTTACAAGACGGCTACTTCTATATATTAAACCTTCCTTATGAAGGCGTACAAAAGCTTCAGTGACAGCCTTACATAACTTAGGATCCATCGTGAAATTAACTCGAGTCCAATCGAACGAAGACCCTAGACGACGTAGTTGATCATAAATACGATCTCCTTTGCTATAAAATTAATATTATGTTATAAATATCGCAGAGTTACATAATTAATATATAGTTAGATAATAATATTTACGTGTTTTTCCATTCCCAAATTTTTTCTACAAACTTCTCACGTCCAAGATCATGTCTTGTTTGTTTCGATTCTCTCCAAATCTTTTTCTCAACTACAACTTGTGTTGCAATGCCAGCATGATCGCATCCTGGAACCCAAAGTGTAGTTCGTCCTTTCATACGATTCCTGCAATTATGTATTTCGTCGATAATGCTATAAATTCTTATGTAATTTATTCTTATTTACCATCTAGTTAGTGCATCTTGAACGGAGTTCGTAAGTGCATGTCCTAAATGCAGAGACCCTGTAACATTTGGTGGTGGAATGACCATAACAAATTTTCCTTTTGGATTTTCTTCAGACAGTGATTTTTTCTGTATTTAACAAAATCTATATTATTCTTACACATTCAGTAAGTTAAAGGAAATTATGGATATGAAATATTACCCCATATTCTGGTTTGAAAAATCCTTCTTTTTCCCACCAGCTGTACCAAGATGCTTCCACATATTGAGGACTATAAGCATCGGGTAAAGGAATGGTAGTATCCTTTTTGTCTCCAGGAGCTGTCTCAGCAGTGTAAACAGCAGCAGCTTTGACTTCCTTAACTTTTTTCTATTCAGTAATAAAGAAAAACGGTTACAATACATTTTTCTTTCAACGGATTGTTATATTATATACACATTTATTTACATACCAAGTTGTTGTAAATGTAATTTTATGGTATTTTTGCTTTAAATTCATAACTTATTATAATTAATTACACCGTAAGAATTACAAAGTATTTCAGTGAAAATAATGCTTATTTGCTAACTTAATGACCTATATATTTCTAAGAAATAAATATTGCAATAAAAATACATAAATTGCATCATGTGTCAAAAAGAAAAACCTGTAGTTAAAGAATCGGTTAGAAGTTAACCTAAAAGTAAATTAATACTATAATAAAAAGTTAATGAGATAATAAAAGTTGTCCCAGCTTTTTTATAGATTAAACATTAAACCATATGTTAGAATAATGCAATTAACATACTTCAGCTTTTTCTTTTGAAGGTGCTGGTGCAGCGTTTTTCTTATCCTGCTTTTGTTTAAGTTTTTCTAATTTCGCTGCTTTTTCTGCTTCTTTTTTTAACTGTTTTGCAGACTTTTGTGGAACTTCTTCCTCTGGAGTTCCAGCAGAGTTTTGTACGTCGGACATTGTCAAAGATATTGCACCACAATCACTTTAAAATTACACCTGTCCTAGGCTAAAACACTACTTCGAAAGGAACAACGTGAACAATTTTTAACACTGACGGCGACCACGTTTTTGACATATGCTTCAATATGCTAATTAGAATTAGTATTGCCCTATGTTAATTAAAATAAATATTTGAAAATTTAAACTTATACTAAACTAAGACCATTCTAGAAATAAAGTAATGATAGTTTTTAACTTTTAATTTTAAGGAAAACATTGAAAAAAGTTACAATCATTGATTACAACAGAAGTCATATTAATGCAAAATACAGTGAACTACGTTATAGATTTTTTTATCACAAAATTTTTACCAATTGCAATTCAAAACGATTTTTTTAACGAATTATGTTGTTACAGTTTATAAGGTATCAAGTAAATTTTTCAATTCGTCGTAGAACACCAAGACTAAAGCACCACCTGTTCCTCTTAGAACGTTAGAAAATGCACCTTTAAAGAATGCGCCGATTCCTTCATTTACAAAAATCTTCCTCCAACAATCCAATGTACCGGTATAGATGATATCGTCACCTGTTCTCCCTGCTTGCATCATCATACGCCTACGAACTGTATCGAATGGATATGATACTATACCGGAAAACGTAGTTACACACTGAAAAACAGGAAACAAGAAAATTATGATAATAAATAATACTCATCTTCTTAGCAAAGAATCAAACCGTGCTCTTATTGCTCAAGTTTTTTTTTGCTTTCATTATTATTAAAAGAGGTGTAAGTTGTTTTAAATATGGGCAAAAAGTACTTGAAAGAGATAAGTACGTTTAAATATCTGGATGAACTCCTAGCTGAAAATCCAGTGGGTTCAAGAGTGCAAGGAGACCACCGATGAGGTGGAAAGATCAAGGCTTCTACAAGGGCCAAGATAATTTTTTAGAATTTTATCTCGCAATCACAATGAGTGGGCTTGTGTCCTCATTTTTTAGTGGTCGATTCTTCAATTGTTGATTGAAATTGATGTTAATAAATGTGTATTGGCCTGTCTATTTTAATAAATATCTAAATGTTGACGGAGATATAGCAATTAAACATTTGAATTATAGTTTTAAATCTAGAAATGGTCGGCCATATTTGTATCACGTGAAATGCATTTTAACGTCAGTTATTTGTTGAGTAGGTCAGTGCTGTGGTAATGTTTTGTAGCTGTTGGTAGTCGAAATAATCAAGTCAAGTCAAAGAATAATAAGTTTTTATATTATTTAACCCTGCTATAAGGCAGACATAATATTGAAATTTGATTGTTCCTTGAAATAGCTGCAAATATTTGATATTTTGATATATAAATACATACAGCAGAGATTTATGATGTCACATGCACTTGGAATGTGTACAACGTTGAATCCTTTTAATAATTAAAGAGACAAAATGACTTTTTTTATTGTTAACATATTAGGAGTTATTAAAAAATAATTGAACATTTGAGGTTCTAGTAACCCACTGTATCAATATATAGTACAGTTTTATAGAAATTAAGACATACGACACAAGCCCTTTTCTTAGATAAAAAGGTTTGCGTCCGTGGAGAGTAGCAAGGAACGTGAGAGGAGAAGCATCCTTGTTTACAAACAATGAAAATCTAGCAACTTGTGTTAAAACAAAAGAAGAACGTTAATAATAATAGTTTTTAGAAAGAGGAGATCATTTAAATGGGTTCTAGTGTTTCTGCGGGTTAATTATTAAAAGGATATTATTTCAAAATTAAAAAATGGCGTCAATGGGATTAAAATTTGAGGGCGGGAAATGGATTTGGGATGAATATTACAAAATGCTATCATACGAAAAGATTGATAAAGAAGATAAGTTACAGATGGCCAAAGCTGCACAAGGCGCTAAGAAGAAAATTCCAATTGGCACAGCAATTACATTTCAAGATAATGTTGACAATTTAGAAATGATTAAATTTCGACGAATGTATCAAAGGCTTTGTAAACCAGGAGAACCAGAAGTCATCACCGTTCAAGATATAAAAGATGTTGCTATATTTACAGCTGATCCGACTCGATTATCTCCTGAATTTTTAGCATTTCTTCATATTCCAACAATGGATAAATTTATAAGATCAGTTTTCGTTTACTTTGACTATTACATTAAAACGTATGATCTTATGATGCATAGGAGAAGTCAAATGAAGATCAAACTGCGCGACTACGTTAGTCAAATCATAGAACGAAGCATCCGGGAAGAGCTCAGCGATTTACGGGCCATGGTATCGCGCGAATATTGCAACATGATCCTAGGCGCGGAGGATTGTTACCCATTTCACCATTTATCCAATCAAACAAGAACTTCTCTAACAGAGAAAGATTCCCGCCTGACAGAAATGCTGCTTTGCATGTTGGCTAGATTCGTCTGGCTAGCCATGCATAGAAAGAATTTCAACTTAATTGAAATGGAAATCAATAGAATGTTCAGAACCTATAATTTTAATGTAATTGCGCATAGAAATGACGCCACGCAGTATACTGTATTCACCGATATAGAACTGGATGTGCTTCAAGGGGCTTCCTCCAAATTGCGCACGCTGTTACAAAGATCACCGACTTGTGAGGAAATTTTGAAACTTCACGATTTCAGACTTATAGGCAGTGGTGTGGTCGACACAGGTACTTTCTTCATCGATAACCAATGTAACAACTTGTCAAATATATTTATATTTTTAAATTTGTTTCAGGAAAACTAACACCTAAACTACAAAGGCTTCAAAACTGTTATCTACTGCCAGAACATCTGCTCCTGCAAGAAAACATAGAAATAGGAATTTTGGGGCGTCCTAGATCGCACTACGACGCCATGCTGGTTGAATTGAGCACTGAAGATGAAGGTGTCTCCTTAACTAAGATCGTAGCCGGAGCTGCAAGCGCAACAGATGCAACAGTTCTAATGGAAGATCAAGAAGAAGAAGAGGAACTAACACTTTCCAGTACGGAAAGTTCCATAAGTTATCTTAGAGGATATGGAAGATCTATTAAAGTAGAACTTATTCCTGAAGAAGAGGAAGTAGTGGAAGAGGAAGAACTTGCAACGGAATTCGTTCAATCAATTGATTCTTCTATGGAAATACCAGAAAGAAGAATTGATGATTATGTGTGCTTTATTGATCCTCCTTCGCAACAGTTCGATTTTCCGGAAGTGGATGCTACAGATGTTCAAGAAATACCGGAAGGATTTCCGGGACCTGCTGTAACTGCTGAATTGAATCCACATCGTAAGCGGCAATTAAAGAAGTGGTTGAAAAGACACAAAACGTTTACGGGGGTGACTACAAAAGATGCTTAAGCTTTGTAATTTTTATAATAACAAATACATTGAACTAAATTGAATAAAGGAATTATTTATTAAATAAAATCTTTACTTAATACCAAATATTTCAATAAAGAATTAAAAAATCATTTCTATAAAAGTGTACTATATATTGATAAAGTGGGTTACTAGAACCTCAAATGTTCAATTATTTGTTAATAACTCCTTATATGTTAAGAGATATTAACAATTAAAAAAGTCATTTTGTCTCTCTCATTATTAAAGGGATTCAACGTTGTACACATTCCAAGTGCATGTGACATCACAATCCTTGTGTAAGGTTACCAACCTTACAGCTCATAAATCTCTGATATATGAATTTATATATCAAAATATCAAATATTATTTACAGCTATTTCAAGGAACACTCATATTCCAATATTATGTCTGCCTTAGCAGGGTTAAATAAATTAAAAACTAATTATTCTTTGATTTGACCTGATTATTTGACTACCAACAGCTACAAAACATTACCACAGCACTGACCTACTCAACAAATAACTGACATTAAAATGCACTTCACATCTTACAAATATGGCCGACCATTTCTAGCGCTAAAACTACAATTCAAACTTTTATTTGCTATATCTCCGTCAACATTTAGATATTTAATAAAATAGACACGCCAATACACATTTATTAACATCAATTTCAATAAACAATTGAAAAATCGACCACTAAAAATGAGGACACAAGCCGTATAGTTCTCAAACATGTCTAACAGTTAGGTAAGCATACGAATATACTAATATTTATTATCTAATGATTGCCATACACTGAACGATATAACTGAACAGTTATCCCTTACAGTTTCTTGTTATCTAATCAGGTAAACCTGTCAGGTAAACAGTTACGTGTATCGCCACATAAAAATATCTAACCTGCGCAATTAAGAAGGTTATTATCAGGGGTGTAGATTTCGGGTCCGGTAAACTTCCCTTAGCTGTGTCAAAACAACCGAAATAAGCAGCTCGGTATATAATAATACCACCCACGGATACCCAAAAGCCTTTGTACAATCCTCCTACACCGTCTGATTTCGCCGTTTTCATGATACAATCCAGCATGCCGGTGTATTGTCGGTCTGCACCACTTCCAACATCAGCCGCTAATCTAATAAACAATTTTATAGAATTCTATACTAAGTACACATTAGTAATTCTTAATAAAAAGCAATTAATCAAGTCTATAAACAAAATGGGATGTTAAGAAATTTAAATTTTCTTTTTTAACCGCTCTTTTAACAAACCTTGCAATGTCTTTTATGGAGCACTTCACAGCATACGATTTATTTGTACGTTATTCAAATTTTCAAATTCAAATTTTGTTACACAAATGCTATGATAGAAGCAGCATAGAAAGGACGATTCTGACTTATTTTCTGTTAATAAAGTTAGAGTTATAGATACCTAGTTCTCGCAAAATCCAAAGGGTAGACGAAACACAATGATGTAGCTCCAGCGGCTCCTCCAGAAGCTAAATTCGCAATAAAGTATTTTACAAACTGCTCGTTTTTATCTATTCCCTTCATAAAAATAGCCTTATATACATCTTTAAAAGCGAAATTGAGAGCTTGCGTTGGAAAGTATCGAATAACATTTGCGAGATTACCACGCCAAAAAGCTCTGAATCCTTGTTCCTTCGGAATACGTACGAAACAATCAACCATGCCTAAGTGTTAATAAAATATATTTAAATCAGTGTTCTATAGTTATATGAAATATTACATTTTTTGTGATATTACCTTTATAGCGATCTTCCGGTTTAATCTGGGTCGAAATCTGCTGCACCTGCAGAAGTAATTTTACTCGTTCTATAGGTGCTACTGCTGTCTTCGACACAGCCGCGGATATACCACCAGCTATGAAATCCTTAACAAATTTATACGGATCGTCCCCCATAACGATATATTACTTATAACACTTATTATTTTAAACAATAGGTATTCACCGTACCGTTACAGTCTGCGTGTTATACTTTTTTTTTAAATATTTACTACACAAATAATCTTTTGTTTCGTTAACTCACGGTTTTCAAATGTGGTGTGTATATACTTTTCAAACTACATGAGAAAAACACAATTCATACAGTCATATGAAAAATATTGTAAGACACGTTTTTACTTACTTTATTTTATTAAATGATACTTTAAATTTTCTTAAATACAAATTTATCGAATGTGTTTACTTATGTATTCTATTGTTTCGGAATAATTTTCGCGGCCGTCATGTTTTTTGCATTGTGAGCACCGTTGTATATATTGAAAATATGGTTAGGATAAATGTTTGAATCGTCACCAATAAACAAAACATTCATTTGCAGCCTACTTCGTATACCACGATTCTTACATTGCGAAAGATAAATGTCCACAAATTTAACATCACTTATTGACTGTTATTGACATTGACAAAAAAGTATGGTTTTATGCTGACCATGGTTTCGAGTAGTGAAATGGATCTTGAAAATATAAATCCTCAGGTGTTTGAGAAATTGGCTCCAGTAAAATTTAATATTATTGACGAAAGCACAGATCAGAAACAATTAGAACCAGCTGACACTCGAGAAGTATTTGGTAAAAATTATATTTGTATTTATAAAATGTTATATGTCATAAGTTGTATTTATTATATACGTGTTTTAGATTTAATATGTAATATTAAGGACCCAGAGCACCCCATGACACTTGAAGAATTAGCCGTGGTGCAGTTAAAGAATGTTCAAGTTGACATACGAAAAAGAGAGGTTATGATCAATTTTACACCAACAATACCACATTGTAGCATGGCTACTTTAATTGGCCTCTGCATACGCGTAAAGCTACTTAGATCTCTAGCTTCGTCGTACAAGGTATCTGTTGAAATAACACCAGGAACTCATGCCTCTGAACACGCTATCAACAAACAATTGGCAGACAAGGAGAGAATTGCTGCAGCGATGGAAAACAAACATTTATGTGGAGTAATAAATCAATGTATTTCAGAGAATGATCAGCAAAGCAATCAATTTATAGATTTTGTTAATAAGTTTGTTGAAGAACAAAACAAAAAGGAGGCACAGGAGCAAGGTGTTCATTATGAAGACGTCCAGGAAGCAGTTAATCCAAATGAATATTTAAAAGAAATAAATATGGATTTGTATGACAATCAAATGATGATGGATGAAGTATATAAAGAGATAAATAAGCCAAGACCTACATCACCTCAGAGATTCGACTTTGAAGTAGACAATAGTGACAATTCTGGACGAAATGTAAAAGCGTTTCTAGATTTTTTGAGTAATAACTGATTCCTGTCTGTGACACACTTCTGTACTGGTTTCTGAACTCATAGTTATAGCTACTTACAGAGAAACAACTTGAAATCGTTCTACCAACCTTGTAGCAGATATTGAATGCTGCAAAAGATTTATATCTCTTTAATTATCCATGCTATTCTTGTAATTATAAATATATGTCTTATTTTAACTAGAATTTTCATTTCTTGTAGTTAAATTTACATTAAATTTAATAACAAATAACCAGTATAAAGTTGTATAATATTATTTATTTATACATCTTTACCATTACAAAGTTTTTATAACAATACGTATTGTTATAACGACTTTAACAATGATTCTAATAAATAAGCAAACTTAAAAAAAAGTCTCTTATAAGGCTAACACATTATTAGTCATTCATTCTTTCTTAGATTTAGAACAATAATCGATTATTTATCTCGATGGCCTTTGCCTCGTGGGGTCATGTTTGTAAGTCTTCTGCAAAGGACCTTTTCCAGCTCTTTGGAAACGAAGTTCATCAATCCTTGATCTCTCTTCAAGTTCTCTTGTTAATTTCATATTCGTCCAGGCTGTAATAAATAATAAAATAAAATTAAGGCAAAGATGAAATAAACCACAAAATAAATTTACAGATACTTACAATCTTTCATGCCATTCACAAACCCTTTGCTCTTTATTGGTAAGCTGTCGACACTATGTGTAACTAGAGGATCAATTTTGAAATAATCCCGTACTGCAGGTATTCGTAGGACACCGACCTAATGATTCAAAATAATTCATCAATTTAATCACGCTGGCATTTGAGAAAGTTGTTTTCTCACTGAAACCTACTACTAGCAAACTTAACTCTTTCGTAAGTTGTTTCGCATTAGCATACTTTATCACGACATGAACTTTATCTCCTACAAATATCTTTATCAATACATTACTGTACCCTGGGATATTTGTATCGTTGTTGCCTCTTCCATTAAATTGTAAATGAAAGAACACCGTGGTCGTTCTGTACGAAGATGCATGTATCCAAGCAAGTTCCGAATACACATGGATATCCATACCATATTACAAACGTATCGTGAACGATAAAGCATGCTACTGCGACTACACCCTACTGAATAGGTTACAAGTAGTCAGTTTCAGTGTGAGAGGTCTTTAGAGGTGTGTGAAAGTACCTGTGCTAATGAGATAAAATTACTGCAAGCCCAATACCATAAAATAGCGCCTGGAAAGTTTATTGTAAATGGTATTATAACAATAGGAAGAGCTCTTAAGAAATATTTCATCATCTGCATGTTTTGTGCAGATAGTCGAGCGCTGTCTGTTCCCACCTAAAAATGACAAAAGTATGTTTCATATCAATAGCATCTAAAACAAATATATTAAAATAAATAATGTAAAACCTAAGAAGAAGAAGGTTTAGATTGGGAAATGAGGAAAAAGGAAACAGATACTGGGAAAGAAAGTGTAGAGTGTGCGGAGCGGAGGACGATACACTGGAGCACATTAAGTTTGAGTGTAAGGAAAAAGTAGCGAGCGAAAGGAATATTGGCCAGCTATTAAAGGGAGGCAGTGAAGGAAAGAGGTGGATGGCGGAAATAGTAAAAAGGAAAGAAAAAACAGGACAATAAATAAGCTGGTGGCTGGGTTGCACAAGGAACAGGAAGAGAGAAGAAGTACTAAAAGAGGCAGTGAAGGGAAGCAGGAGAAAGAAAGAAGTAGCGAG
The DNA here is from genome assembly GCA_963678705.1 of Panorpa germanica. Classification (NCBI taxonomy): domain Eukaryota; kingdom Metazoa; phylum Arthropoda; class Insecta; order Mecoptera; family Panorpidae; genus Panorpa; species Panorpa germanica. Next base: position 9,211,270 of record OY783223.1, on the reverse strand, counting down.
GAAACAGTTAAACTGCAGTCCAGAAAAATAGACTAGGGAATAGACCAGTCCAGAAGGAAGACTAGGGAAAATGAAGGAAGAGGGTCAAGAGAAGAAGAAGCAGAAAGTACTTTTGGAAATAAAAAGGTCTAGAATCGTTTAAATTTAATTGTAAGTTGAAGTATATGAAATGTATTAAGAATGTAGATTGTAAAGCCGAAAGGCGAACAATAAACAATTAATAATAAAAAAAATAATGTAAAACCTCAATTGTGAGCCACATTGTTGCACTTGTGATAACTGGCAGCAAGAAATATTGATCAGACATTGTTAGATCCGTAAACCAAAATAATCCACCGCTCTGCATGCTAGCTACTGGTGTATTTGCCATTTGTCTCAATCCCATAAAGAATGAAATAAATAACGGAGCTTGCGCCAGGGGGACCAGCATATTTTTGAAAGGATTTAGTTGCTTGTCTTTCATAAACATCATCATTTCTTGAGCATATCGTGCAGATTCTAGTTGGTTTCCTGTTTGTCTTGCTTCAGTCATTTTTAATTGCAGGACTTGAAGTTGCGGTAAATTGTTATTCATCTTAGCAGCATTACGCTGCGCCATTATTACAAGAGGGAATATAATAATTCTTACAACAATAGTACCAATCGCAATAGTTCCCCACCAAGGAATATCACATCCTATATGTAAAAATTCCATACAATTTTGTACGATACCAACAGGCGACCATCCACCTAAACCAATACTAGCAAACGTGGGTTCCCCAGCTGTCTGTGATACAGTTCCTCCAATTGTTTCAGAGATACTTCCAATTGTAGCCCCAACTTTTTCCCTAATTGCTTCTGGCACATTTTCTAGAGATGTAGGTATTGTTGGAGGCTCTGGTATTACATCCAAAGGATTGAGAATTACTTCTGATGTACTAGCAAACCTGATACCTGCAGCTCCCAAGTAGGGTTTTGCATTTAACGTCATACATCTAGCAGCTCTATTTGTGGAATAATTCTCTGAACTAAAAAGTACGTGATGATGTCTAATCTGTTGGTTTATCTTTGATTTGTATACAGTGTTCTCCTAAAACAAAGTTTTATTAAACATAGAGGTTATGTTATGAAAGTTGAGATCCCTAAAGAAATATAAACTAATAACTACCTTTAATAATGTTACTGCATATGGATTTCCTTTTTGTCTGAAGACAAAAGATCCACGGGACAACATTTTTTTATAACTTAATATTAAAATATCATTCAAAATAATATTGACAGAAATTTATGATCGGGAACTTCACGTGCATTAGCCGTGCTAGTGACATAATACAAAATAATTTTTGTATCATTTATCATAACGACTTGATATTTGGAAATACTTATTTTTATATAAATTGAGTTATAAAATACATAATAAAATTTCGAATTAGGAAATAAATTATTAGATTTAAGAAAACCACATTCAAACAAGCCCTCTAAAAACAGTTTCTGTAATAAATCATTAGATGTCATGATCAGTCATGATTTTCTTTCTTTAGAAAATACTGGATGGTCGAAAAAACATATGTGCTATTTACGGACATCACAATGAAAACCATCTGTCAAAAATAGAATCTAAACTGGTAGTGATTGTAAATTACATAAAACAAAAATAAAGTAATAACAATAATAATAATTGATATTAGTTGTGGAAATAATTTTAGCAACAGCAGTAGTTGAAATTGATAAAATAAGTTAAATATTTTAGAAGAAACTATTTCTCCATGAATTTATTACCAGCTGATACAGTGTGTCAGCTGTCAAAAATATATGAATTATAATTAAGTTCTAATTATGATATTGCTATTCAAATTTATTTTTAATTGATATTTACAAAATTATACAAAATGGCTGGAAATGATATAAAAATTAAAAGTAATGAAGGGAGTCCTGAAACATTAGCAGATATAGCACTTAAATTTATTGTTGAAAACATTGAAGAGTATTATGAAGAATATGTTGATCCCGAAAATAAAATGGATATTAGACCCAAAGGGCCTGAATTCTTTTTACCTAGCGAGCTCTGCGAAAGGTCAGTACTATCTCCTGTTTATTATTATACTACACATTATAAATAGATAAAATGACGCATTGAAAGACATTTATTTATTCTACTTACATTGTTATAAACAATATCTTACGCATATATAGCACCACGTCTTATGATATAACCCCCGTTTTCCTAGAATTAAATCATACTTTTCTGTTAAACATTTTTATGTAGTTTTTACGTAACATTTACCTTTAAATCTATTTACTACATAAACATTACGTAAATGTTACATTTGAGTTTACTGAGTTGGCTTAGATTCATCGATTATGTATACATTCTCTAAAACAAATAGTGTTTCTCATAACACTTTCATTTATAATTACGAGAATGACAGAAGAACAAAGAATGTAGAATATAATGTCCGAAAAATCACATCAATATTAAAATTTTCAGATTGTTGGAAACCCATGTTGAACAAGGATTCGATTTCAATGATAGATTTGCAAAAATATTCACAAATTATCCAACAACAAGATTAAAATATGTGTCACTTTGTAATTCATCAATAACAGATAGTGGTTTGAAAGCAATCCTGCAGCACAACCCAATTACACTACGTATAGAAAATTGTGAAAAATTAACATATAAAAGTTTAGAAGTTTTGAATGAACATTCAAATAATTTAAAGTTATTGAAGATTGGAAGTTATGCGAAAATAATACCAGATTATAATGATCCAAGCTTTCAGTCGTTTCCTGCACAAGGATATATATTGAATGCTCCTGCAATACGTAAATTAGCTATTAGAAGTACTTATATAAGACTACCATTATTGTTAAATAACTTAAGAACGTTAAGTTTTTTGGATTTGTCTGACTGCAGCTTACGTGGGGAATTTGCTTATTTGGAGGCTTTACCACAACTACAAAGTCTGATATTGTATAACGTGGCACACATTCGCGAATCTATTCCAGCGATATGTCGGCTTAAATCTTTAAAATTTCTTGATATTTCACAATCCAGTGATAGACAAAATATGTATGATAACGAAAATCAGGTAAATTGATAAGTAAATGATATATAACACTTATTATGCACAGATATTTTATTTTGTAACATTGTTCTAGGTTTTATCATTTTTAGTTGATAGTCTACCTAATTTAGAATGTTTAGATATATCTGGTACAAATTTAGCTGGCACAGGTGTAGCACAGCACTCCTCACCACAGGCAGATGGAGATGTTAAACAAATAACTCCAGGATCTGATATACCGGGGCTCAGTTCCAGAGTTGCAAGACCTTTAGAGTTCTTGGGATTATATGGAACACATCACGGCGCTTGTAGAAGACATGATATCCCAGCTAAAATGGTTACTAGTACACCACCAGCTTGTCTAACCACTTTTAAATTAAAAAACTGAATAATGTTATTGTTAAAAATATTTTAGATTTCTGGAGATGCAAATGAACAACAGATTCTTATATCAGCAGACGTGTATCGAGATAGGCCAGAAATATTAGCGAAGGTTTTAAACGATTTGTATCATTTATTAAGATACGAAACATGTTTTCAAATCAATGCCGCATTAGAATGTGTTCTAGTAGCAATGGATAAACATGTATACGCCAAGCATATTCAAATATCTGGAAGGTTAGCATTGATTAAGTTGAAATAAATTATTATATAGTTTTTTTCTTTATATTTTTTAATATAATTTATAGTGCTACACTATTTTACATCGTCAAAGGAAAGGACAAAACTAATCTCACATTAAAAATGCGTCGACATGTTATAAGATCTTTATTAAATGGTATGGCAATGCATTTACATGATGATACTATGATGCGAAATGGTTGTTTAACTTTATGTCAATTTAAAATCCCCCAGGATGTGGTAAGCTATAGGAAATACTAATAGTAACATCGTATATATTATTTGTAAATAAATATGATTGTTTTTAGCTTTTCCAATACGAGAAATTAGTTCAAATTTTACTACATGGTGTTTCTGATACAGAGCAAGAAGGTTTTGTGCAAAGAATAGCAATTTATTTATTGAATTCTCTTGCTTGTCAAGTAGACGGTTCGCAAAAACAATGTTTGGGTGATTTGGGCGCTATATCTGTTAGTATCTTATTTTTATTTAATAAATTTAAATATTTATTAGTAATAAATACACTTTGATTTTTATGTACTTTAGAAAATGCTGTTGTTAATTCGAGATCGTTTGGAACGAAGAGTTTGTGATGATGTTTTGGAAGTTGCATGGTCTACCATGTGGAATGTGACTGATGAAACAGCCACAAATTGCTCAAGATTTTTGGATGGTAAAGGAATGCACTATTTCCTGGAGTGTCTTAAGGTAAACAACAAAATATCTCTTTTGGTAATCCACATTTATTATTAATTAAACATTTTAATGAATTTATATATCTAGTGTTTCCCGGATAAAGAAGAACTTTTGAGAAACATGATGGGATTACTTGGTAATGTAGCTGAAGTGGTGGCTCTACGTACAAGACTTATGACTTCTCAGTTTATCGCAGTGTTTTCCGAATTGCTAGATTCCTGTAGCGATGGAATTGAGGTAAGAAAATCATTATTCACATATTCAATGTAATACACATCAAAATGATTCAGTGACTGATCACTTTTAATTGATTATCTAGGTAAGTTATAACGCAGCTGGGGTGTTGTCCCACATCGCTTCAGATGGCCCTGCTATTTGGACAATTGATCAACCTAGACGTGAATCAGTTTTGAGTAGAATGGTAAACGCTATTGAACGGTGGGATTTAAGAACTGAAAGAAATATTAATTATAGAAGTTTTCAACCAATTTTATATTTAATAAGAACTTACGAAACTCCAGAGTGTCAACATTGGGCAGCTTGGGCTCTAGCAAACTTAACAAAAGTTTATCGTAAGATCTATTTTATTATTTGATTCTTATGAACTATTACGTGTTTAAATTTTAATTCAATATTTTTTTTACAGCACTTAAATATTGTTCTCTGGTAGAATCTGAAGGTGGTTTGGATCTTTTAGATGAACTTTTAGCACACCCGTCACCTTATGCTAGAGTGAAGGAATTAGCAAGCATGGTTGTAGAGAATTGTAGGAAACATCGTGAAACCCTTGGTGATCCTATGGTTTTGGAGGGATAATGGAAATGTACAACTCTATAAATAGTGGTGAGTTACAAGTTTGATTTATTGTTCTCATGTAATATAGGTACTGGTACTGGTATAATAGCATAGAATTGTTATTATTTGTTACAGATAAACATAGAAAAAAGATGTAATATTATATATAAAAATATATCTTAGATAGAAGAAAGAAACGTTAAAAAATCGTGGAGGATTTAAGAGTTCGTTTAAAATAAATCTTCTATCTCCTTCGAATCACGAAACGCTGCTAATATTTAAATATATCGCTATATCCATTTATTATAATAGTTTTTTTTTGTTTTTTTTATTTGCTAAAGTTTATTTATTGTAATTATATAATATGCTGCAGGAATATATATGTTTTGTATGTCGAATATTTATATATTATATAGAAATATATTTGATCTAACATTGCTTAAATACATTAATTCATTTTGAAGATATAGCTTCAATATTTGAGAGGTTGATAATTTTAATACTTTGGTTTCTCAGATACGTAATATTTTTAAGATAGTTTGTGTAATTTTAAATTGTATATATTGTATTAAGATTCAGTAAAAGTACTTTATGAATATTTTTTCGATTGTTCTATCGTTAAAATTTTGTGAAATCCCTAAGTACTTAAGCAAAACTAGGTAGTACTGCATAACGTGTCATAATTGTCCAAGTGTTGTGAATTTATAATTACTATTTATTTAATTGAATTCTATGGCTATGATGGATGTTATTGGGCAGTTAGATTTAATCCCTTATATACATCTATATTGTATTAATTTTTTTGTAATCCTTAATAAAGTTAAAAAATACATTTGAGAATATTTTAATTTATTCATATTGAAGATTTATGTATTATTGAGACAATCATTTAAAAAATTGGCATTTTGTTTTAAGGTTGAAATCGATTGTGTTTATCTAAGACAAGAGAAAAATATTCACCGCAATTCTTTTGGGAATGGAGTCAATTAATAATAATAAATAATAATTTGGTGTTTATTTGATACTAATTTTGCATCAGTTTGCAAATTACTTAGTATATGTTAATAATTCTGTTGAAGAGTTGAAGTAACGAATTGTTTCCTTTGAACAAATTTGCATTTGTGAGTTTGGTAAACATATAGAACTGTTATCTCACTGTTAATAATATATTTCCAACTTTAAACTTGTGCAAAAGAATTCCCCAAATGTAATTCTACTCTTCCTTGCTCTATCAAATTCAATAAAAGCTTTAAAAATAAATACGTCCCTAAAAATATTGTCTATTGATTTAATAGGTTTTCATTGTTCTTAAGATAGGTATAATAAAGATGCTTATATAACGATCTTGGTTTATTTTTAATTATATTCTGTTAATGAAATAAATTAATATTAATACTGAATGTTGTTTGACTTTTATTTTTAGTTTAAACCCTTTTTAATCTGTTATCATTATATTGAAGTTAATCTTCTTTGGCGTCCTGTTAATTTAGTTCATTTAGTCCTTTTATTATTAGTTATATCTTTGAAATAATTGTTAGTATCACTAGCCTAGAGCAATCTTAACGAAAGGTATACTGTTAACAAATAAAACATAAATTTTTTATAAATAAAATTTTATTTAATTTACAGGATTCTTTGAATGTAATATCTAACTAATTTAATATTGTTTTCTTAATTATAAATTATTTATTTTGACTAAAATATACATTGTTACAATATATTTTGTGGCATATATATTTTTTACATTGTTAATTTATTTAAAATTAAAAATAAAATCTTTATAAATTAATATTTTTTTCGTTTTTATAATTTGTTTCATTTATTTATTTTGAAGAGAAGTAATATTTTTGAAAATAAATATTTGTTGCAATATTTTCACTTGATCATTCGTTTAAAAACGTTAGAGCGAATAACGTTTAGATATAATAATACTAGTATTTAAAATGTTAAGACTTCCTATTAAACCTCATGCATTTCACTTGTACAAGTGTTTAATCATATTTCGCTTGTCCAAACAAAACGAACAACACTTCAACGACACTTCGTTTTCATGAACGTATGATAGAACTCAGCTTCAGTTCAATGTTACTAGTTCTATAACAATGAACTATTTTTGCGTTATACTTCTTAGAGAATTCGAATTGATAAGGACAAACGAACTACGCAACTAGAAACGGGGTATTTTACGAAACAGCTACTTCACTCGGTGATCTAAGCGAAAATATTGTATGTAGATAGTTTGTACATGTTTATACCAATTTGTATATATTCGATCAGGTAAAAGTAGCGAAACTGAACTCGATCTTTTGTGTCAATGTTTTTTTTTTAATGTCTTATCAAGAATTCAAACCAATTGTATTTATCTTTACGGATAAATTTGATATGTACATAATTATTTTTAGTAATTATTATTTTCATTCATGCTTTTCAAAAATATATTTATTAGGAAGTAAATAAAATTATTCAAGTTGTTCTGTAAAATATAATTGTTATATTATATAAATAAATAGTTTTTTTTCTATTTTTTTGTGTATTTTGTAAGTTTTATAAAATATTTTTACAGTTTTGTTTAAAATAGATCTATATTTTCTCTGTTATCTCTAGTATCTATTAAAATAATTTGGTTATTATTTAAATTATTTAATTGTTTTTATTTTATAAGAGCGAAGCTCCTCATGAAAATGGTGTCACATAAATGCCAGGCGTTTCGCTAAGTTTACAAAAATATAGGAGGCATCTCTAAGAACATCTTTAAGAACTATACTTTTAACTTGAATAACAACCAAAAAATGTTAACGTTTCTTTTGAAATACTTTTCGTTATCTAACACTTTTAAAATCTATTCATAAAAATAAATAGTGCTGTTAGTTCGATAATCGATTTTATTCGAATATTCGAAAAATATATTTTAATTTCTTTTATTTTATTTTTATAATTTTTGAAGCGCTACAATTTGACATTCTAATTGGTAGCCAAATATAAATAATTAAAAACTTCAAATAACTGTACCTACACCAACAGCTTGAACTTTAGGTAACTCTGCTTCTTCAGCCAGTATAAAGGGGCTCATTGGGTGATCATGGGGGACATCAGGACCCCTTACTATACATTGTGCGACCCCATGAATACGAGCATGTTGTCTCTCCATCGCAACAATCAGTTCATCTAGATTTTCATCGCATAATACTGGATTGTCTGTAAAAGAATTATATTATGAACTTCTTAATAATTTCTTATTTGTAAAACTATTGATACTTACGTTGAAGAACTATATTAAGGATCGGCTGTAAATCACTATTGTCCGAATTAAGTTTGCATGTTGTGTGCTCCACAAGGTCGGTGGAAACTGTGAAAATAGAATTGTGTGTCAGATCAGCGAAGCAAAGAGAAGGTAAACCGTGGAAATCGTGATGTAGCTTCTGCAGGAGGTTGTAAGAAGCAAAGAGTTTTTCCAAAGATGGCAGGTACGTCTGAAATTTAAATTAAACATTTTTATTAGGAGCATTTATTATTAAATTAAAAAACAGTTTTTAAAACCCACATACTTAAAATTAATGACTTGAAATGAATTTTTATTTCAAAGACTGCTGTACAACTAAACTAAGAAACACATAATAAATATAATTTTTGAGAGAATACACCTTAATATTTTATATAGCATTTAATAGAGGCAATAAAATTAACATAACCTTAAAACTGACAGATATTACCTTGCCAGTTTCTTCTAAGGTTGTGATTCGATTGTGTGAAACATCCAAAACTTTAAGTTTCTCAAGCCCAATTAAATCGTCAGGTGATAAGTTATCAATAAGATTGTTTGAGATATTTAAATTAGTCAAACTGTTCAACCCCATCAGTGCACCATCTAGTGTCGTTAGTAAATTGTTCTCCAAATGTAAAGTGTAGATGCGAGTCTCCAGTTCAACTAAATTCTGAAAAATAATAAATATAAAATAATATACACTTCTAGATATAATCCTGAATCTAGTGAGAGTGGTCGGGCAAGAGTCGTTAGTCTATCAATTTATAATTACCTCCATTTTTCCACTAATTCTCTCAATTCGATTATTGGACAAATCAACGACTCGTAGCATTTTCAATCCTCTTAACTCCTGCATAGAAAATTCATTGAAATCGTTGTGTGTCAGATTCAGAGACTTCAAAGATTTTAAGGGCAGCAGAGAACCATTAAGGGACCTTAATAGATTGTATCCGAGAGCCAAATCTAAGATTTTCTCCGTTTCAGAGAATTCATCTTCTGCAAGCTGAAAGCAAAGTACAATTATTAAAATACTAGAATAATAATTCTTAGTAAAAGTTTTATATTTATCTCACCGTGTGTATGCGGTTGTAGGTAAGGTGCACACGCTTTAAATTTCTGCATTTTTGTAGCACCCTATCGATACTAACAATATTGTTATGCATAAAGAATATCGTGTCCAAATGGGGAAGTCCACGAAAGCTTTGTGGAAGGTGCTCCAGGTGGTTATTTTTCCCATTAATAAACATTAACTTTTGGCCGTTCTGAAATTAAAATAAAAACGCTATTAAGCTACTCCAAATTCTCAATGATGTGTTCTCATTTTTGAGTGGTCGATTTTTCAATTGTTGATTGAAATTGATGTTAATAAATGTGTATTGACGTGTCTATTTTATTAAATATCTAAATATTGACTGAGATATAGCAATTAAAAGTTTGAATTGTAGTTTTAGCGCTAGGTCAGTTATTTGTTGAGTAGGTCAGTGCTGTGGTAATGTTCTGTAGCTGTTGGTAGTCAAATAATAAAGTCAAATCAAAGAATAATAAGTTTTTATTTTATTTAACCCTGCTAAGGCAAACATAATATTGAAATTTGATTGTTCCTTGAAATAGCTCTAAATAATATTTGATATTTTGATATATAAATACATATAGCAGAGATTTATGATCTGTAAGGTTGGTAAACTTACGCAAGGATTGTGATGTCACATGCACTTGGAATGTGTACAACATTGAATCCCTTTAATAATTCAATCCCTTTAATAGTAATCAATATCACTTACTAAAGGCATCTCATCTTCAATGGAAACCAGTTGATTATCATTGATGAAAAGCCATTCCAAATCCTGCAAATCTCTGAGTGTCCCATTTAGTGCCGTCAATTTATTAATTCCAACATGAACTTGCGTTAATTTCTTAGGAAGTGCTTCTTTATCAATCCATGATATGTTGTTACCAGCGACTACTAACGTTTGCAAAGTTGTAAGCATCTGAAATCAAAGTTAGATAAGAATGAAAATATATATACGGTTTGAATCTACAATAAAATGGTTGTGAGGTTTGATAAAAGTTATTTAAAATATAATTACTTTTAAGTCATCATTAGTAATCCAATTAATACGATTGCGTGCTAAATCCAGTGTTCTGACTTTTGGTGTGCTCCTTAAGACATTTCGGGGCACAGAGCCTATAACGTTGTCTGCTAGACTTAGAAAACCAATTCGCTCCAGCCCAGTAAAACTTACATCACTTAGTTCGCTGCAATAGAATTAAAAATATTTAATAATGTATTTAACATTAGTTTATACAAAATTAGATAGTTAATAACTTCGGTAATTGTTTCCAAAAGCACGAAAGTCTGTCTGAGATTATAAATAAGTGGCATGCGCCTAAAATATATGCAATTATTTTAACTCTATTTCTCTTAGCGAAATATTTTGAAAATCATAAATTGGTTTTGTGTTAGAGGTTAAATAGTTGTTCCTTGACCTTTTGGCTTCTGATATTTTGATCTTGGCACCAGCTTTGGTGGACCAATAAATATTTTTCATATCATTAAACGACAATCATTTGTATTTCAATAAATGTTATCTTGGCGCGTGATTACTAGTATATTCCAAATTTAATTTTTTTCGAATAGAAATATTGGTCCCTCTGTCCGGTAATTCCTCTATTCCTCTGTAGCGGTTCTAACAGTGGTTTGCAATAAGTTACTCGCGGGCAGTTAGAAATAAATCAAAGTACAATTGTACACTTTGTGGACCTCTTATCTTTTATCTTAATTTTATCTTATTCGTTTCTATATACATTATAGAAAAATAAGTGAGTCAGTGCTTTTTAGTTGTATCGCCAGTTTATACTCGACAACTTGTTTTAAGTATGAGTCGTCGCCGAACTCTCGTAATTTGAACTATATTTGCATTTTGTATTAAAATGTTTTTGAAAAGCATTTGTGCACATCACTGGTTGTGTCTATAGAGGAAAAACTAAAAAATTAAAAAGAAATAGGATTGCGATACTGTCAACTTTATCAATATATAGAACAGTTTTATAGAAAATTAGATAAACGAGGTCACGCTTCGTTGTACATCGTTGTTTTCCGTTGACATTGCACCCCTCGTGCCAATGGTGAACAATGGTGAGCAATTTCTGCTTGAACTTCGCGAGTTTATAGTCTATAAAAGACTGGTATCGCACAGCTCTAGGAGTGGAGGGAAATCAATCTTGATTTAACGCGTATTCAGTTTCCTATACACGCACCCTACAGTTTGCCAACCCCTGTCCGTCAAATATAAACACAATTTATTTTAATTTACATATTCCCATGTTTACATTTTAAGAAATATAAATCACTTAGACCGAGTCATTATAAATTACATTATTATTAATATTTCTGCTCTGTGTTGTGATATGAATTAGATAAATGGTTTTATAGTTTTAATGTCGCCCGCCGGTCGTAAAACCAGGAGCCTGCCTGGAGATTACCCGCTCAAGCGCCATGTAACACAAAAAAAAAAAACAAAATTTTATCTAAAAAATAAACAAGGAAAAAAATTGTTTAACACTAAACATATTACTTTTATCACTTAGAAAATCAGTGATGTAAATAGAAAACTGGTTAACACTCGATCCTCTGCATCAGCCACGCAAATCAACTTTATGAACTCTTATTATTTAATCGCTGGTTTCAATAAAAAACTGAAATTGATAATTTTAGTGTTTTGTAGAAAACGCCTGCGTAAGATTATATGCAACTATTAATACATGTATGCTTTAAATTAAATTCGTAGTTCACGCTAAATTGAAAGTTGCAGAGTTTCTAGAGTGTAGTGGATCCACAGGTAGAAATAAACTTATAAACTCAGTTTTAAGGGGTTGTTTTTTTAGTTTTATAGATATTTCAAATTTAAATTTCAGTTTTGGCGTATGTTTTAGATTTTATAACGTTGAAACCTTTTAATACTTAAAGAGACAACCTTTCTAAAAGTTAATATCTCCTAATCAGTGGCGTAGCTACTGCCGTATCAATAAAACGGGGCCCCTGGGCTACAGGGGCCCCAAGCTTGTGTAAGCAAAAATTCTTTCTTTACTATTTGAAATCATTAATCCTGTTTTAAAGCTCTACAGCATAAAATTAATGACTTACAGAAAGCTAGCATTTTGCTAAGTAATCTTTTGAATAGACTGAGCGAAATAAGAAATCAAAATTCATTCCATGGTTTGCTGAACGAGTCCAGAGATCTAGCAAAAGAGTGAGGAGTAACAACTGTTTTAAAAAATAAAAGAAAGAAGATAACGAAGCATTTTTTTGATGAACCTCATTTTTTAGTGGTTGATTTTTCAATTGTTTATTGAAATTGATGTTAATAAATGTGTATTGGCGTGTCTATTTTATTAAATATCTAAATGTTGACGGAGATATAGCAATTAAAAGTTTGAATTGTAGTTTTAGCGCTAGAAATGGTCGGCCATATTTTTATGACGTGAAATGCATTTTAACGTCAGTTATTTGTTGAGTAGGTCAGTGCTGTGGTAATGTTTTGTAGCTGTTGGTACTCGAAATAATCAAGTCAAGTCAAAGAATAATAAGGTTTTATTTTATTTAACCCTGGTAAGGCAGACATAATATTGAAATTTGATTGTTCCTTGAAATAGCTGTAAATAATATTTGATATTTTGATATATAAATACATATAGCAGAGATTTATGAGCTGTAAGGTTGGCAGCGAATCCCTTTAATAATTAAAGAGACAAAATAACTTTTTTAATTGTTAATATCTCTTAACATATAGCGAGTTATTAAAAAATAATTGCACATTTGAGGTTATGGTGAACAACTTAACAATATATAGTTTCGCTTTATAGAAATGAAGTCATAGTTCACAAGGCTATTGCATTCTTAACGTCTTGGGTATATTAATAAAGAAAATGCTATATTTGTTGTGATTAAGGACCGGTTGCTGTACTCATAGTTGCCGCAGAAGTTAATTAACAAGGCCAGTTAAAAAGATATAACAGAAAATCGCTCTGTTGGCTTTGTAGGAGATATTGGACTATCACCAAGAGCTGCAGGTAGACCAGGCCCTTCTCATTGATGATTTATACTAATTAACGCAGGGGATAAATACTTCACTTCCCACAAGGACTGAGTACAGGCACAAAGCTTCAACGCCATCCATTTTTTCATGGCTAGTTGCGTAGGGTAAATTATGTAATAAAGGAAATTATTACATAAAAACAATTCAGCGCTAATTTCCAAATAAGACTATTTAAAACCAAGGGAGACTTTTCGTATGTCTGCGTCAATAGCAAGGGTCATACCCCGTGACCTTTAAGGACACCTCTACGTCTTTAAATCGAGATAAACCCCATTCCCAAACCTCGTGAGAGTATAAACATCTGACGCCGACCACGATTGAGTTCAAACTAGTTCAACAAGTAAATAACAATGATACACATACTTCATTTATGAGAACATGCGTTCTTAACTTTATCAAATTTAGTGATATTAATGATAATAATAATAAAAAAAGCATGTGACTAGCGTGTGGTGATATGTCCTTCGGATTTACCAAAACAATTAACGAGATTCAAGAAAGAATCACTTTAAATCAGATGACACTTTCATCGTGTTATATTTGTGAGTCGTTGTTTGCGAAAAGAATAACTAAACTGCGTTAAATTATAGGTTATCCATATACTACGTCACATTGTTCCATATTCTTGTCACATATTATAGATATCTATTGTCAGAAATGTGCGTTTTTCAAATACATATACTCAAAATGCAAATACAAAATAGTAAATACCTATTGTCTATTTTGTATTTAAATATCTTTTAAGAGTATAGATTTTTTTATTTTATTTGAAAACTTTTACAAACCTATTTCCTATTTGGAAAATACAAAATACTTTTTTCATTTTTGTTACTTCATAGTGTTAATCAGTAAATATTATTTTTTGAATATAAACTTAAAACCCCACCAACATTAGCACCTAAACACTGATCAAAAAGCACCTAGCACTGATCTTAAAGTATCTGCACAATTGTCTTAATAATTCTAATTTATATATATTATCCTTCCTGTTACCCCCACCATAAGACATCAGATTTTCGTTTACCAAAATTTGTTTATCATATTTTCTCGTTCATTATTTGTTTTACTACAAAACAATCACTCCACTACATTCCTTATGGAAATATATATACATAACCTTAACACTTGTGCGCTTTAATCCCTAAACTACCCCAACTACATATAAATATTTTATCCTTCTACAAAATAAAAATAATTCCATCGACGAAAAATGAAAGAAAAATTATTCGAACAAATAGTGGTATTAAAATTCATGACATAAATAACATATAGTTCAAATTACGAGAGTTCGGCAGCAACTGATACTTAAAACAAGTTGTGTGGTATAAAATGCCGATATAACTAAAAAGCACTGACTCACTTATTTTTCTGTAATGTATATAGAAACAAATAAGATAAAATTCATTATCGTATTATAGATTTATACCGTTCTTATAACCTCTTTTAAGTATAAGTCACCGCCGAACTATCGTGATTTGAACTATATATATTTTATGTAAATTCTCATAATTATTAAAAAAAATAACATTTATACAAGTAACATAAAGATTACCTCTTTATAAGAGGTTCAAATACGTATTTTGTATTTAAATGCTAACATGAAATTTATTTTTTATTTTGTATTTGAAATAGGAAAATAACGAGGTATTTGTATTTTGTATTTAAATACTTTTGAAAAGCATTTGTGTACATCTTTGTATATATATATATATATATATATATATATATATATATATATATATATATATATATATATATATATATATATATATATATTTAGTTATTTCGAGTGTTCTTTCACTCCTGGTCTTGGTCGAAGTGGCTTGCTGTACTCCATACGGACGTGTCCTCATCAAATATTCCAAAGCACGTCCGACATTATTCACAAGCCTTCCAGAACGATTGCTTGATCAAATCCCACGACCTGTGTTTAGTGATTTGATCCTTCAATCAATTTATTCTCTTTATTATTTGCCGTTTAAAGAATTATGGACTCATCAATGGGATCCCAAGAAATGGAAAATTACTGCGTCATAATGACGTATACACTTATCTCTAGTGACTCCAGTTAAATGGACAAAACTTTGCAGAAAATTAAAGAAACATGTAATTTATCAGCATAAAGAAGTATAACGAGTAAAACTATAAAATTTTGTTCAAAATTGTGTCAGTGTTATATTGTCATTGTCATTGCAAAAAGAAGAAGACTGTTGGTCATTAAAAGAAATCACCATACGATGAACCTACAAAAACAACGAGAAATTAACATTGATAAATCTGTTTATTTCTAAGATTGCGTCTAATGTAATCATTTCTTATTTGTTTAATTAGTATTCAGTAGGCGGGGAAAAATATGATTTGTTGTAATTATCTCCACAAGGGGGCGGGGCTAATGAACTAAAAGAAATATTTGACATGTTAAGATAATGTATTTATTGATGCCGCGTCTGTGTTTGTAACATGTTGTTGGCGTGCTAAAATATTAAATCTTCTGCTACACAGAGAAATAAATAAAATTATAAAGAAATAAATATAAACATTCAGTTTTATTAATTGTATTAATCATTAAAAGTTTAATAGTCTACTAATGATGTTCGATCAAGCATGGTGATGAAACCAAATACCTTTTGGCCATAATACCATAAACTATATACACATCCCATTAAATATTTTGGAGTAAATTCTATTACTTTTCATGAGTTTTTGTCATGAACGCGTTTGTTTTCTATTCAGTCGTTCATAGAGAATGTCTCTTTTATGAGCTACAGACGGTGCAACGGCTGCTCACTGTTGAATAAAAGCGACTCCTGTGACAGATAGGGAATCAATTTGAACTAAAATTGATTTTCTGTGTGTTGCTCCAACTTGTAAAACATTAGAATTGAAATGTACGAGTAACTAGAACTTCATCTGGCCATTCTATTTCACCAAATGTTTACTGTGATGTGACAATTATGAAAAGATTGTCAACACCTGGCAAAGATCAATGATTATAACAACGTCGTAGGTAAATTAAATCAATCATCATTCAATAAAGCTGAAGGTCAAATCATTGATTTTGCAATGAAACGATATTAATTATTTCAAAGTGAACAATTTACAATTCATGATTCTAATCAATGATTCACAGAATTGATATTTCTTAACGTAATTTAACATTCATTTCTTTAAATCATCTTTAGAGCCAATTAGTCCGTTTTATCGAGACGGCACTTTCTTTCTCGCTTCTGCGTGTGTAGTTACAGAAGAAATAAGAATTCAAGATTATTTTTCTCATTTCACAACAATCGTAATATAAAATTTGATGAGATCGTATCACACACGCGTCTGTAAGCGTCTCTGTTGTATAAAAGAGATGACAAATGTTCGGATGTGACGTACCACAACTTTCTACACAGTCGTATGTGTCTTTATTCCCTAAAAAAGTTGACAAATTGGTCCTGGTAGCCACCTTTATCAGTATAGCACAGTTATACACAGTGTTATAGTACAGTTTTATAGAGATGAAGCTATAGAAAGAAGCTGACAAGTCCATGATTGCTATAATCTTGTTATACTACTTGTAGTTCAATTAAATACCGCACTACTACGGATGGCGCCACTGTTTTATTATAGAAATTATTATTTAAAAAGAAAACAAAAAGATTTTATCTTTAAATTGCGCGGTATTAAAGATCTATTCCAAATTATACAGGTGAATTGGTCATACTGTTTAATCAATTTTTTTTAAAATTTATTTCTACTAATGTACAACATATTAAGTTTATTGTGTGAAAATTTGAAATTGATTGGAGTAAAACTGTCGGAGATATAGAGTTTGAAGTCTTAAGAGTTTTAAGAAACTTTTAAATGCGGTACACATAGCTTTTTCAGAGTCGGTGCCCTCTCTAGCTCATAATCTACTGGACCGATTCTTTTGAAATTTTGCACACTCTTTCTTTACATAAATTCGAGTTTTTTTTAATTATTTAATTTTAACGTATTTTAAAATAACAAATTTTCTGATTTTTTTCATGAAAAATCGGTATTTTGACTTTTAAGTGCTGTAAAAAATTGAAAAATCAATAAAAAAAGAAAAACTCGACAGCGTTATCTGCACAAATTTATCAACTAATAAAATCATTTTGGTTTTTCGATTTCAGAAAATCCAGTGATGAGTTATGAGTGGCACCGCAATGTTACTTTTTTTGTGACGTCGGCGGAGATTCGCTGTCAATGCCTCATTTCTTGATATTTATTTATGAAAATTTCACAAAGTATTCTTCAAATGTCATTTTATCATATAGTAATTATAGAAATAATTATATATTAACTGTGTCGTCAAAAAACATTATCGAAAATATGCTTCGTTTTTATCGTTTTGATCTTACCTTCCCTTAAGTTCAATTGATACTAGTAATAAGTTAGTATCTAAGTAGCTTTTGAATACAGCTTAAACAGGTACTAATAGTGAAAAGTATGCAAGTGAAGTGAGGCAGCCAGTCAAAGCACAGGCAACGGGCAATGGGCAACTCGCTTAGTGTAATTCATCGTAGATTAAGTGGCGCTAGACGCAGGCGCCGGACGCTTGCACGATTACCGACTGCTACTGATACAGATGGGATTCTCTAACAACAGTAACGCTGGCACGTTTTCTACAGTATTCGTTTTTAAACGTGTAATCAGCGAGTTGTCCAAACTGTATATTTTTATTAGTAAAAAACGTATAGCCGTAGTTTTTTTATGATACTTCACCACTAAACACTTGTTCGGTTTCTATTCGATAAAAGTCACGCCGTGTGAAAGATACCGCATTATACTATGCGCCACTGCAAGTTGAATTCGTTAAAGTTCATTCGATTTGCTTGACAAGTCCGGTGAGTATTCGATAAACGTGTTTAGCTGTGTACGTTTTTTGCAGTACAAACGTCGTGTGAATGGTTCTATATCAAATGTATGCGCCACTGTTTATTCGATTAAGTTTATACTGCAAATAACGTGCAAAGCTGACTGATTTATAGCTATTTCATATTTGAATTACAATTTTCGGGACACTAAATTAGGCTACTTATATTCACATCAATTTTAGTCTGAAGTGAGATAAAACAAATTTTTTTCAAAAAATCTTTAAATCATAATAAACTCGTAACTGAAGTTACAGAATCTTGATTGGTTGTATAGAAAAAGTGTTGTATGTGTAACGTGCAATACAAATAGCGCATGCGCATTACTACATATAAATTCCGATGTTCGCAGGACAGAGCAAAAAACCGGCGCCTCGATAGCAGCTTGAACAAACAGCTGAAGAAAACACACAGCGTGCTATCGGGATTTAATTACACCGTGTTATATATTTAATAAAATATTAAATGAATATTAATTTATGTTTCCATCATGGCTCGTACTGAATAAGTTCAATCTAAATTCATTATAACCCAAATGTCATTATACAAGCTGGATTTTTATAAAATTGACAAGAGAAAATCTAAGGAAAAAAATGCAACTTTATTTGATATTTTAAATATGTTTTTAGCCTAGTTTTTTACGGTGATTCCAAATTTAAAAACCATTTTTAAATGTCTCCATTATGTACGCTTTGAACCGGTGTTATCTCGAATTCCAGGACACCCATATAAAAATGAATTGCAGATTTGAAATCAGCGTAAAAAAGTACGTCAAGAACCATAAAAAATTAAACAAAAAAAAACTTTAATTTTTATAAAAACAACAAGAGTATAACCTTTAAAATTTTCAACAACTAAATAGGATTTATGCAGCCGTACTTCTATGCATCCCGTTTCATGAAATATGTTAAAACAATTTCCAGTGCATACAACGAGCGTTATTTCATCGGGCTGTAGCCCCCATCATCCAAATTGTGCTGCTATTTAATTTCTAATAACATGTCAGATTTGGTATTGCCGCTGTATTATTATACTGCTATTTCTATTTACATCAGATAAGCAAGAAATTAATTAATTAATGTTTTAGTTGTACAAAACGTTAAATAGCAGTTCAGGGGTCATTATCTGCACCGAGAAATAAATCTGACCCGCAAGCCGTGGTCGTGGACGTGGACATGGACACTATATCAAAACAGAGGACCCTTTATTTGTAGACTTGTACGAAAGGCCATTCCGCGCTGTTTTGGGAAAAAATCACTTAGTTGATAACAATATCAAATATATCTCTTGAAAAAATATTTATATTTATTTAATTTTGGCCTATTTCCAAAGTTGCAATATTATACAAGAAATTAATTTTAAAAAAAATCACCAACAGATAAAGTTTTGATATTATAAAGGTGATGAACAAGAATAAATAAAATTTATAACTTATTATTCAATATTAATTGTGTGACGTTAAAAATACAGCTAAAAGTTAAGCGGTAAATCAGAACTGGATTGCATTGTTATCACAAAGCTATTGTTTCACTGTTATAAACAATGCATTTCCCGCATTGTCGGTGTCGGACTTTGGAAGCTCAGCCTTCGGAAACGGAAGTATATGTTTGATAACGTCGTTGTCATTTTAATTGTTCATTTAAACCACAATCTCGTGAATGCTTTGAATTCACCGACTTACTTGCAGCTCCGGTAACAAAAGCTATCTATTTGGGTTACCCAGATACCGGACCCGGACCCGTAGGCTGTCTGATTACCTAATTAATGAGTACAGAGAATCCTTTGAGAATTCATTAAATTTGAGATTGAAAAAGATTCGGGAATATGCAACCCGTTGCAAATCGATTGTCATTTTAGTACACTGCTACCATCTATATCTAATCATATAACCATGAAGTAATGTTTCACCTTAAATCTTTGCCCACTGTAAAATATTTCACAGACGCCACTGCATACGTCTGTGGCTTTGGACGCGTCTCTTAATATGCATGTGTTTAAAACACGCTTCTTGAGGAAAGAGCATCTGTAAAATGAGACAATAGCATCCTGTTGGAATTAATTTGATACGAATATGTGGGCGGAGTCAATTATACTGTTTCCGGATTATCATTGTAACTCTTTGAAGATTGTGTATTGTCTTGGCAGAGGATTTAACAGTGTCGGCACAAAATCATTACCAATATAAGTACTATGGTGTGAGGAGGAACACTATAAAAACTACCAACACAGTAGGAGGCTGTCTGTGTTCGTCTTTTACTGTTTGATTAAGGATCCCTCAAGCAGAGGCATCCGAAACCGGTTTTCCTTTACTTCTAACTAAATGACGTTTCAATAGGATTTCGTTTCAATTTCCTAGAGAAATCATTTTAAAATCACTACACAGTAAATATGCATACTTACTAAGTGCATTCATAATTATTGTTTATCATTGATGACGTCATTTGGTCCGTAATGTTTCCACGCTGTCCAATAAACATCATTGTTCTATTTGTTATTTCTCGAATGTTGTTAACATTGTTGTTATCAAACATATTGGCGATAGCTTAATTTCAGATCAGGAAAGTTACCGATAACATATTAATTGAAACCAGATGTAGCCCTGGTCACGTGGTACAACGCTGATGCGTTTGCAATAGCAGCATGTATGGAAAAACCAATAAATTAAACTTGGGCACATCGTGGGTACAATACTGTCTTTACCCAGGTTGAGATAGCTAGTGTATATGTCTCGCTTTGTAATATAAATTAATCTGAAGACAATCTTGTATCTACAGTCAGGGGCGGCCTTAGCCATTGCGAGGCCCCGGGCGCAGAACTTTGCGAGGCACTTGTTCTTTGTATAATTTATGTAAATTGTAAGTAAGTATTTTTGATGATAATTAACGAGAAATAAAATTTTATATTGGAAGTTTTATAAAAGTTAACAAGCACAAAGGCGACAAATATTAATGATGCTAAACACAGGCACATGAATGCGTTAAAAGATATACGCAGTGATTCTAGTGGGATTTCTAAAGAGCGACGCGCGAGATTTAAATACATATATAGTAATGAATTTTTCTACTTGGGTTGTTGCGCGAGAACGCTGTTTACCATCCTCTAAGGCCGCCTCTGTATACAGCGCGTAACCTTAATGTCAATAGAAATATAAAACATCATATTTTTATATTTATTTCTCTAACAAAACAGCAAATCCTTTAATTATTGCGTTCTTTTAATCCCCAAACCGCAAAACATGAATACTACCTTAAATTCATGTAAAATATTAGTAAACGAAGTGTAATAGTAAATACTATTAAAAATTATAAACCTCTGATTGTCAAAAAGATTTACTTAAAGTATTTTAATCTTTGAAAAGGTCTTTTTTTGAAATTTCATAATATTGTTAATCCAAACAATGTTCAAATTACATTAAAATAGGTCGGAACACGTCAGGTAATATTAGATAACATTTTTTATGTAATATAAACCTAATATATACGCTACTGTATTTAGCGAATATTTATTTAATATTGTTTTCCTGTTTCTTCACTTAAAAAGGATCGGAAAAGTTTTTATTTAATGTCTGAAGCACATTAGGTCAATAGTGAGAAGGATTGCCAGATTCAGAGGAGAATGTAGACAGATATTGGGCAAATAACGAGGAAAGGATGTGCAGGGTGTGCGGAACGGAGATTGGAAACATTGGAGCACATTAAGTTTTCATGTGAGAAAAAGGTAAAAAGCGAAAAGAACATTGGGCAGTTATTAAAGGAAAGAGTTGGATGGCGGAGATAGAGAAAAGGAACGAGGAAAGAGAAGGAATGGCAGAGTAGAAACAGGAGGGAGAGTAGCAGGAGAAGCGAAGCAGTAGCAGTAGCAGTTTTGTTTTTATTTTTATAAAGATAAATTTATAATTTCTTTTTCGTTTGAAAGGAGTGAGAATGTTTTGATTTAAAAAGGATCAAAATTGAATTAAGCACACTGACATGTAAATAAATGAGTTAAGGCACAAGAATGTAGTGCCAAATGGCAAAAACATTAAAAATAAATAATAATATATACATTAGGTAATTAATAACTTTTAGACATAAATTTATGCGTTATATTTATGCTTTGTGTTTAGGAGGGTGGGTAATTCAAAGAAGCATGCATAGGGTGCATAAATAACAAAATTAACAAGTAATTTACGTAAAATTTACTGTAAAATGACGAAGATCTTACCTTAAATTATCATGGTTCATTTTCAGAGCTTTAATGTGAAAGCTCAATTCCTGAAAGCTCCTGGTTGAGAAGTCTTGCAGCGGTGTGTTTGTTATATTTAATGAAACGGCGTCATGGGGTGCGAACCTACCCCTAAGGACATCAACAACATGATCAAACGATTGCATCCTGTCGCAGGACACGTACGATGTGTAAGCATCCTGACAGGTACAAGGGCTGATCTCGTTGTTAACAGCACACTGTAGGGTTAATCCCAGAAGGGTTAAAAGAACACCAGTCATTTTAAATATAGAAACATTTAAGGGCATTGCGAATTAGCCCCACGTACGATTTACTTGCTTTATATAATTTTTAAAATAATTTTTAAATAAATTTTTAAATATAAATAAAACGTATTATTTTTAAAGAAAATTTTAAAATTTTAAGCATTCCTGTTTAATTAATAACAAAACTGTTTTTTTCACTGTGTGTGTGTGTGTTTTTTTTTTTAAGTTCTTTGTTTTTATTTAAATGATCGTCTGTCCGACTCTAGTGACCGATCTACACTGAAACTCCTGAAACTGATGAAGTCTGAAACGGTTGTCGTTGTGTATTGTCGCAAAGACGTTCTGGATCGCTGATCATAGACCATGGACCATAGACCTTCTCCGTCTCCTCCACAACTCTCCACAACACTCCAACCAACAAGATTAATTCTCGCCTCGCGGCGGTCGGCGCCTAATTTTCTCACTTTATTAGAACAGATACATCTGAAAGAGCGAGATAAATATATTATTCTTCATTCACTTATTAAATATGTAGATTAATTACGTACAAATCGTATATGTGACTTAATTCGGAGGTTTTTTTATATAAAATTCAACATTTCGTAATAAAATTATAATAAAAATATCTACCAGGACCTCAGATATTAATTAACTTATAAAAACTAAATTAGCAAAAGATTTACCAAGTTAACCCCCGTGTGAACACTATATTTTTCGAGACATGGTGTATACACTGGGTCTTTGAGGGAGTTTTTCGAGTTTTCTAAGCTTTCAGAGAATCTGAAAATTTTTTGGATTACTTCTTGAAGTGTCTACTACATGGTCCAGAAGTTGCCAAAGTCCAAAGTGTAAAACCGTTGTTAATAAAAATTTACAAATAGTGAAAAACGCGTAAAAAACGGAATATTATTAAAAAATTCATAACTTTAGAACAAAGAAATATTAAGAAAAACAGTTTTAGGCTTTTTTACCTTAGACTATAAGCTTTCGAAAGAATGTATTGTCTTTGGCGTGGGCTCCAAAAATTGGAATTATTTGTGCACCTGAAAGTGGAGAATATTTTACGGATTCAGGCAGGTCATAATAAACAGAACCGTGATTATTCTAATCTAGATTTTTTAGGGGGGATAGGTGTAGCGCGCTGTACTCATGAGAGAGAAATAAGAGTTTGAAATTTCAACTGTTCCTTAAAAGACCCAGTGTACTCACACAGGGTTAAGTTATCTTACATAGAGAACATATGAGAACGAGCACACATGCACCAAATCAGTCGTGAAACCAATTTCTTAGTGTCAGTAGAAGAGCTAGGTGAGTTCTACCTTGAAATTGAAGTTGAGATGATTTTGGAAGTGGTGTAATGGTGGGTGATCTATGTTAGTTCAAACTATTGTCTCTTTCTTCCTCGACAAAGATAAAAACAATCAATTCTATCTTGTCACAATATCTTCAAGCCTATTTGAAATCTTTAAATCACAAAGCGTATTTGTTTGGGCTTATATCAGCATCCCCTCTGCCCCCTATTACAACTCTACACGGTGGCAAAGCGCTGCTTTTATTATTATATATTTAAATACAAGATTAAGATTAAAAATACATAAATAATGCAATTGTCCGGCGCCTAAAACTAGCTGGCGTCTAATCTATAAATGAAGTAATATAGTGAAACAAATATATTCAAATTTATGAATTAGAAACTATTTGACTGGCGCCGTGAGACTAGGAATAGCGTCCAGACGGTCCAGACTATCTGAAGATCGCAGCATCAATAAATAAATAATATATTTTTTGGAATTATTCCACATTTACTGATACCATTGTCAATTAAACGGTTTACATTTCGAAAAAACAACAGAGATAATAAAAAAAACGTGTTGGAATTTTGAAATTATTAACAAAGGGTTGTTAATAAGGACTAAACATCTTTGCCGGCCAACAGTTCAAAGTACATAACATGTTTAAGATTAATATAATGTAAGGTTACGTAATAAGTCTTATATTTCATTATAAATTTACATATTTTGACATAACGTTACATATTAGTTGACGTTTAGGTTTAGAACGAATTTTCTATAACTTGCAAGCGATAATCTATTGGCCAAATCTCGGATTTCATTCTTTGCCGTGCAAATTCATTGCAGTTTTCATTTTAATCAGTGTAACTGTGAGATTTCTCTCAGTCCCCCTTGTGGGGGTCAAGAAATGGTGAAGATCTGGACCTTCTTTCGGAGTTATGATCTCCACTGTATCCATATTACACGTATTACGTATATCTGGTATTGATTTTACTGTATATACATATATGGTTATTACATTATCGAAATCCTTTATCAAGACAAAGCCTGTAAGTCTGACGTATGACGTCCGACCTTTGCTGACGTCATAGCATGGTATTTGTTAAATGCAAATAATAAAATAATAAGTAATAACCATCGTTTACCGGTCTGAGTCATCGATTGACCTAGAGCAGAGGTTTTCAAGATATCGGTACGTTATTCTAATGGGCTTGTGTCCTATGTCTTAATTTCTATAAAAGTGTACTATATATTGATAAAGTGGGTTACTAGAACCTCAAATGTTCAATTATTTTTTAATAACTCCTTATATGTTAAGAGATATTAACAATTAAAAAAGTCATTTTGTCTCTTTAATTATTAAAGGGATTCAACGTTGTACACATTCCATGTGCATGTGACATCACAATCCTTGTGTAAGGTTACCAACCTTACAGCTCATAAATCTCTGCTATATGTATTTATTTATCAAAATATCAAATATTATTTACAGCTATATCAAGGAACAATCAAATTACAATATTATGTCTGCTTTAGCAGGGTTAAATAAAATAAAAACTTATTATTCTTTGACTTGACTTGATTATTTCGACTACCAACAGCTACAAAACATTACCACAGCAGTGACCTACTCAACAAATAACTGACGTTAAAATGCATTTCACGTCATACAAATATGGCCGACCATTTCTAGCGCTAAAACTACAATTCAAACTTTTAATTGCTATATCTCCATCAACATTTAGATGTGTAATAAAATAGACACGCCAATACACATTTATTAACATCAATTTCAATCAACAATTGAAAAATCGACCACTAAAAAATGAGGACACAATCCCATTGCGCAGTTGTTTCTCAAATTATTGCTGCCTAATAAATGCAAGTTTATATTTGGAAACAACAATCAAACCCTGAAAGTATAGCGCTGGTCTAGAAATTGAACAGGAAAGGAGCCACTGTGCTGTCAAAAGGTGCGATTGATTTTTGTGGGAAATTTGCAAGCAACGCAGAATAACTTTGGCGCTCTTACCCGTGGAAAAATAAACGAAAAGGAAAACGATTTATATTGAAGTAATGTGAATACCAACTCCGTGTAATTTTACATCGTGGGGTCAATTAACCTGGGCATTTAACGGTGCCACCACCTGTAATACAACAACGATATGTTTGTTTTACCAAATAAACCAATTTAAATGTTATTAACATTTCATATTAAATGTATATCTGCAAGCTCACTGATTTCTATTTATAACAAATATAATTTAATGTTTTCTAAAAATATACAAAAACGATCTAAAAACAGAGAAATGAATAATATCATAAGTTTGTAATTTGAAAAAATAACATTCCAAGAATTATTTATTTATTTATTGTCTCATTTATTAACCACGGGTCCACGAGACCACGCGTCGGTTCTTGGGACATTAATTTCTACATCTTTATGAATTTTGTAGTTCACATCGTTTATCATCACTGACTGTCAAGCAAGCTCCGCCCCTTTTTACGCCAACACTTTTCTTATTTTAAATATTTGTAATTCTAATGTTTCTAGATAATTCTGTCGTATTCCTAAGATGGTGTAGCTCACATTTAATGGATATTCATCCAACCGTACATTCTGGATAGGCAGAATTAGGTATAGTTCAATGGGCTTGTGTCCTCATTTTTTAGTGGTCGATTTTTCAATTGTTGATTGAAATTGATGTTAATAAATGTGTATTGGTGTGTCCATTTTATTAAATATCTAAATATTGACGGAGATATAGCAATTAAAAGTTTGAATTGTAGTTTCAGCGCTAGAAATGGTCGACCATATTTGTATGACGTGAAATGCATTTTAACGTCAGTTATTTGTTGAGTAGGTCAGTGCTGTGGTAATGTTCTGTAGCTGTTGGTAGTCAAATAATCAAGTCAAATCAAAGAATAATAAGTTTTTATTTTATTTAACTCTGCTAAGGCAGACATAATATTGAAATTTTATTCTTCCTTGAAATAGCTGTAAATAATATTTGATATTTTGATATATAAATACATATAGCAGAGATTTATGAGCTGTAAGATTGGTAACCTTACACAAGGATTGTGATGTCACATGCACTTGGAATGTGTACAACGTTGTTCCCTTTAATAATTAAAGAGACAAAATGACTTTTTTAATTGTTAATATCTCTTAACATATATAAGGAGTTATTAAAAAATAATTGAACATTTCAGGTTCTAGTAACCCACTTTATCAATATATAGTACACTTTTATAGAAATTAAGACATAGGACACAAGCCCATTTACGAGAGGTTGGTGGCGACTCATGCTTAGAACAGTCGTTTAAATCTAAGATACGAGAGTGAATTTTATCTTATTCGTTTCTATACACATTAGTGCAGGCAAAGTTTAGTAATTTAACCTATAGGACGCGGAACTAGCGACGATATTCGAATGATTGCAGGGTTCAGGTTGAGAAACCTTGAGAAAGATAGCAACTTATGGAGGGGAAAGAGAAGACAGCATTCAGGATCTATAGGAGAAGGAAGAAAAGCATAATAAAAGGAGGTGGAAGATGCATAGAAGGACTGTTGCTAGGAGAGAGAAAAGGTTGAAGATGGATAACGGAAACAATGAGAAAAAAGATAAGGAACTCCGAAAAACAATGAATCTTTAGTTTCATTGCTGTTAAAAGGAAATGTAAGAATAAAAGCCTAATTAGCTTGTAATTTTCAACAGTAGAATGACTCCTATGACAGAATACAGAATAAGTGCTTAAATAACAATACTATACCTTAATTGGTTCGAAACTTTGCTTAGAACTTAGTCACTTTATGAATACCACTTTTAAAGTGTACTTTATACAATTCATGGACCATACGTTGATGGTTTGTATGCACAATTATATACAAAATATTCAGCATATTTTAGTAAAGAATGTAATATGTTTTACTTGACAAATTGCGTTGCACCTCGCCCACCTACATATGTGAAATGGAATTCAAAATGCGAGGGTTTAAATATGTACTCGAAAATATATTTTGTCCTGTACTGTCATAATTTTTTGATCTAAATCTTTAGGAATTTTGTTATTGTATATAATATTTATATCGTAGTAATAAATTGACACTAGATACAATAGTTATCACCTTATTTTACACAAAAATACACTTAATTTTAAAGCAGATTTATAATTATCGAACATAAAGATTTCAAGACAATGCCTCTTCGTTACTAAGTGCCAGAATCAATGTACATATTATTTATTAGTTTACCTTATTTACAAACTGATAGTACATGACCTATGTACTTCAATAAAACAATCAGGGCCGAATCGGGCGCGTACTGATAATTCGCTGATTGTTCTTCCATTTTGTTTTTCACGGTTTCCTTTCTTGTTTCCCTTTTAATATTTATTTTCTTCCTATTCTGAGTTCTACCTTATTTACAAAATCACTCTTCATATTCGTACTCTCTCTCATTCTCTCTCTCTATACTTGTAACTCTTATCCGACGTCGATTAACTATTTTAACCAAAGTTAAGCTACTTATAAGTCGGTTAATATTAATCGTCGTCGGAAATAGATTTCTCATTAAAAACTAAAATATAACAACGAATTGTATCCTTCTTGCAGATGTTTTGTCCTATGTCCTCTCTTAAAATCAAGACGTGAATGAATTCCGCTGTCGTACTCTCCACATTTTTCTATTGTCCTTTCTTTTTGTTTAGTTTAAGTGCCAGAGACTTTGAATGGGCTTGTGTCCTCATTTTCTGGTGGTCGATTTTTCAATTGTTGATTGAAATTGATGTTAATAAATGTGTATTGGCGTGTCTATTTTATTAAATATCTAAATATTGACGGAGATATAGCAATTAAAAGTTTGAATTGTAGTTTTAGCGCTAGAAATGGTCGGCCATATTTGTATGACGTGAAATGCATTTTAACGTCAGTTATTTGTTGAGTAGGTCAGTGCTGTGGTAATGTTTTGTAGCTGTTGGTAGTCAAATAATCAAGTCAAATCAAAGAATAATAAGTTTTTATTTTATTTAACCCTGCTAAGGCAGACATAATATTGAAATTGGATTGTTCCTTGAAATAGCTGTAAATAATATTTGATATTTTGATATATAAATACATAGAGCAGAGATTTATGAGCTGTAAGGTTGGTAACCTTACACAAGGATTGTGATGTCACATGCACTTGGAATGTGTACAACGTTGAATCCCTTTAATAATTAAAGAGACAAAATGACTTTTTTAATTGTTAATATCTCCTAACATATAAGGAGTTATTAAAAAATAATTGAACATTTGAGGTTTTAGTAACCCACTTTATCAATATATAGTACACTTTTATAGAAATTAAGACATAGGACACAAGCCCATTAAAGCAGATTCGTAGAGAGTACTTCTTATGTGTTCTTCCATTTAACCTGAACTCGTCAACAAAATATTTCTCATATTGAGCTACGATTTATACCCGCTGTTCCTAATCATTCCTGCTAGTAATAATATTAACTAAGTAAACATAAATTAAAACATTGTTTACCACAAAAACATAGCAACTTATCAAAATCACCACCGCAGTCCCTGGCAGTACCGTCATTGCACCAGGCTTGTCATCATCATTCTTATTCGTAAACATAGTAAAACACGCTATTATTTTAAGATAATGCCAGCAATTAAACTAAGCATCACTTTAAACTGATTTATTAATGATTCAAGTAGAGCCTTGGCGCCTAGATAGAGATAGGGATGAGCAAAAGGATTTCAATATTTCGAACTAGAAAGTAATACTTCGATTTGAACATGATGCCATCTTTGTATCAAATACTGAACTATGCAAATCTCATTTTTACGTAAAATTATTATGGATTCTTGAGAACAACTGTGTTATAGCTGGGATGAGGCTTAAAAAACAATAACGCAGGCAAACAAAATGACTTTTCAAAATAATAGTTCTAGTTTTTCAGATTCAAGCGGTTTGATTCAAGAAAAACTTCCTAATAAACGAACCTTTTGTCTAAAAGTCTTCAATCATGATATTTTTGATAATGGGCTTGTGTCCTCATTTTTTAGTGGTCGATTATTCAATTGTTGATTGAAATTGATGTTAATAAATGTGTATTGGCATGTCTATTTTATTAAATAACTAAATGTTGACGGAGATATAGCAATTAAAAGTTTGAATTGTAGTTTTAGCGCTAGAAATGGTCGGCCATATTTATATGACGTGAAATGCATTTTAACGTCAGTTATTTGTTGAGAAGGTCAGTGCTGTGGTAATATTTTGTTTGATATTTTGATATATAAATACATATAGCAGAGATTTATGATGTCACATGCACTTAGGATGTGTACAACGTTGAATCACTTTAATAATTAAAGAGAGAAAATGACTTTTTAAATTGTTAATATCTCTTAACATATAAGGAGTTATTAAAAAATAATTGAACATTTGAGGTCCTAGTAACCCACTTTATCAATATATAGTACACTTTTACAGAAATTAAGACATAGGACACAAGCCCAGTAAAGACCAATTTCGGTCAAAGCAGACCTATATCTTTAGCTACTGCTACCCCAAAGACATAAAAAGCAACTAAATGTTATGTCCTCTTTGCTGTGCAAAATTAACCAAGTTAATTGGCTGATAGACTTAATCGATGTATCATTCGAAGACGATGTTCGAA
Source organism: Panorpa germanica (assembly GCA_963678705.1). Lineage (NCBI taxonomy): Eukaryota > Metazoa > Arthropoda > Insecta > Mecoptera > Panorpidae > Panorpa > Panorpa germanica. The sequence continues at coordinate 9,180,431 of OY783223.1, read as the reverse complement.
TTAACTTCGCAGTTCCACCCCTAATTAAAGGTATTCCGTTCTGGTACATTCCCGAAATGTCAGTGAATTATATTTCACCTCCACCGGGTCAAGAATGATGACAAGGAACGCAACGCAACGAAAGACGGGACAAGGGGAGAGTCGGGACATTGAACGGGACAGTGTCAAAAGACTGAAGAACTGAATAACAACATAAATATTTATTTTGCGGGAAGTACGGTATGAGTGTATCCTTCTCGGGCTTCGCGGTGCTCCTCGTCCTACAAACACAAACACAAACGCAACGACTAGTTCACATTTAAATTCAAAAGTTTAATTACAATGTTTTGACATTGCGGTGCAAACATTGTAAATGATTTGACAGTTGGAATGTTAAATACAACTGCTGTACAATTTACTAGTTACTTGATTGTAACAATGTAAATATACCCGCTAAACACTGTTATATGTATTTGTTATTAATTTAACATTTAAAAAACTAATGTTTACGTAAAAATGTTATCTATACCCTTCTCTCAATAATTATTTAACAATCGTTTATTAACCCCCCGTGTGAACACTATATTTTTCGAGTCATGGTGTGTATACTGGGTCTTTAAGGAACAGTTAAGTTTTCCGACTTTTCTAAGCTTGCAAAAAATCTGAAAAAATTATGGATTACTTCTTGAAGTGTCTACTACATGGTCCAGAAGTTGCCAAAGTCCAAAGTTAATAATACGTTGTTAATAAAAATTGGCAAATAGTGAGATACGCGGAAAAAACGAAATATTGTTAAAAAATTCATAACTTCAGAACAAACAAATATTAACAAAAACGGTTTTAGACTTTTTTATCTTAGACTATAAGCTTTCGAAAGAATGTAGTGTCTTTGGCGTGGGCTCCAAAAAGTTGAATTATTTGTGCACCTGAAAGTGGGGAATATTTGATCGGTGATTATTCAGCACAAAATAAGTTTTTATTGATGACAATACAAAAGTTATAAAATATAATTAATATTAGTTAATAATATTGAATATCGAATTGTCACCTATCTTCAAGAACTTTTTGTAGAGATTGTAAAGATGATCAATATATATATATATATATATGGATATCTAAGAAATAATATATTAAATTACATAAAACATTTAATTTAACTATGAAAAAACTGTAAAACAACGAGAAAAGCAAATAAAGTGCATTTACAAACATTGGAAAATATTAATGTCGTTTGTACACTGACCCTTTTAGGCTCACCTGGCTCGCCTTTGCCGGTAAACTGCCAGATCCGGATGCTTCTGGAACCTTAAGTCCCTACCACTACCTAGATTTTTTAGGGGGAATCATAAACATTGGAAGAAGAATCTTCCTCTAATGATAAAGTGCGTTAATACTAAACAACTTTAATGCATCCTCTTCAAATAGTACCCTAGGAAGGTTATTCACTTGTTTCATCAAAATAATTACACGTTTTCAAAAACTGTTAGAAGAAATAAGGAGTGACAAAATCATGAGAGAATTTTTAAAGTTTTGTGTAAATTACAACATCTAATTCTTTTAATATTATTTAATATTGATCAAGTACCAATCGCTTCTTACATAGTTTATTTAACTCGCCCACATATAAATGCCATTTCTGACCTCGATGACCTCTCGTCGTAGGTCTCATTACCCCTCAATAACCAATAATTCGATATACAAATCTCGTGTAGTGACAATGTAGCCGAGATTGCAGATATCACGTAGACCACCCTGCCATTCAAAAAATGGGCTAGTGTCCTATGTCTTAATTTCTATAAAAGTGTACTATATATTGATAAAGTTGTTTACTAGAACCTCAAATGTTCAATAATTTTTTAATAACTCCTTATATGTTAAGAGATATTAACAATTAAAAAAGTCATTTTGTCTCTTTAATTATTAAATGGATTCAACGTTGTACACATTCCAAGTGCATGTGACATCACAATCCTTGTGTAAGGTTACCAACCTTACAGCTCATAAATCTCTGCTGTATGAATATATATATATATATATAGCAAAATGTCTGCCTTAGCAGGGTTAAATAAAATAAAAACTTATTATTCTTTGATTTGACTTGATTATTTGACTACCAACAGCTACAAAACATTACCACAGCACTGACCTACTCAACAAATAACTGACGTTAAAATGCATTTCACGTCATACAAATATGGCCGACCATTTCTAGCGCTGAAACTACAATTCAAACTTTTAATTGCTATATCTCCGTCAACATTTAGATATTTAATAAAATAGACACGCCAATACACATTCATTAACATCAATTTCAATCAACAATTGAAAAATCGACCACTAAAAAATGAGGACACAAGCCCATTATACTTACAATAGTTTTGTATAAATTCTTTTACAATCAAAAAATATTACTTTCACAATGGTTTGTGATTTCTAAGTTAGGCAAAAACCAGGTCAACTCTTTTGTCCGCTAAAAAACTGCTCCGAAATTTCTAGATATATAAAAAAAATATTTCAGCCTATTTCCAATACTGTACAACTAATAAAAATAAAATATTAATTAATTAAGGTGTAGAGTGCAAAAAAGACATCATAATTCTTAAAAAAGTATTCTTGAAGTTTTATGTGTATATAAGTTAAGTTAGGTTCCTTTAAAAAGGAAGTAAAATAGGTCACAAAATGTTTTTAATTAGGTAATATTATTTACGCAGCAGGTAATTTTTATTGTGTTGGATAAGCCTTTAATAAACGTAGCTGTATTTAGATTATGATTATTGTTCCAGCTCTACAGACATATGTACTTCTTATTTAAAATTATAAGTATGTTTGAAAATACCCTGTGCTTACGTAGATTGCAAAAGCACTGAGATAGGAATTTTAATTTGTAAATTCCGATCATTTTATCAACAATTACGGGCCATAAATTGGGCCCGGACCAACGTTAAACATATGAAACTCGAAGATGTATTTTTAAAGGAAAAGATTTATGTGCTAAAGTTTGTAAATATAGAAACTAATTATAAATAGATGCACTACCAGCAATCTGTGAATTATTTTATTCAAATATTAAGTAAAGTCTTCACTGGTACACAATTTCTTCCAATAGAAATATTATTTACTACTGAAAATATTAAAAAAGAGATCAGAAAAAAATTATCCAAGAAACACACCTATGCTTTTTAATTTTATCATTTACTATCAAAAGATTAGTTTGAATTACTATTTAAAATTATTCTCTTGTCGATATCAGTGCTCTTACTCACAAAATTAAAATAAACCTAGATTGCAATTTAAAAACCCAAAAAATCTAACACTTTTCTCTTTTCTTTTTTTTAGCTCCCATGCAAAATCAATTTATCTAGTCACAATTACCTTCAGTTCTCACTGTCTTTAACATTGTGGAGCTTATTTTTGTCACGATCACATATACAGATCTGGAAATAGACTCTATTTTGATGCTATTGACATAGTTATACAGTAAACATACCAGCAGAAGTCAAATTTACGTTGAGAAAGAATTAAAAACATTGAATTTTTTTTTTGTTTATTGATATTTTTTTCTACAATAGTGATTTTATATATGGAATAATAATGCAATTATTTTTGTGATTATTTAATTAGCCTTAGAATTAATAAAAACAGAAAATAAACAATAACAATTTTACAAGAATATCTTACTTAAAATAAGATTTAAACTTAGATGAAATTCTGATTTCTTATCGAAATTATGTGCTCTAATAACTTCATATATTCTTGTAAAATTTTATATAATATAATATATCTTATTCTTAAAGTGCAATTATTACAAAAACATTAATAAGTTGAACTATAATATGGCCGTGATAAGTTTGCAAATACATACCCTACCCTACAAACAATATCGTATAAGATTCGTACGAGATTTACAATAATTATTTATAGGGAATAGCCATAACTGTTCATAACAAATTTATAAACTTTATTTAAAAAATGTGAATCGTCACAAAACCAATTTATAATTTAGGACAGCTGACATTTCTATTTTAATATCACTAGTCTGAATTCATGATTGTGATCCCCATACAAATGAAAAGTACTTATATCTCTGAAACTACACAACACAAAAATCTGAAACAAAAGTTGCACTTGCTGATAAATTTATGCCATTAAATATAATGAAAATAAATACAAATTTTCAATAGCAGAACGATAAAATTTAGATGGTGGTATTCTAGGTTTAAAATAAAAATTTCAGCCTTTAATTTATTATGTTATATGCGAAATAAAATACTCATATAACTCTAATTTTTCCACAGGGCTTTCCTGTCTTTATTCCTATTCCTACAACCTTTATAATTTAAACGAAAAACTACATTTAAAAATTCTTAGAGTCTCTTAAAATTATCTTCTAATGATTACAGAGAGAATACGCAAAATTATATACTCATATGTTATACTCAGTTTTACTCGTATGCGACTGTGTTCTATAAAAGAGATGGCAAATCGTCGGATGTGATGTACCATGCATTGAATTGGTTCACAAACCCATTGTAGCTCAATTGTTGCGTATTTTCTCTAATAATACATTTTTCTTAATTCTAATACTTATACCTTCATAAACCCGAAATAAAATCAATTTTTACCAGATTTTTCGTTATTAATCACAGATAAATCTCCCAATTTTTAAATTAATTTCTTTCATTATAAATTTTTTAAATTACTTCGGCAAAATATTATCATTTCTACTTGGAATAATCTTTTTCCATACGATTAATAATTGATGAATAATCGTTGAATGCAATTGTAACTAGATACAATTGGCGTACCATTTTTTGCGACAGACCTCTGCAATCTTAATGCGGCAGTGAACAAACCAGTAATGAAAAAAGATTATTACAATTACATCCATTTTAAACAATTATAGAAAGCATATTTATTTAAGGATTATTAATTTTATTAATTTCGTATTATATAAACATAAGTTATATTATTTTCTAAATAAATACATGTATTTTTCGATTTATTTTTTAAATTTTCGGTCTATTTTCGATGCATACCCTACAAACGACAAGATTCACAGATTGTGTGGTGAAACTTCCTTATATATGAACCACACCATTGTCTAATAATTATGCGATTATCAAAGAAGTACTTCAGATCAGCCTTAGCAACTGAGCTACCAGATTTTAACATTCCTAAGAGCATAAAGCGAAAAATACTTGTACACAAAGATATTGTATATTAATAATATTGTATACAATAATTATTATTGATGAAACAATCAAAACAAACAAAATCAGTCTGCAAAAGAAATTAATTGGGAATCAGTCAATAAAATTATCTATTTAAACTTCATTAACAATATTTTAACTTTTTATACTAACTAATTTTTATAGACAACAAATTTCGATAACAACTTGTCATATTACAATAATAATTAGTCAATAGAAATTATGAATTATTATTAGGGGACCTTACATAGGAAGCTGGGATTATGGACCAGAGCAGAGAGGAGAAAAGAAGGTGTAAGTGGAGTACATGAAATGAAGGAAAAAATCAAGTGAAGGAGGAAGGAATTATATGAAGACAATGTATGATTGTAATGAACGGAACGAATGAATAGAATCTTTGTTAAAATAAATGCAAAGATATTATAAAGCCAAAGAGGCATATACAATAAATAAATATACATAGCATTAAAACCTGTTTAAAGTATACAGTGTAATCGAAATTTATTATCTATATTTTCAAATACAAGTAAAAGCAAATTGAAATTGTAACAAATTAAATTTTTATTAGATTATATTGCATACTTTAATTAAATATTTATTTTTATCTGAGAATCATAGATTTAATTTTACATTTTAAATATGTGTTACACCAGTACAGTTACGTCCTGATATAACAAACTGTAAGAAAACCATAAGGAAAATGTTTGAAGCTGATATCAAGCTAAAGAATCACCAGAAAGAAAAGTATATAGTTCTACTACTACTGCGCTGTTAAGATGAATTAGATGTGTTAAATATTTCTAATTTATGAAGTGGCTTAAATAGGGGTGTGAAAGGTATGCAGTCGCATAGGCCTTTAAACTTTCGCTAAACTAGATTTTCAGCCTCTGTAAATTTATATATTATGTACGGGAATTCTTGAAACTAAATCTCGTTTCCATTTCTTAAATATATACTGTAAAATGACAATCAGACTCAAATTATTGATTTCAATAGTACTGCATATTAACAATTCTCAGTAAAAATAAAACAATCTATACAATATAATTAACAGTATTGTTTTTATTGAAAATATTCATGAAATTTTAATGGATTTATTATATTTTATATACATTAAAATAATATAAACAAAAAGGTGTGGTACAATCCGTTTCCATACATAAAACAAATAATAAAAATATACAAAAGATAAAATATTTTGATGTTGGTTGTGTAAAATAATTTTTACTTTAAAAGTGTATAGATTTATGTATATTTGTTTTATAATCGCGTATAATAACGATTGTCAGTAAATGGATGTAAATACAGTCAATGAAATTATGTATCAACAATGGAAAATAGAATGAATGACTGCTCAATAAAAAAAAGTTTCACTATAAATTTTTACTAATTGTATTTAGCATTAGTTATAGTGATAAATTTCATTTTTTCACCATGTTTTTATTGAATCCTGTACCAGTCATATTTTTTACATATTACATATTAATAATAAACTAAGTGATTTATATTTAATTGATTATTTTTAATAGTTAATTGTTACGCAGACCCAGTTGACGCGTTTGTTTATTTCTCTTGATAATTTACCTAAAGAAAAATGTTTTACTTTTTATTAAAAGCGACATAGACTAACACCGAAATTCGAAAAAATGTTTCGTTTAATTTCATCTGAAAATAATTTTTTTTCAATCATTTTACGAACCTGTTTCATTTAAAAAATTTATCTGTGTTAGGATATTTTTCAGGTGTGAAATCTTGATCGTGTTGTAATCGAGTCCGTACCATTGTTCGTAGTTGATCTCTATACGCTAATTGTATGCTAGGTTCTGCTGCAGCTTGTGCGGCTACTTGATTAACAGCTGGTCCTTCTCTATGTGGAACGGTGTCTACAGCTTGACGTACGCCTTCTGTGAAATCAAAATAGCCATGAGTCCTCTCTCATTCACAATGTTTAAGTAAATGAAACAGATGTAACAAACCTTGTATAGCACGTTCTACATTTGGTGCAGGTTTTTCAGAAGCTATAAGTTTTCTTCGTTTTGATGGAAGTCCTTGTACATATGCATCACTAAATGGTGGTTGGGAATTCTGTCTTCTTTGGCGCACTGTATCCCGTGTGATTATAGGTACCCAATCCTATAAAATAAACAATGATGTCATCACAGCAACTACAAACAAGTGACAACAGGATGTGGTACATACACTGGGCACAGCGGTGTGCCATGGTTGAGATCCGACTGCGATATTGGTTACAGATTCGTTCATATCAACGTCCATTTCTATAGGAGGTAGTGTAGCTTGTCGTTCTGTGTTTTCGACAGGCACAGCACTAACGGGAGAGGTTGGTTCGGCCTCAAGGGGATGCACAGGTGCAACTGGAGGTCTTAATTCATCCAACTGCTCGGGCTCTACTGTTGGTGCTATAAATTCTAATCTAGGGTCATTTGTAGGTGGTAATGACTGCTGCTGAACTGAGGATGATTGAGTCACAGAGACTTCACCCTCATCCTCCACATCCATAAGATCCTATAAATTTAATTATTTAAAATATATAATGGATACATCATTTTATCAGACATATCAAATTTGTATCTACCTGTGCTGGAGATTCTTCAGATCTCTTTTTCTTTAGATATGGTTGTACTGATTCCAATGGAATTTCCATAGACGTTAAAAATAGTTTAAATTCAGCCAAAGTTGTACGTAGAACAAATGGCATATTTTGTGCTGCAGCGCCTTCCTCCACAAATCGCTATAATTCAAATACAATCAAATAATACCGCTTAACATATCTCGACTTAACAGAAATAAAATTTACCTTCAGTTCTAAAAATACATTCTCCGCTCCAGCCTCTCCCAACTCACAAGAGTGAACTAGAATTCCACAAAATAGTTTTACATAATTTCTAATGGCATCAAAAAGAATTTTGTTATTAACTTCATTGATTTCTTCGGCGCCCCTATCATCTCGTAAAGCTATACGTATCATATGGGGGAATAGACTGCGAGATAACGAAGTCACAGAAGCAATCAAGTCTATATTATTAATGGTAGGTTCCGACTGCTGTAAGAAATATTTATAGGTAAATAAATGTTATTAACAAACTACAGTGTGTGAATATAAGGTTTACCAAGAAGGCGAAGTATGGCTGTATTTCAACGGCAATAAATTCTGCAGCTTCATCAATTGGATTATTATCTGAATTTGTACTGATTAACCTAGACCTAATGAAATCCCTTATTGTTGGACGGATAACTTCAAAAGTGGTTCTGTTATTACTAAAAACCATACTTAGAATGTCTTCAAGATAAGTGACGCGACCCTAAAAAAATAAAATGTAGAATCTCGCAATTAGTGCATGTACTGTATGTAAAAGTTAAAAAATCTTACAAGCGTCAAAAGGAATTCAAGAATAGTATTCGTGGGTTCTGCCACATTTGCGGCTGTATCAGCAGGAGGCTCTGCTCCTAAACGAACACGTTGTCTTCCAGATTGAGTGGAAATTTGATGAGCGAGATGATTGATCTTAAATTAGTATTAGTATGCATTTATACAAAAATTTAAACAAATAAATAAAAAAAAAGAGATTAAATAAAAATTTACCCGTGATCTACGATGATCAGAAAGTTGTTGAGACAATTCATTCATTAGGCGTGAAGCTATAATACGAAATTTTAGTTGTTAATTATTAAAATTAAAAACATTATTTACTACTATCTTCTTTCACGGACCAGTATGTGCTGCAGATGCATGAGACCCACCAGCCCCCTGACCGGACGTTGTTGATGCTGAGTTATTATTGTTGTTGTTTCCTCCTGCTCTCACCCTCGTGACTTTAAGATGATGGGAATTACATGGCAGGAATGGATCGAAACAATTAGCATTATTAAAACGACCTCCAAGGTGCATATGAGGACCACGTAGTTGGACATGTGGACGTGCTGTTGAACGCGTTTGCGTTGAAGTTGTAGGATGTGTGGCAGTATTAACGCGAGCCTGGCTATTCTGTCCAGCTAGACAGAAAATATATGATTTAATTAATGTTAAATAAATATGTGAACAAAATAAAATATATATCGCAATTTTACCTGCATTGTTTGTTCCGTTAGTGCCGGTGGTTGCAGTGCTGGTGCCGGATGTTTCTGATGCGGTAGTAGAACCAGTACGTGCCTGTTGGTTAGGTTGTGGTTGAATACGATGCATAATTTGGCCAGCAACGGCTTGCATTATGTCCGCAAGAACTTGACTTGAAGGTGGAGCAAATGGAATTCGGCCACCAATACCTAAAATATAAATATTTTATTTTGTTAAACAGCAAATTTAAGCCTTTAAAATTAGATACATAATTCGATTATTGTTTTTCACCAAAAATAACTTCCCATAATAAGATATTAACGCTTTGCACAAATATTTTAGGAATGACACGAGGAAGCACTTGAGAATGTTTACTTCTTCCAGATCATAATAACGCTTAAGTTATCAGTACGGGTGGTCTGTCGATTTATGAATGAAGACATGTGGTTTCATCATGTTTTGAATTAAGTATTATTACTCTAGGTCTTTAATTCTAGATAACTTAAACTATTAATAAGTTAAGACGTCATTCACGTATTTTATTCGTACAAATATTTTAAAAAGATAATTAGTTCGCTATTTAAATTAGCATGAAGCACAAGTGTGTGTAATAATTAGTGAAACACAAATATTCAATGAAATATAAGTGTTTTTATATAATTCTTCAAATATGATAAACTTACCATTTCCACCACTCATTGTATGGGCCCCATTGGTATTAAATGATCCCGTAAATGGAGGAGATATCTCCATTACTACTTCAACTCCTCCTCCAAGAGTCTCTGGAAGTGCTATTAAATGTGTAATTTACAATATTATTTAAGTGGAATGTTACGGAATACAGGCTAAAGACGAATTCCAGACAAATTGTTGTATTTCCTACATTAAAATTGCCTACAAAACAGGAATTTAAGTTTTTGTCCGATATTCGTGCCTCATTCACTCTGTATATAAATGTATGTTTAAAAAATATTGTGGTATATACCAAAACCAAAATGGCGGAATGACGAGGAGGGATCATTTCTTGTATCTGCATTTGCTTCCGCAGCAGGAGCACTACCTGTAGTAGATTCTCCAGGTGTACTTGTCACCTGTATGTCTGGAGCCGCCTGTGGAGAGGTCGTAGGCGTAGATGAATGCAGCGGCTCTCCGGGTGTCCTAGAGACAATATTATAAAATATTAATAAAATGCAGTAAATACTGGATTAGCTATTGTTAATGTGAATTCTACCCTTGAGTAGATGTAGTATTTTCAGAGGGTACAGATTGATTTTGTTGCTGACGATTATTATTTCCATTTGGAGGATCCAAACCAGGAATATTTATTTCAGCCTACAACATAAACATGAAAGTTTATATTTAAATATAAAAATTAAATATATGAATCTTATAAAATATATGCGTACATGAATAGGTATTGGTATTCCAGCTTGTACTACTGCTGAATGTTGAATTAAAATTGGTCTGCAACGTAAATATCTGGGAGGAGGACTATTCAAATCCACCATCAAATCACTGAGGGCATGATAGGCATGAGAGAGATGATGCATGAGTTGGGATGTTCTGTTAAATACTCTTGACGCTTCAACAGCATCGACATTCTAAAATTTGAAATAGTATTACATAAATAAATCAATATTTGATATAATTATATAAAAGAAGTTATAAAAAATATATATATACATTTGCATAGGTAGGATCCTGTACCAATATAGCATGATACTGTGCCATAAAAGGCGCTAAACGAGTTTGAACTGCGTTGAGTTCGTCCAATACAGCTGCTAATGGAGCTAACGGAGTACGAGCTTGTGATCGCGTACCACCTGCTGTATCAGATCTGAAATAATTTTACAATATTTATTATACAAAAATAAAATTCATCAAATATGCATATAACAAAGTTGTACCCAGGATTTGCATTAGTTTCAGCTGTTTCATTATTAGAAGTAGAACCGGCCGCAGTTTCTGGCGCTGAATTAAGTGGAAATTCTGCTGCAGACGAAAAACTATCACTGCTAGAAGAACGGCTGTGTCCAGATGTTTGAGGTGCCTCTTCAGCAGTAGGTTCTTCTCTTGTAATACTTAAATCTGCATCAATATTTATAACAACAGTTTCATCCTCAGATTCTGAAACTGTGCTGGCAGAATCTGCACGGGTTCTATCTGTTTGTTGGCTGGCACCAGTGGATGAGGCATTGCTACCTTCTTCTTCTGCATGTATATGAATAAGAGTCTCCTGGCGATTTCCTGGATTTCTACGAAATATTGTTATGTTTGGAACGCCAGCCTGTAATTAAACAAAAATTGTAAATTCTGGTTCCAATTAGCATATATTTATTGATACCAACCTCTTGTGTAGCTGAAACTGTAGCAGCAACAGCAGCTCTTACTTCTTGTGGTATATTTTCGTCTTCTATATTCTGCGAATTTTAAGAAAAGTGTTGTTAGTTGAGTTCAAGTTGTATATTAACACACAAAATATATCCATACTTCAATTGGTTCTGCAATTCCAACTTCAATAACTGCTTGTGAGACTTGTACTGTAGTTGGGGATGGTGTTGAACGAGGTGGGTCAGATCCTGGAGTCTCAAGATGAGTCAAAACACCTCTAGCTAGACGTAGCATGCGTCGAGCTATATTCAAACGGCTAGCACATAATGAAGCGCTCGGCTGGGGCAGCTGAATACCTGAAACACAAAAAAAGAAAATTATGGTCATAATTATTAACAAAACATAATAATAACATGGGATTCCTGTTAAATTGTGTATTCACTTCAGAATTTCAAATATTTCAAATTTATACATCGTAAATGATAGTTACAATAGAAAAGACGATTCTTTAAATAAATCAACTGTTTTCGCTATCTCTTTCTAAATCTAGATTTACTGAATCAGTTTCCAGTTCCTGCGTAGCTGATACCGGTTCTATAATGGGATTAGCATCTGTAAGGGGATTTCCTGATACTCGTCTTGCTACCGCTCTAGTGCCTCTATTTGCTTGATTACATGATTACATATTATAAAATAATATAACAGTATATAGATTAAATTAAACATTTAATGTATTTATTACCTTGGGCTTCCATTAAATCTGCTGGGTATGCCATCGAACCTAGATACATAGCATTTCTATCGATATTTGGTGGAACCATGCGGAATGTATGACTCCGACGAATACCGGAACGCCCTGACGTAGGGGCTCCGGATTGCTCCCTTGAAGGCCGACTAGCCGTTGCTTGAGGAGGAGCTCTCTGCACCATGTGAACGGTATTACCACTTGCCAAAGCTAGAAAAAATATTTAATTAACATAATTTATGAATAATTTAAGAAAGGTGTTATAATTATTTTTGTTACACGTCTAATATAAAAACAATATGATCTTTAGAGAAATAGTTTGGTAACATGAAAATATGTTTATAACACCTTTATTAGAATGTAAACAAATTAACAATACATTGACAATAGAATTAACATTTAATTTTATATAATTTCACTTAGTATATATACTGGTGTAATTTTTAAAGAAATATGGCAAAGGTTGAAGTTCTTTATCGCAGTCGCTCTACGCAATGGATGACCTTGTCTTTTACAGCTAAAAATGTATAAACTCTATTATTGTCATAAAAGTAGCCTCATTTTCAAAAAAAAATCACAAATATATAGACTATTTTTTCTGTCACATTTATTAAAAATGTCTTTATTAACTGTATTAACAAAGTACTTAAAAGTTAGCTAATTACAGTTGTTCTAACCATATTCTGAAAGCCTCTTGTCATCTTGTAAAACTCTTCCGCAAAAAATCAGGCGCTGCGAATCTGGAGGTATATGCAATGACTCGGAAATTTTCTCCTTGAACTGTCTTATTGTTATCTAAAACATACATTGCAAACAATATAGTAGAAGTAAATAAAATCATATGAATCATGTATATATGTATGTCTTACATCTTCTTCTACATGGAAAGGATGGTTTTGAGAATCTAAAGTTTTCACCGTTAAGTCAATCATGTTATCAGGTTCCTGAAACAATGTGAAAATCATTTATAACTTTAAAATTATTGTATTTTTATCTCACGATATCGATTCAGTAACGATACAAACTATGAGAGGCTTCCTTAGATCCGCCAAATCATCGGACTCCTAAAATTGTATATTCTATATTTTAATAAATTTAAAGTGGTAAGGAAACTTTGATCGATGCAAATGGGCACAACAAACAACAAACAAAATGGTTCTACAACTTGTTAATGAAAATCTTTCATTTAATATTTCAATAAGAAATTAAAATTGATGTTTTCTAATAACAATTAATAGATCTGAAATAAAGCTGTACATATTAAAGAAATATAATGATTTATTTATAAAAAATTAATATTGATAATGTAGATTAACAATTCTATATGTATATATAGATAGAAAAAGTACAAAATTCTAATATTAATGAGTCATCAATACGAAGTGGCAAGTATGTTGATTGTTTAAAATAACTAAAGAATATTTGTGGAAAAAAGTAATATTATACCACTAATACTAACTACATTACTGACGATGGTATCGATAGTTGTATACGAGTCCTAAAACAAAGGAAATATATTAAATATAGTATAATCCAGAAAATAGAAAAATGTAAATTTGCTTTTTCTTTGGCTGATACTAACGTCATCTCCAGAAGGAGGAGTTACTATAGCCGGTGTTGTAGATTTTGAACCAACTATATTTAGATTATCAGAGATATTCCGTTGATTTCCAGAAGTATTTGAAACCGCACTCGAATTAGTACTTGCCGTGTTTCGTTTTATTTCATCAGGTACACGATGAGAACTCATTTTAAAATTTAGTAATAATTGTTTAATAAAATGAAAAAAATTAAAACAAAGGAACTATTAAACATTTTTCAGGACAAATGAAATAGTTAATATTTAACATCCATGAAATTTGGTGTACTTGATTAAAAAAATTACCTTTAAAACCCAGTTTGGGGTGTCACTTTCTCAACTAAAATTCACAATTTGTAAAACAATCACTGTAACTAATATTCTTTTAGTTCAGTTTTACACAAGTATCAAAATATAGTTTTTAATAAGTAAAACAATTACTTAAAATTATATTAATCCGACAGAACACAGCATACGCCAATAAATTATTTTTTCACTTGTTTTAGAATCTAATTACGCTTTATAAGTCGACCATTTTGTCTCCAACAAGATTCTAAAGCTGACACAGACATGGTATTGCCATCTAGCAGTTTGTAGAATATTCTAAATTTGATTGAGCTCATAATTTGAATTAATGTTATTAATTACCCTTTTCACTAATTAATCTCACGTTTTCCACCATTTTCCACGTTATTATAACTCAATATGAACCTCGTAAACCAATCTTGAAATCAGCTTAAATAGAGCTATTTAGAGCTAGACAATAATCTTAGAAAAGAAATAAAAAAAAGTAATTGATAAAGTTCATTTTATTCAACGATTTATATTTTAATAATACATTTATGATCCTATAAGATGTTCCGTAATCTCTTGTGGAGTTTTTTGTATAATGGAAGAAGGATTAGTGTATCCATTTGCAGGATCATACACTTTTTCATAGAGTTGACTATAAATAGCGACAATTACATTAAATGCTCTTTTTTGGACCGTTATTCTATGTGCACTAGATATTAGTAGACTAACTTGAGGAAGCAGTAACATTTCAGGCATCTCAATTAAATTCTCCAGCTTTCCCTGCAATAAAATCAATATTTTGTGAAGGAATTCTTTTAACATGTATGCCCGCTAAACAAAAACGTAAACCTTATTAAATATCTTAATAATTATCTACCAAAAAAACTTTTAGAGAAGATGCTTCCATTCCTGGTACATTACAGAGAGGCTGTTTCGATTGCTCTTGAAGAATTGTATAAATTGGACCTAAATTTAAATTAGCTACTAATGAACTAGCTTGTTCTGACGTCAATGTGTCCAGCTGTGCATCTGATTGCGCTTGTAATCTGCAGTTTAAAAAATAGTTTAATTTAATGCAAGATAAAATATTTGTATTCAGAATTAAACATTGAATTCCTTTCATAGCTACCTTTCTAATCTATCATCCATGTATTCATACAATGCCAGAGTACATTGCATGTGATATAAACAATTTAATAAATAAACAGCCATATCTGTCGTAGGTAGATGTGCAGCAGTTTCAGTCACGGCATGAAGAAGAGGATCTAGCACACACGAGACAATCTAAAAATATAATATTATTTGTGAATATTTGAAATTGTTACAAAAATATTTTCTTGAGCTAAATATTTGTAACCTTTTTTATATCACTTTGTCTTCCTTCCACCATAGTAGCAATAGATAATATTTCTTTTAAAATATCGAGTAGGTGTGCCACAGAAGTACTTGGTGACAAATCATTTGGAGGGGCTGGCACTCCATGATCTAAATGTAATGCCACCTGGTTTTGTAGAGATTTTAAGTAAGCCCGCTCACTTTGATCTTGTAAATCCGCTAATGTTGTTTCTAGTTGACCTCCTGTTACCACCTACATAAGAAAGTAATTATATTATTATATATAGTTCAAATTAGGAGAGTTCGGCGGCGACTCATACTTAAAACAAGTTGTGCGGTATAAACTGCCGATATAACTAAAAAGCACTGACTCATTTATTTTTCTATAATGTGTATAGAAACGAATAAGATAAAATTCATTATCGTATTATAGATTTATACCGCTCTTATAATATCTTTTAAGTATAAGTCACCGCCGAACTATCGTGATTTGGACTAAATATATAACATTACAATGTTACATATACGTAACTGTGTGTAACGGGTAATGACTATTTATTAATAATTATTATGTTTATATATTTATATACCATACATTTTCAATAATATTTTGGTAAAATCTTATTAGGTTAGCTACTGAATACAACGTTGTTGCTTGTTTCTCAGATGAAAGTATTATTTCTACTCTAACTTTTAAGGGATGACACACACCATCTGTTATGTTAGCAAGGGCTTGTTGAATCTGCTCGCTCACATCTAAAATTAATTGTTGGATAAAATATCTCTCATTTTGATTCGTTTTATTAGAAAATATTATATTTTTCGTACCAGTATTGTCACAAAATTTCACTAATCCAAGAAGCCCTTCTTTTTCTATGGGAATAGCTTGATGCAACCAGCAAAACATATCACCTACATACCGTTTCGGGTCATGTGCGTGCATTTCTATAGGTGGAGGAGTACCATTCGGACCACCTACAGTAAGAGCATCAATAAACGCTCTTACTAGCACTGACCTACGAGACGTGCTAAACTCATCTAGTACATACCTGAACAGAAAGTAATATTCAATTAAAAATTTTATAAATTGCGTAAAACATTATTTAGAAAAAGAGTTTTTTACTTGAATAAAACTGGGCGATCTTGTAAGCAGCTCATAGCTTTTGTAACAAGAATATTTACTTCGGAGCCTTCAACTGCTCTGCAATGAACTTGAGACCAGCGGTAAAGTCTCTCCAGTGCTGCTTCCTATTAAAAATTATATTGTTACAAACAAGAAACTTTTTTAAAAAAATTGGAATTAGTATAGTAAAATTAACACCTGGTGAAGTGTCATTTGCTCCATAATATCCAGCGCTGATGTTTGATAACCTGATTGCACCAGGACGCGACACTCGCTATGAATTTGTTGTACACGATCCAAAACTTTGAAAAACTCATCATCAATAGGGGAATTTCTATTAGCGCCATATAATGTAACGTGTTGTTCAGGCGAAAGCTGAAATCGTTGAACAAACGCAGCTGCGATTTCCTCCTGTGTTGATAACTTATTACTAAAATTAAAACAATGAAATTAATACTAGAGGAAACTATTACTGGCATAATTAAAATGTTAATAATCTACCTTTCATCCTGCAGAGCATTTGTCTGTTCTATTAATTGCCGAGTTTGTGCATTGGTAGCCTGCAGTTTCGATTTCATTTTTTGTACAGAAGTACTCATGGCAGTAACATTTTCATAAATACCATCCAACGCATTTTTCACTCCGCGAAAAGCTTCCAAAAAATCCTAAACAACAATGTTATATATTTTAATCTAATAATTCATAACAAGAAGCAAAACATTGTGTTTGAACTGTGTACTTCATTAATGGTTAAACTTCTCTTTTCAATCTGGCTTCTTAAATTACGTCGTGTTTGTAAAGTATTTTCTGTGAAGAATGTAGAAAGATCTTTCAATGCTTCTAAAGTGTCCTAAAAAAATAATTAGTTAATTATGATGGAAGTTTTAATAATGACACGTCTTGCTTACTTTGTCAGTGTCTAATCGCGTTTCCAATATCTTGTTAATTCTTGTCTGAATTACTAGATTACTCTTTTCGTTATCCATATTTTGGGAACTTTATTGTATATTTATATTTCTCAATTACACAATTATTTTAAAAATAATTACTTTTTATTAAATGTCATTTATTCATTAGAGTTGTCAAACTGACAAGATGAGGAGGATGAGGGGGGTATTAGCATATTATCTCTGAGCGACCTCTGCAATTTAATAACAGAAGTTAAATCAGTCTGAGCTGTCAAATATTATAACCTAATGTTTTTAAAACTTTATCTGATTCATCATTAAGATGAATTATTTATCTATACACTATTTGTTTTTATTATCAGTTTATCTTTACTTTTTCTGATAAAAATTTACTTTTGAGCATGTTTTAAAGTAATGGAAACTATATCAACTTTTGTATTTTTTGACATAGAGACGAGCGGTTTACCGGATTATGAATATAATAAAACAAAAATCACAGAGTTATCATTTATAGCTGCTGAAAGAGAACATATTCAAGATTCTAAATATGGAGAGATTCCAAGAGTTTTACAAAAGCTTACAATATGTCTTTATCCTCAAAGACCCATACAGCACGGATCAACATTAGTTTCAGGTTAGATTTTTGTGTCCAGCTACTTATTATTTTACAATAACATACCTACCTTTATTTATAAAGATTATTCACAGGTTTGACAAATGAACTTTTAGAAAATCAGAAACCATTTGATAATAATACTTTCGATATTATTCGTTTATTTTTAAATCAACTTCCGAAACCAATGTGTTTGGTTGCACATAATGGAAACAACTTTGATTACAAAATACTTCAAAAGGAGTTCTTAAAGTTATCACTGGTGAGTTCAAATTTAAATTTTTGACCTATATAAAAACAAAAATAGTATATTTTGTTATTTGTTTTAGAGTCTTCCAGATGAAATATTATGTGTAGATTCATTAGACGCTTTTAGACAAATTCATGAGGAGAATATTGCACCAGATAAATCAAATGATATGGGTGTGAGGTGGTTAGCTCCTCCGACTAGTAAGCAAGAAATGTTAATAAAGAGTACAAATTCTAACGCAGATATTTCAGAATGTGTTACAGAACTAACTTTACATGTAAATATAAAAGTTGTAAATGAAACTACACCAAATCGTCGCACAAATAATAAAGCCATCAATAAAATTCAAAATTTAAAATCACTAAAACATAAAAGAAGTCTGCATGCTAGCGAAAACCCTATTGCGAGAAAACGTTTATGCTTTTCTCCATCAAATAAGAAATTATCTTTTAAATTGGTAGATATTTATCGAAGAATTTTTAATCGAGATCCAGAGTTTTCACACAGAGCTGAAAATGATGCAATTACGCTTCTGCATTGTGTAGTTGCTTACGGGAATGGATTTATGCATTGGGCTGATAAGAATGCAAAGTCACTTAATTCCATTTCTGCTTTGTAATTTCTTTTCGTTTATACATTTTTTTATAACCATTTTTATACGGTAAAGATTTTATATATATTTATATTATACAAGATTTTATATTTTTATACACCTGTTTTAACAACAAAACCTAGTAATAATTAATCTAAAAATACTTATTTTAAAAGCCTTAAGCCTTAAAAGGGTGTTCTTAAGATTCTATAATCCTTAAAGTGGTCTTCTTAACAAGTTTTATGACTATGTTAATGTCCGAAGAAGGGTTGTGACTTATTTTGTAAACAGCTGAAAAATAGGTCACAAAGCGTTGTATATTTGGTGACATTGTTACATAACAGATACAGGATAACTATGTATATAAAATTTGGGTTAAGAACTCTGTTGCCATTTATTAATTCAATAAATTTGTCTATTCAATAGTTATAGAACTAATATCACGCATATTGTAAAACCGATTAATAATAATCAATTTTTGTAATTCAAAAATAAATAATATAATATTTTACTAAACAATCTTATTGTATTTATAATTAATCAATATCTAGTGAAATATTCAAACGGTACTTTAACATTAATTGTATTAAAAAGAATTTAGTTTTTTAACATATATAGCAGTTTTTATTTGAGAACGAGTATTCTATATATTATGTAATAGTTATATGTGATGCTGGCATTACGCTGCTGTGCGATCCAGTGTGATCTGTATATCACTGTATCTGTATAATTGATGATAATTATAGAAATCTCACAATTCTTGGCAGAAGTAAACACTAATATAAAAATAAAAGAACAACGAGTGTTTGTACATCAAAATTGTTCGTAATGTCTAATATAATCTTTGGGTTAAATTATTAAATAAACGTTCTATAAAATTTAAGTATGAATTCATTATTCAATTATGTGCAAGAAAATCATATGTTGGCTACAATAGAAAACGTGAAATTAAAACGAAGTTTTACATTAAATTTAACTAATTTTGAGATTGAAAACTTACCACAATGTATGTTTACCTTCGAGCATGATTTATTGAAGTTATTCTTACACCATAATAAAATAAAGAAACTGCCTCTAGAAATATTACAATTTCATAACTTACATACTTTAACGTTAGATTATAATAAATTAACTTCTCTTCCATCGCCACTTTACTCATTAAAGAATTTAATTAATTTAAATATTAGTTATAATCCTTTAAATGTGCTGACTGCCGAAATTGCTGGATTAACTCGGTTGGAGGTACTTTGGTGCAACAATATTGGTCTAGAGTATTTGCCAAAAGAAATTGGGGAACTTAAAAATTTGGATACATTTGGAGCTCGGGGTAATCGGATTGTCGAGGTTCCAATAGAATTTGCAAACTTAGTAAATTTAAGGTATTTAACAAATCCTTAGTTTTTAAACTATACCATGCAAAAGGTCTACTTCTAAATATATGTATTTCAGGTGGATTACATTGGAAAATAATCTAATAAGTGAATTACCTACAGAATTTCGCAAATTGCAGAAACTAATACACTTAAATATGAAGCAAAATTTATTTGATAAACTACCAAATTTTTTGGGCAAAATTACTTCTTTACAATTTTGCTTTTTTGGTAAAAATCATATCAGCGCTATACATGCTTCGGACTTGAGCCAACTATTCCATTTAAAAATGTTGGAGCTTAAGGAAAATCCAGTAATTCCTACATGCAGCTTATCAGTAAGTACAATTCAGTTTCCACCTCTCTATAAACAATTAAAACAAATCGATTCCATAGGCAGACACTTTCGAATTTTAGTTAAATATTGATTTGGAATCCTATACAGCTCGAATAAAATAAATGTTTATTTCTTATTAATTTTCAGTCTTTCCCTTTTGTTTGTTTGAGATCTAATTGGACTCCTGCAGAAACGGAAGCAGATGTTCTAGCAGACTCAAGCGAAGAGGATTGGGAGCACAGTTTACCCAGTACAGAGATTGATTCAACGGAACAATCCGAAGGAGAATTTGATGACAATGAGGTAAATAATAATTTTCTAAAGAGAATATATCCGAGAGACAAGAGGCTAATATTTATAATTGCAGGCTCTGGTAATAATGCTTCCAGATGTTTCAAGATTCGCTGCTATTTGTTAAGTGGAAGAAATACATGGCATTATAGAACTGTACTTCAAATGAATTAAATAAAACAATTAAACAGTTAACGACATTATAATTATTTAGAAATAATTACATTTATGTATAATTTACATAGTTTAGTTTATGACAAATACTAAGATACAAAAAACAATATGAAAAATAATTGGAGTAGACATTAACTAAATTATCATAGGATAAAATAAATCATATTCATAATTTACATAAATCCGTTTTAAAATCATCAAGCTTAATCGCTTTTAAACAATTAAATTATGCAACGCAGCTATATATCATAAATGATTTCAATGTAGAATTTATTTTGTCAACAAATATAAGTAAATTAAAGTTATTTAGTTGTATTTTAAGTTATGAATATGATTCAATTCCTCATACTAGTTTACTTATTTTCACCAGATATCTTTTTAACAAAATCTTCATCTTGCATAGACATTGATGTTAATTTTTTACCAATTCTTTCATGGATGTCCAAATATTTAGCTATACACCTGTCCAAACATACTGATTCTCCTTTACCTGCGGGAATATTAATTGATCATTAAAAATTATCAATTACTTACAGTACCATAACAGAGAAATGTGTGTATTTATCAAACCTAGTTCCGCATCAGCATATTTCGGTGGTATACATTTTCTGTGACAAGCAGATGTCATTCTGTTATACATATCTGACATCATCTCTATCTCTAACTCTTGCACAAGTTGCATTTTTTCGGCATCTAATTGTGGCATCGCCATTTTAATTTGTGTTTTTGTTGAAGGGATTAGGGTAATGTATTCTCAAAAAAAAATTATGTAAATCTTCGTGTTCCAGGTTCGTATTCTCCGTAATTTGATTTTCGCATTCGATCACGAATTTTCATACTCTCGTAGCGCCTCTGATCAATATATTGCTTTGATTTGACGAATGCAAATAAACTTGAGAATGTTATAAGAGCCCTGTAATAAATAATAAGCAATTATAATTTCCTAATTTCCTGTTGGAATTAAAAATTTGTAGTGCAATGATGCAATATTAACAGCATAAATTATAACGTTACAAATAACAAGAGGACATAACCTAACAATATTTCATATTGTATTATAAATAAATAGCAATAATTAAAGATGATAAAATATTCGATTAAATGTATTTTGACACACACCTACCAGCCAATCCCAATTTTTGTAGATTTAGTTAACTTTATCATAATCAATGATTTTCAGGAGTTTTGGAACATGGGGGTTATATTTTTTGCTCCATGAAAAACTAAACGAAAAATAAGAAGAATTGAATATGGTAACAAGTACTAGTCTTTGGTAACCACAGATTATTCATACACTGAATCACAGGTGGTGGCAATACTTCAATCAATCGATATAATTTTGTTTTGTATTTGATTGTTTTGATCAGCTTTGACATTTATAAAGATTTGGAAATATGCAAAGTATTTTATAATTATAGAAAAGTTCTTTGATAAGTGAGTTATTAAAACAAACATGAGTTCCGAATCAGATTCCGAGGATGATCTGTTAATCTTTATGATGTATAATATAATAAAGAAACGAAAAAAACATGAACAAATGGGGGTACAAGATTTACATTTATGTCGGTCTAAGGAAGGAGAATTTTATAAATTAATACCTCAATTAAAAACGGATGACAGACTTTTTCAAAATTATTATAAAATGACAAAAGAAACATACTTTATGTTGTTGGAAAAAGTTACTCCTATAATAAACGACAAGCAAAACTCATTCAAAAAAGCAATATCTGTGGATGAAAGATTGACACTGACTTTGAGGTAACGAATTAAATTATATGTTGGTTATTATTCATTGTGAAAATTAAGCTAATTCTTTGTTACAGATTTTTAGCAACTGGTGACACTTTTAAAGCACTGGCTTCCCGATTTCACATAGCTCATAATATAATTAGCAGCATTGTACAAAGTACTTGTTCTGCAATTTGGGAAGCACTTAGTAATGAATATATGGAATTACCTAATATCATGAGATGGAATCAAATTGCTGATGAATTTATGATAAAAAATCAATTTCCCAATTGTTTAGGAGCAATTGATGGTCGTCATATAAAGATTCAATGTCCACGTACAAAAGTTTATAATGTTTCAGAAGGATATACCTCCATAGAAGTAATGGCTGTTGTTGATTCTAATTATATGTTCACCGTGGTGGACGTAGACCTTTATAAAATAGACTCAGAGGAAAATATAACGTGTTATCCACGTTTTGGTAGAATGATTACCAATGAGGAAGATATCTCTAAGTTACGTGTACCTGAAAATCAGCCTTTATCTAGCAGTAATAAAACGGAAGTACCATTTGTATTTGTTGGAGAAAAGACACTTAAACTTACAACTCGTATGATGAAGCCTTACCCGGATAGACTAACATCTGATTTGAAAAAGTCTGTGTTTAATAATCGATTATATCGAGCAGCGCAGGTCGCGGATTATGCCTTCGGAATGTTAGTTTATAAATGGAGGCTCTTTGAAAAACAAATTACATTTGTACCAGAAAAAGTTGATTCGATTATTAAAGCTGCTTGTGTTCTGCATAATTATATTCGCACATTTGAAGAAGAATTGCAAAATGAATATTTGGTCGAAGCACTAGGATATTCCAATTGTTTACCTCCAATGTTTTCGAAATGTCCGATTAATAGAAAAACTGTAAGTGCAACATCTGCTTCAGCAAGAAAAGTGAGAGATTTATTTGCTGACTTTTTTATCTCTAGTGAAGGGGCTGTTGTAGGGCAAGAAAAAAGAAAATATGTTATTGATGAAAATATATAAGAAACCTTTTATGTGATGTTATCATATTGTATATAATTACTAAGTAATAAGAAAATTATAAGAATATTAAATAAATATAAAGTAAATATTTATAATAAATAGATATTCTAGGTAATTTTGTCTTTTATAATGTCCAATTTTTGAATAAATGTATAATAAAATATTTATGGATAAAACTTTTACAGTCTCTGGTTACTATCAGTTGCCAGTATTAGAAATATGAACTACTGTTGCTGCTGTCATTTTGTTATTCGTGTTATTCTCAATTTGATTTCAAGAAAATAATTATTTTTGAGTAGTTAAAATAATTATAGATAATTCATTTTTAAAAATATTTCATCACTCTCATCATTTTAATAGATTTATGTACGTTAAATGCTAAAAATAAGCGACATAAAATAAGGTAGAGATACTTAGAACTTTTAGGTTATATTTCCAAATATTGTAATCAAACCACAATGACAACGAAAGCTATTGATCAAAAAGAATATTTAAAGAAATATTTATCAGGAAAAGATAAGGACAAAAAGAAAAAGAAAAAAAGGCGTTCGAAAATTATTGGGGAAGGGTAAGTGTTGCGAGATCGTTTTAATCCGTGTGTATAATTTATTACTTACTCAATTAATATATCCTTATTCCCCAGGTTAAAAATCATTGACGATGACATAGATTTATCTCAGCTTGATACATTAGAAGAAAATGAAATAGATCTTTTTAATTCAAATGAAGATGCACCACAAATTGCAGGTGTTGTTGATGCGCGAGATCCATCTATCAAAACATTAAGTGATTATCAATCAAATAGTAAATGGAAAGCTCTTGATAATCAAGAAGATTCTGCACGTAAATTGGTGGATGAAGCAGGTGACAATGACAATGATGCAAGCCCACCTAGAAGGAATAAAAGTATATCAGCTGATATAAGCCCTCCAAGAAGAAAATCTAAAAGGTATTCAGACAGTGATAACAGTCCCCCTAGATTAAACAGTAATAAGAATGTACCAGACGATAGTGATAATAGCCCCGTCAGACAACGAGGGTAAGTACATAATATGCTGGAGTTTTATGTTGAAAATAAAGAAGATTCTGATGTTTGTTTTTCTTATACAGAAGTTCTCCCAGAAGAAAATTCCGTGCCTCTAACTCTCCATCTAGAAAACCAGGTGCTAAAGAGAGATATCGAGGTAATAGTCGTGATTTAAGTCCTCCACGTAGACGAAACGGTAATTCAGACCGTAATAGTAATTACAGCAGAGATAGTAGCCCCCCAAGACGTTCTAATTTTACAGACGATTGGTCAAGGGATCGTAGAACTAATAGAGATTATTCAGCTCGTCCGATGCATGGGAATTCTAATCGAGACTCTTTTAGAAGTAGAAGCCCAAGAAATAATTATTCAAAAAATGTAAATATATTATTAAATATTTCAATAGCAATCTAACATGTTAACGATCTTACTGATAATGTGCTTCTTTTAGATAACAAGAATAAGGAGCCCAGAAAGAAGAAATAATTCCTCAAGAAGGTCCGTAGATTCTAGAGAAAACAGCTTTGATAATAATCAGCGAGTTGAAGACAGAGGCAGCTCAAATAGAACCCAAAAAATGAGTACAACATTGGATGGAAAGATGGCAGGATTACAAGATGCAAAAAGTTTACAAGTTGAATCAGAATCATTTCGCAAGAAGGAAAATACCCTATTTCAATTAATGAATGAAGAACAGTCCGGTCGAAATGCATCGACGGTAGTGCGGGATAGGAAAACAGGTCGCAGGAGAGATTTAGACAGAGAAAAAGAAGAAGATAATGAAAAGCAAGAAAGAAATAAAGTGCGCAAGGAAAAGTACAGCCGATGGGGAAAAGGGTAAGCTTTAGTCTTAGGCTGTTCTTATACTGGAACGGGCACTTGGGACACTGACTTTTATTAGGGTGTCTTCGAATTAGCACACTTCATCATTACATAAAGCTTCTACTTTAATGTGTATCAATACACCACTGTATTGATCCGGTGTTCATGAAATCGTAAGCACAAAGAACCACGGTTGTTCTGTACGAAGTTGCATCTATCCCAAAGAGTTAAGCAATATAGTACTGCGTATAGAATATAAGGCGGTACTTTGATATACATATTATGAATATGAACATGTGACTTCGCATTTCGTTTATATAGTGGTGTATTAATGATATTAAAGTCGAAACTCTTCTGATGATAAAGTGTACGAATGGGAAACTGCTCCAATGCCCCCTTCTGAAAGAGCCAGATATCGCAAGTACACTGTTCCACGATGTAGATTTTATCTGTAATAAGTTGCTTAAATTTTGTATTATTGAATTACAGATTAAAGCAAGTGGAGGAGCGGGAAGCTCGCCTACAGACAGACGCCCATGAAATGAGTAAGCCATTGGCAAGGTATGCTGATGACCGTGACTTGGAGCAACATCTGAGAGATCAGTTTCATACTGGGGACCCCATGCTGGAGTATATGCAGCGAAAAGATATGGAAAATAAAGTTAAGAAGGGCATTGAAGTAAAACCACTGTACAAAGGATCATATCCTCCCAATAGGTTTGATATTAGGCCAGGATACCGATGGGATGGCGTGGATCGCAGTGTTGGCTACGAAAAGAAATATTTCGAAGCTATAAATTCGAAAAAGGCTCTGGACGAGGAGGCCTACAAATGGAGTACAGAAGACATGTAGTTTTTTTTCGTCTTAATAATAAATTTTCAATTTGTATAATTATTTGTTATATTTTTGTAGAGATTTATTTAATAAATTTTCTGCCTTTTATATACATACTACACAAATGAAGTTTCATTGTAATTAACAGATTAAAATAATGGTAGTGTTAAATTTGTGGAGAATTGTTACTTTCGCGGAGATTAGATTATCCGCCATGTTAGATTATTAACAATGGTTATTAACAAATGGTAGTTCGCCATTTTTTCTGGCAGACCCACATGTAATTACTTTGTAAAATTGTTTAAATTAATAATAAATGTTCGCAGTGTGTATAAACTTTAGGAAAAACATTTTTTTACATTAGTAAATGACATTTTATCGATAAGTGCTAACATATTATATTTCGATTGTGAAATGACAATGCTATTATTTTCAAGGCTACTTAAAAGAAAAAGGTCTCTTACTTTTAACTATAATAGTATAGATTTATTATTTTATATGACTGTGCTGTGGTTTTATAATATAAATTAAGAATAAATGTTCATAATTTTGCATTAACATTAGAAATATATAGTGTTTACGGTAATAAATTATTGTGTTTCGTTTTTAACCTAAAACTTGTGCAGCAAGGTGGTTTATATGGTAAGTAAAAGTTTATAAACTTAATAAATATTATCATATTATTCTGTTTTCGCCTTAATTAAATATGTTATTGATGATTGTACTTTTATTTAGAATCTTGAGGATACCGCAGTTTATGTGCAATGTATACAATCAAATTAAATGCGCATATAAAATTGTAATTGGGGTATAATGGTATAGAATTATAAAGGTTAAATTGTATGGTTTTGTACTAATGCTTAGCATAGTGCTTGATATAAATGAAATAATTTATTTCAATTCTAAACTTAATATTTTATATCTTTAAAGTAACTATACTTGGCAACAAGTGACATTGCAAAAAAACTGATGGCTTATTCAAATTGCCTTTGTTTGTAAGTCAGTCAAGCTTAATACTTAATAATAGAGTAAATATGATACATAATGCATTTTATAATCACAAATATATAGTATCAAGTAATGATTAATTAAATATAACATATTTTAAGTGCGATACAGCGTGGTCATATTTCAAATGCTAGCGGGTGATATAGATGATTTTGACTAGCAGATGGCATTACATGAATCAATGAAACAGTATAAATTTTATGTTTTTAATATTTTATTTATGTTAAAAATATCACTATAAATCTTTTAAGCTATGTTATTAAGAACATATTCAAAAATCTATCACAATTTGAAATATATTTGTAAAATAAATCCAATCCAATATTCAAACCATTATTGTGTTATATTTACTTCTAATAGATGTCGCTAG
This sequence comes from Panorpa germanica, assembly GCA_963678705.1. Taxonomy (NCBI): domain Eukaryota; kingdom Metazoa; phylum Arthropoda; class Insecta; order Mecoptera; family Panorpidae; genus Panorpa; species Panorpa germanica. The sequence goes on along the minus strand of OY783223.1, from coordinate 9,152,394 downwards.
TAATACTTTCACAATATAATAAAGAACAAGTTAGTGTGATAATACATACAAAAAACTTTACGTAAAGAATTTTACCAATTTTTTACGTTAATAGTCTGCATAATTGTTTCTAGAATTGTTTAATTTTGTCCCGTTTATAAAATATACCGTATATTTTCTTTGTGATGTATACGAAACTAAATATAACTAATATAAGAATTATGAATAAAATAAAGGTTATATCAAGTTGGTTATGCTGATACCAAGAAATTTCACGTGTAGAGATCTGTAGAAAGGGGGCCCCCTTGTTTCTGATAACGTATTCGATCCACCAGGTGGCCCTTTCAGTTGGCGTCTCTGGGTTATCTCGAATAGTTTGCGACATTCTTTGAGCAGCGATTTTAAATCTAATTTAATTAAATTTAAATGATTAGAGTACTAGATAATTGGCTTGTGTCCTATGTCTTAATTTCTATAAAAGTGTACTATATATTGATAAAGTGGGTTACTAGAACCTCAAATGTTCAATTATTTTTTAATAACTCCTTATATGTTAAGAGATATTAACAATTAAAAAAGTCATTTTGTCTCTTTAATTATTAAATGGATTCAACGTAGTACACATTCCAAATGCATGTGACATCATAACCGCTGCCAACCTTACAGCTCATAAATCTCTGCTATATGTATTTATATATCAAATATTATTTACAGCTATTTCAAGAAACAATAAAATTCCAATATTATGTCTGCCTTAGCAGGGTTAAATAATATAAAAACTTATTATTCTTTGACTTGACTTGATTATTTGACTACCAACAGCTACGAAACATTACCACAGCACTGAGCTACTCAACAAATAACTGACGTTAAAATGCATTTCACGTCATACAAATATGGCCGACCATTTCTAACAATTCTACACACTACAAACTACAATTCAAACTTTTAGTTGCTATATCTCCGTCAATATTTAGATATTTAATAAAACAGACACGCCAATACACATTTATTAACAAATGAAAAATCGACCACTAAAAAATGAGGACACAAGCCCAATGAAAAGATGCATGTTTTTTACTTACCGATTTTCCGAAAGAATAGTTTGTACTTTTCCCATCAATGTATCTGGAGTAATGGACATCAAATCCAACTCAAGTCCAAAGCCTTGCTCCTTGGCAAGTTCTTTATTCACCCGTTGATCAAGTACGAAGGGTATCACAAGAACAGGCACTCCATGGAACGCTGCTTCCTGTTGGGAAAACATCCCGCCTTGATTTATAAAAACGCGTACCCGGGGATCACCCAGAATATCTTGTTGAGGAACCCATTTTAAAACCATCACATTTGAAGGAACGTTGGGAATATCTGCATCCCATTTCCAAATAACTCGTTGGTGAAGTCTTCCAAACACGTTAAGCAAGGCGCTTATCACATCTTTGGGAACGCCGTAGCTCCTTATGAAGCTACCAAACGATACATACACAAATCCGTGCTTTCCAGCGCCTGCTATAAATTCGTCAATGTGTTTTGGAAGTTTCCGTGGTCGGCGGCAATGCATTCCACCAATTTCTATTAATCTCGGTACTGTTGTTTTTATCAGACCCATTGCCGAAATTGTGTTCGTCATTATCATCGATACCGTGCTTTCTAATTTAGGCAGCGGTGGTATTTTTACATGAGAATATCCTTTTGTGTTCCATTTTTCGATACCTCTACCAAATACCCAATTTCGGTACCAGTATATTAAGTTTCCTTGGAAGATATCTTCCATACGACTCAATAAATCTGGTTTCGGGTATTTTAAGAAAAACGAAAGATCAATGCCGTATTTATTTTGTATCCCTAGTATTGTATTATGCCAAGGGAGTGTTATAGACGGCACTAATAGTATTGCTGGGATGTTTTTCTTATCAGCAATTGTTAAGAAACATTCTGAAAATATCCCGTTAACTAATATGACGTCATACGTGGCGTTTGTGATCATGATGTCCATAAGAAATTGGTTTTCTAAATATTTGCATCCTTCTTCTCCAAACAACTGCATTATAACAGTGAATATTTCGGAGGATGGTAGAATTCGAGCAATTAGTGGTAAATTTTGCCTAAAATTTAAAAATCATGAAATTTGTGTAACGAAATTTACGGATGCCCCTTAAAGGGTAAGGTTTCATCTTTTTCTTTTATTTATTTATATTAATGTACAACATCTTAAGTTTATTGTGTGAACATTTGAAGTCGGTTGACGTAAAACTGTCGGAGATATAGAGTTTTAAATCTTCACCTCTCTGGTCTGCTTTTAAATGCAGTTTGTCACACACAGCATTTTCAGAGTCGGTGTCCTCTCTAGCTCAAAACCTACTAGACTTATTCTTTTGAAATTTTGCACACTCTTTCTTTACATAAATGCCGAGGTAACGCGGTCAATTTTTTTTTATTTTTTAACTTTAACGTATTTTAAAATAACAAAGTTTCTGATTTTTTTCATGAAAAATCGGTATTTTGACTTTTAAGTGCTGTAAAAAAATGAAAAATCAATAAAAAAAAGAAAAACTCGACAGCGTTACCTGCAGAAACTTATCAACTATTGAAATCATTTTGGATTTTCGATTTCAGAAAATCCAGTGATGAGTTATGAGTGACACCGCAATGTTACTTTTTTTTGTGACGTCAGCGGAGATTCGCTGTCAATGCCTCATTTCTTGATATTTATTTATGAAAATTTCACAAAGTATTCTTTAAATGTTATTTTATCATGTAGTAATTATAGGAATAATTATATATTAACTTAAATATGCTTTTTTTTATCGTTTTGACCTCGTTGAAATCGCTTCAGATTCTCAACAAGAAAGTGCGCTTATAAGAACATGCAACAAATGAACTTACCACTTTTCTTTCTCTGCTATTTTATTTGCAACAATTTCATTGTGCAACAAATGCTGTGTAATATTTTCCGCCATTGGCCCTTTGTAAGGCAACGATGTAATTAGCGTAACATTGTGATTTCTAGGAACTAATGCCTCTACGAATGTCCCAAAAAGTACGCTATGGCTATACATATAGTGCGGATTTATTAGCAAAATGTTTGACCCCAAACATCCTGAGTAAAATACACTGATTATTATAAACCAGGAGCTGAATCGAGTTGCTTGACTTGACAACATTCTGAATATGAAATGTGAAGTAGGCCGAACTCAGACTTGTATTCGATACAATGCACTTAGTACTCAATAAGTACTGGATTTGGGTGGAGGCCAACTTGTCAGGTCCACCTGATTATTGAATTATAAGCTAATATAATATATCTATTGGTTTCTTCCACTTTATTTTAAATATTCAATTGTTGACAGAGATATAATTATAGCTACGTATTTGGAATTGTACAACGTTGTACACATTTCAAATGCATGTGACATCACAACCGCTGGCAACCTTACAGCTCATAAATCTTTGCTATATGTATTTATATATCAAAATATCAAATATTATTTACAGCTATTTGAAGGAACAATAAAATTCCAATATTATGTCTGCCTTAGCAGAGTTAAATAAAATAAAAACTTATTATTCTTTGACTTGACTTGATATTTCGACTACCAACAGCTACAAAACATTACCACAGCACTGACCTACTCAACAAATAACTGATATTAAAATGCATTTCCACGTCATACAAATATGGCCGACCATTTCTAGCGCTAAAACTACAATTTAAATTTTTAATTGCTATATCTCCGTCAACATTAAATAGACACGCCAATACACATTTATTAACATCAATTTCAATGAACAATTGAAAAATCGACCACTAAAAAATGAGGACACAAGCCCATTAACACATTGTTCATAGTTTGCATTAAATATAAGGTTTTACAACATTTAAATATTTATTAATATGTATTGGAGGGTGAGTTTCAAATTTTCACAAAGTCCGTTACTGTATGTTTTAAATGATAACAAATAATGACATACTTTTATTAATGAAATGCAAATTAAAACATATTTTTGTTAACAATATTATCTATTATTCAAATTTTAAATTCCGTGAAATTATAACCTTGATTATACGAGTATTAACTTTATTTACGGAATTCGAGATATCATATAAAGATATCAAAAACATGTCATTTCTTTTAAATATTTATTTAAGTACATCAACTTACGATAGTTATTAGCACTTAAAACAATATATATGTTTAAAACGATTTGTAAAATATAATTTAAAGTATGAGTATTTAAAATACAGAGATTAAATTAGATTTATTGATAAAGTCAACAAGGTTTCTCTGCTTATGTTTTGTCTTTGTAATGAGTATGAAGCATTGAAGAATAATATGTTTTACTATTTGTGGGCTGTTACATTGTTCATATTTTGGTTGTGGTTCTCTTTTGAATAAGTAGGTATGAGTGAGATTTGTATGACCTATCCTGAGTCTACTTATTACTATTTCCAGCCTTCTATTTAGTCCGACGGCTTTTGTCCTCATTTTTTATTGGTCGATTTTTCAATTGTTGATTGAAATTAATGTCAATAAATGTGTATTGGCGTGTCCATTTCATTAAATATTTAAATGTTGACGGAGATATAGCAATTAGAAGTTTGAATTGTAGTTTTAGCGCTAGAAATGGTCTGCCATTTGTATGACGTGAAATGTATTTAGAATGTGTACAACGTTGAATCCCTAATTAAAGAGACAAAATGATTTTTTTAATTGTTGATATCTCTTAACATATAAGGAGTTATTAAAAAATAATTGAACATTTGAGGTTTTAGTAACACACTTTATCAATATATAGTACACTTTTATAGAAATTAAGACATAGGACACAAGCCCATTGATGGTTTCACGTCCCCTTAAATAGGCTGGGTATAGTAAACTGATAAATAGTTATTTATATTATTTTCACATCATTTTTCTATAAGTCTCCTTGGTCTTATTAGTATTCCAGTGAACAATCAGTGTCAGACTTAACTAAGTGTTGCAGATACAAATAAAGTTTCACCACATCCCCACCTTCGTTGCTTTCCCCACTACCCCACAGCCTCAGCTTCCAGCTCATCTCAGTACATGATCCGTATCGTAGACTGTGTCAAATACAACGCCAAAAGTTGAAGGGGGATCGTTATAGTGAGAGCTACGTATTTGGAACTGGAACATGATTTCTTTTAATCAGCTCTGCGGTCCGCACGAAATTTCTGGTACTTAAGCGTCGAACTGTTAGAGCTAACCGACCTCTGTGTTCTTTGCATGTGTTGTGTCACAATACATACATACCACGTACCGATACCAAACGCCAAGTCAAACTTGTGTTTGTGGAGTTGTTTTGCACGATAATTTACCATGAGAGCAAACTTTTGCTTCAAATTTTATCGATACACCACTATTATGGAAGAAATTATGACATTCCCTTCCAGTCTGGTAGGACCAGTCGGTTTTGGATAGGTAAAGCGTAGTAGCGCTTTGTGAAATACGCTTGCAGTGTGCGACAGGCCTGACTTAAAAGCTTTTACTGTATGATTTTCAGTATGTCGTGCTGAAATAGAATAAGCGGAAAAAAAGAATGAAAAGCTAGGAGTCATAGGGCAAAGGCCTGGTGCAGAATAACAGTTTCTGTTGATCCCTCCCTCCTTTGAAGGGTAGATGCATCTGTAAGGGTGCTTATGTTATCAGTAGATCATATAAACACCCGTTAAACGTAAATATTACATAAAATAACATTAAAATATTACGTACCGTAGAAAAAGTGGCTAAAGATTGTAAAATAGAAATTGTAGCAATAATCTTTTTCAACACAGAGTTGCCAGTAAAAAATTTGGTGAAGTGTTTTGTTTTGTAACATTTCTGTTACTATTTCACTTCAATTATAGTTCGCATCAACTTTATCTTCATTTGTATTTCGACAGGTGGAGTGGTTTTGAAATAGACATTTCATATAAACGACTGTGAGAAACAGAACTCTTTCATGACAAGAAAATCATACGCATCTTCAATATGATGTCAAAGTGACTCCAAAATGTATACTGGGTTGTGTTTTACTTTTTATTTAATATAAATATTTATTATCTGTCAACTCTGCCATCCATCCCTTATTAAACACTCACCCCATTATTTTATCAGTTTATTATTTTTCCAGCTTATCGCCTGTGGAGTCGTATTAATCATAATAAATAACTAAATATATATTTTTACATACTGGTTCGTATAGTTGTTCGATAATTGGATGTTCGACGTTATATCAATAATTGTTTAATCCAATTAATTATGAGTACTAAATAATAAATAACAAATAACATGAAAATGAACACGAAACCAAACAAATAGGATATTCAGAAACATTCATATATATATATTTATTTATACTAATTTATTTCACCAATAGATGTCACCACTATAAATCATAATAATATAATTTTCAAAAGAGTTATAAAAACTCAAAAAAAAAATATTGGCGTTTTATTTTTATGTTTGTTGGAATCACAGTTTTGTTTCATCCGTTTTATACAACAGAGCGTAAAAGAGATAGCATACTCTTATTCATAGAAAAAATAACTGATCTACGCTTAATAGTATAGACATGTTACGTCATAAATATGGCCGACATCTATAGCTCTAAAATCTCTGTCAACATTTAAATATTTATTAAAATAAAAACGCCAATACACATTTATTAACATCAATTGAAAAGTCGACCCCTAAAAAATGAGTACACAAGCCTATTGCAGTGTCAAAACAATTTTTATTTGATGCTCTATAGGAATTTTCTTAATAAAATCAATATAAATAGTTCAACGATAAGTTTGCACCTCTATTAATAGCCCGGTTAAGATAGACATTTGAAATAACAAAAAATGCCGGAGAGCCAAATATTGGTGGAGAGCTGGGGTTTATCATTACAAATAAAGTTTTAAAAATCCCCATTGATTCTATGTGTGGTTCAAAAGTTATTCGGGGTCAAAGGTCAAAATTAGAGGCTATTTTTATGTTTAAATTGACCGGATCATAATTTTAAATAGTTTATAGCTTTGCGCAGTTTTGTTATTAGTTGCTTTTTAAATGAATTATTATTTGTCTACCCCATCGCAGGGTGTAGTTTTCTATAGAAAAGGGATAAATGTATACATTGACGTCCTGCTGCATGATATGGGTTAGCAACTTTACATCTAGGCGATATCAACTTTTCCTTTTCGTTCTCTTCAGTCAGTTTCCAGTTTTCAGTTCCCTATGCCCTAAACTCCGTACCCTGCAGCAGAACTGTATACTTTTTGGATGGTGGATACACTTTCAAGGGTGGAATGATAGAATGATATAATTCTTTCAGTCCTCAAGTCGATCTCGTGTGCCATTACCCAATCCACCGCTGATTTACACACAGTTGATTTTGCAAAGGGGAGCGCTCAAATTGTTATAGTTATATACTGGGATAAAGCATTGATGGATCTTGTGAGTTTTTGATTCCTAATACCTTAAACCATCTATTTAATGAGAATATAACAAAATCATGTTAACCCAGTAAACATTTTGGAGTCACTTTGCCATCATATTGAAGATGCGTATAATTTTTTTGTCATGAAAAAGTTCAGTTTCTCACAATCGTTCATATGAAATGTCTGTCGGCTACAAATGATGAAACCACTCCACCTGTCGGAATACAATTGAAGATAAAGTTGATGCGAACTATAATTGAAGTGCAATAGTGATAGGAACGTCACAAAACAAGACACTTCATCAAATTTTTACTGGGAATCTTCCCTAAATAATAAAACGTAACGTTAGGTAAAAAATATTATGTTAAATATATAGTTCGTTGTGTTATGTGACTCTCTTTCAATGGCATCAGGTAGAAATTGTATCAGAGTGAAGTTTCATACTAGTAGGTAGCGTTAATTAAGCTTACCATGCAAGACGTAGCTTAGAACAAGTTTGCTGCTAGAGTAAAATACATTACAAGACTATAACGAATAGCTAAGTGTTAAAATTACCTAGCTGCTAGATTAATGTTCTAGAGTTGAAACAAAATAACGAGTCTACGACATTTTAATTGTTTTCCGGCTATAGTGCCCGAAACATTTAACCTCTCTGCAATCTCTCGCACAGTTATTTGAAGATCTGATTTAATTTTAACTCAGATTTGGTCGTCTACAACTTTAATAGGTCAATTAAAACGTTCCCAGGTGGAATGCTAGTTTCGCACTTTATAGCTTACCACAAGCTAGTGCCACGATTATGTTTGATTGAAATATAAACTTCATATATATATTTTTGTGAGTCTCGCACTACATGGTAACCTATATTAAGCTAGTTATACTTTCTGGGTTTTATTGTTATCAAGTTAAATTGATTGATTTAAATTTATCAAGTACATAGTGACATAGTTGTCACCATTGGAAATATTCCGACGTTAAATAAATTAAATAAAAAAGGAGCTGTACTTAATTGGCCCTTCCAATAAACGTAATGACCACAACTGAGAAACACTTATATATAACCCTAGTTTCTTTATATGACTTTCTGAATAAGAAGGCAACTTTTGCTCTGACTCTTGATGCCCTCCTCTTTTCACTTTCTAGTCGTATAACTCCTCCAGCTCAGCTTTGTTCATTGTTGAAGGTACCAAAAGGGGTTACTATAAGGAGGAATTGGAGTAGGTGAGAAGTAGGGGAATGGGGTTGGAGAATGTGATATCCAATACCTCCTCGTTTCTATCAGAATTTAGAAGAATTTATAGAAATAAAAATAGAAACCGATCCATTGCATTTACATTTAACTGAGATTATTTTTCAATGAAAATCTTTGAGTTATTTTTGAGATTTCTTGGAGGAGAGTTGAGTTTTAATTGGTTATGACTGATTAGCTATTAATAAGATTTTCTGGTAATAGGCACACTAATCACAAAACGTAATATCTTTTACATAATTAAATAAATGCAAAAGATATACAAATTATTTTTGTAAAAAAGCTTTATTAAAGCTCGATAACTTTTGTTATGTAATCTTACATTATTTTAACCTAATTCCTTTTATGTAAATGGTAAATTTTTATGTTAAATAAACCTAACATATAGGTAACTAATATATCGAGATAATATCTTTACAGTTTTGCTTTTAAAATGGTTTAAATTTATATTTAATATTAATTTCTATTGTTTCAGGATATCTTCAACGTTTCAGAGAGAATTTCAGAAAGTTGTGTGAGTCATTTATATATTTTAAGCATGCATTTTTACAAATAAACATTTAAGGTGAAACTATACTTGGCCATTTTTGACTCGCGAAATATAGATGGCGATACTATACAGCAGGTTAAATATTATCAAAAAGTAACATGTTTTTCTATGTTTAAATCGTTTTATGTAAGTAACTATAAACGCGAATCAAAATCTAAAGCTGCAATTAGTTAGATGAATAACGTATCTACATTTTAAGCTTTCTTCCACTGACTTTTAAAGAGTTGGACCCGCAAGAATAACTTTTGAAAATGAATATTGTTATATTTTCTAGTTAAATTCCAATTTTTATATGACTGGTAACATTTCTAAGGATTTGTCATCAATTTTATAACCTTTATTATGGTTCTCAAACTTACGCTTAAGACTTAAAAATATATAGAGTATTCTGGAATACTAAAATGTAGCTTTAGCTTAAAATGTAGGTTCGTTGTTCATCTAACTAATTGTAGCTTTAGATTTTGATTCGTGTTTATAGTTACTTACATAAAACGATTTAAACATAAAAAAACATGGTTTTTTTGATAATATTTAACCTGCTGTATAATATCGCCATCTATATTTCGCTAGAAAAAATTGACAAGAATCGTTTCACCGACTTGTTTTCTTGCCATTTGGGGATCTTTTCTTTTCGCTCAAATTTTGCAAAGCTTTTTTTTTCAAGCAAATATTCTCTAGCGGGATTCTTACATTTAATACCCTTGACTGTGTTTTATTTTGTGTGTGTGTTAATCCATCTTTCTAATAAATAAATTATCTAGATTATAAGATCCTGTGTGGACTTAACTAAGTATTTAACTTCTAATATGGATTAAGCACAAATAAACGATGCGAACTCGTATTCGTGTAGATAGATGTTTGTTCATTGAAATTCATGTGGATTTCAAAGCTGTCTGACGTCATAGTTTCATTTTGTATATCAGTAATTAAACAAACAATATATGTATGGTATATAATTGCAACATTCAGTATTTAAATTATTTACTTCATCATGTTCGTGGCCAGTGACGTAGGGTATAAGAGTGTTTGATGGGGTGATATTTAAAATATATTGATTTATAAAATATTTACTTAAGATGTTGGGATTAAAATAAGTTTAGATATAAGAGAGTACTTGTATTTCCAATATTCAAATAATAAAGATTCTTAACAATACGTAATTAATAAAGTTCACTATATACAGCATGTCATTTGTCATTCCAGATTTTTATAAAATATTTATTTGAGTGCATCAACTTTCAAAAGTTATTAGCACTTAAAACAATATATACATTTATAAACATTTACAGCATTTACAAGAGTATGGGTATTTAAAATAAAGAGATTAAATTAGTTTCATTGAAAAAGTCAATAACGTTTTTCAGACTTTCCCCGCTTTCAAATATCTGCCTATATTCCTCAGGCATATTACAGCCTTGTCTGTGTCACGAATAGCGAATTTTATATTATAATGTTTCAGCTACTTCGAGCTAAATATTTCCTATACTTTTTTATTTACCTCGTAGTTACGCCACTGGTTGAGTGTGTATTTGTATGTACCGAGGAGGTTATTTTGTTGAACAGTTATTACAAATATTTGAGTAATTTCATGTCAAACAGAAAATGTTGCTTAACCACTTATGTTCGGTAAAGCCAGACCAGACCAGACCAGACTCTATATCTCGTAAACTATGCAAAATAAATATTAGCTATATGCTCTGCTGTACTCTATTACTTATACTCATAAAGATCTAGTAGCGGCAAAGCTGTAATGGACTTATATATATATATATATATATATATATATATATATATATATATATATGTATATATATATATATATATATACATATATATACATATATATACATATATATATATATATATATATATATATATATTACAATGGATATATATACTATATATATATATATATATATATAATATATATATATATATATATATATATAATATATATATATATATATATATATATATATATATGTATATAGTGTAATATATATATATATAAGGTATTCTGGATATATATATATATATATATATATGCAAAAAATATACATTATATATATATATTATACATATTACATCGTGCCTACAACATCGTGACTACAATATCTTGACTGCAATATCGTGGCCACAATACCGTGACTACAATATCTTGACTGCAATATCGTGACTACAATACCGTGACTACAATATCTTGACTGCAATATCGTGGCTACAATACCGTGCCTACAATATCTTGACTGCAATATCGTGGCTACAATATCGTGACTACAATATCGTGATTACAATATTGTGGCTACAATATCGTGATTATAATATCGTGACTACGATTATATATTTCTATATATTCCGTATCCACTATAACAAATAAATCCTGGGTGAAAATGTTACAGACTGGGTTGGGAATCGTCTATAACTGCCCGATTGAACTCAAACCGCGTTGCGGGGCGTGACACGGCGGGGGGGAGGTTAAAAAGGGTTCCAAAATAAATATTCCTAGAAGATTTAAAGAAAATTCAGAATTCATATAATTAAATTTAAAACTTATTAGAAGCGGGAAAACTTAGAACACTTCTTCTCGGGCTTGAATGTACGATGAATGTGACCCTCGGGCCTCGAGAGTGTCGCGGGGTTGGGAATGGGAAGGGAAGGAAGGTGACTTACAAGAGTATGGGGTTTGATTAACAATGGGGTTGTGAAGAAAATTTACATGGTAGGAGTAGAGTTTGTTGTCAAAGCCTGAGCTCTAAGAAGTATAAAAGTAATTTATAATGTAATTTCAATTTATTCATGTCAACCGGTAATTTAATAGATGTACACTCTGGTTCATATGATATGCTCGTTTTTTGTATTCTAATTTTGTTTTACAAGTAGAAAATTTTTAAAATATTGATATCTATATTTATTTTATTTAATGTACTTCCGTCATAAGTTTTAAAAGTAACAGGAATATTTAAACGGTTAGAAGGTCCGCGTCAATTATTTTATAAAATGTTGGTAGCACTATACTTAATTACTATGCTAAATATGAGCAAGATAGGTCAAGCCATTTATTTACAGCAGCTGGTTGAATCTTTAGTTGTGCGATTCAGTAGTAAACCCGGATGAGAAACATACGAATGGTGAATTTATATATATATAAAGATAACAAATAATATAAAAGAAGATGCTATCATCTGCGCTAGAGGTAGCCATATGGAACCATGATATGTTTTTCATGAAATTTAATATATTAACAACAATATTTAAAAATATTAATTAATAAGATTCATAATTGAGAAAGCTACAGCATTTTGAATTGGTAACACTTCGAGTGACGGATCCCACATATAAATATTTTTCAATATATGTTTTGTAGTATTATAACAACGGAATCGATTTAAATCAAAAAACCTCCTGGACTTGGACTAGAACGTGTACATCAAAGAAGGCAGGAAGGATGGCAGGATGGCAGGATGGTAGGCAAGCACCATGGAATTCAATGCGGGTCATAAGAAAGTCGGGTCAAACGGGAGTATAACAAATTGTAACAATCTCCGAAGCAATAAATATTATGACCCCCCAAGGACCACATGTGAAATACAATAGGTCAAACGGAATTCCAACGCTAGAGGGGTAACGAGGTGAGGTTGAGGGTGGCTAGGGTAGATACACAACTATATAGAAAATACATTAAAATATTTATAAAACCGCGTGCCAGTCTGTTAAAACATTTGTACGTAATTAATTATTGCATGTGTAAGTTAAGGGCTGATTCACAAGGGACCAATTCAAACCCTTATCACACCACTTCCCGTTCGGAGCCGTTGGAGATTTAGTGAAACCGCACTATATTTTAAATGGGCAGATAATAATTATAGTGTATTTAACGGATTTATTATATTTTACTTATTTTTTTAACCCTAAACGTCTGAGCTACCAGTATCGTTGATAATTTTCTGTTATTTTCGTATTCAACATAAGAAACATACTTACATAAGGAAGGGAGGGGTAAGATTTTTTATTTATATTAAGGTACAACATATTAAGTTTATTGTATGAAAATTTGAAGTCGATTGGAGTAAAACTGTCGAAGATATAGAGTTTTAAGTCTTCACCTCTCATACTTTGAAACTTTTAAATGCAGTTTCTCACACCTAGCTTTTTCAGAGTCGGTGCCCTCTCTAGCTCAAAATCTACTGGACCGATCCTTTTGAAATTTTGCACACTGTTTCTATACATAAATGCCGAGGTAACGATGTCGAGTTTTTTTTTATTTTTTAATTTTAACGTATTTTAAAATAACAAAGTTTCTGATTATTTTCATGAAAAATCGGTATTTTGAATTTGAAGTGCTGTAAAAAATTGAAAAATCAATAAAAAAAGAAAAAATCGACAGCGTTACCTGCAGAAACTTATCAACTATTGAAATCATTTTGGTTTTTCGATTTCAGAAAATCCAGTGATGAGTTATGAGTGGCACCACAATGTTACTTTTTTTTGTGACGTCTGCGGAGATTCGCTGCCAATGCCTCATTTGTTGACATTTGTTTATGAAAATTTCACAAAGTATTCCTCAAATGTTATTTTATCATGTAATATAAGTAAGTAATTACTGAAAGAATTATATATTAACTGTGTCGTCAAAAAACATTATCGAAAATGTACTTCTTTTTTATCGTACTTACTTTTAGAATGCTATTAGTCCGCAGTAGCTGGCAATTTTGGTTTAGTTCATAGTTCATTTCTAGCTTCCCACATACATATATCTATATATATATATATATATATATATATATATATATATATATTTATATATATATATATATATATATGTATATGTGTGTGTTAGCATCAGGTATCTGCATAAATGTGTAGACTCGGTACAATCAAACACACATGTCATTTCAGTGTTCGCCACAACCACACATGTCGTTGACAGGATATGCAGGATCAGGATATGCGGAATACATTATTTGATGGCCGTCACTTGATTAATTATCCCTAATATTAATATAATATTGCAGTTAACAAATTGTGTTGGTGCAACTGCCAGTAAACGCGTAATTCAACGCAACCCTTACAGATTAAATATCATCCACCGTAGAATATTTAAAGCAGTCAGCGTTTAAGGGATGTTAATTTGTTGAACTAATTTTTTAGGGGTCGTTTTTTCAATATTTGATTGAGATAAACACATAAAGGAAGCTTATGAAAAAGGATAATTAAATATGAAATTACAAAAACAAAAAGTTCTTAAAACTTTTTTTATAAAGCAGATTAATATTTGAAACCGAATAAAAAAATCTGATTATACGAAAAAAAAAAATAAACAAACTAATGTTTGTCTGTTAATACTGAAAGCTCCAAAGCTCCAAAGCTCTACTCCGTAAATGGACAACACGGAGAAGAGCATCTCCATGTTCCATTCGTGTCCTAATGGTTTTTCCTACAACTTTTTTTATAGTTAAAAAACAATTTTATGTCAAAAAACATTTTGTGGGCGCTATAATACGTTGTAAGAGTCTAGTACGTGTTTCAGACAAGTAACACTGGATGCCTGCAGTCCAGGCGTCTAGAATATCACTCCGAGACTTCAGATATCGGACTATACAAACCAGCCGGTGTTACAAACTTATATTAAAAGGGATTTGCTACTTTTTATGACTATTTTCCTGAGGTTTCCGCGTAACAGTGTTTCTCAATGTTGTTTACTCAATGGCCGGACGTAGTTAGTAATTGTTCTAGTTGGAGTTTGGTAGTTTTAATTGCGTTACAATAAAATCAGAACCAAGAAGGAACCAATTTTATACAATGAAACTGAAGATTGCAACTATCAAATAACTGAAGGTCAAATCGATACAAAAGTATATTTTCGATAATGTTTTTTGACGACACAATTAATATATAATTATTTCTATAATTACTACATGATAAAATGATATTTGAAGAATACTTTGTGAAATTTTCATAAATAAATATCAAGAAATGAGGCATTGACAGCGAATCTTCGCTGGCGTCACAAAAAAAATTTCCAATTCGGTGCTACTCATAACTCATCACTGGATTATTTGAATTAAAAAAACCAAAATGATTTCATTAGTTCATAAGTTTCTGCAAGTAACCCTGTCGAGATTTCTTTTTACTTTTGAAATTTTGCATACTTTTTCTTTATATAAATGCCGAGGTAACGCTGTCAAGTTTTTCTTTTTTTTTTATTGATTTTTCAATTGTTTACAGCACTTAAAAGTCAAAATACCGATTTTACATGAAAAAAATCAGAAACTTTGTTATTTTAAAATACGTTTAAATTAAAAAATAAGAAAAAACTCGACATCGTTACCTCGGAATTTATGTAAAGAAAAAGTGTACAAAATTTCAAAAGAATCGGTCCAGTAGATTTTGAGCTAGAGAGGACACCAACTCTAAAAAAGCTAAGTGTGAGAAACCGCATATAAAGTTTACGCAATAAATTTAAAAAAAAAGTTGAAACACACAAGAGTGTGTGACAAGACGTGTCAATGGAATCTAGGGGTTAATAAAAGAGTATATGTAGTAGATTTCATGACTAGGTTTAATGTGTGAAGAGTGTAATATCTAGCGACGCGCATTAAAACATAAATATACAAAGTATCTCTCGACCCATTTGTTCAATGATGACGTAGACATTGCCTATTTAATAAATAATTATATTTTCATTATTGTTATACCGGTATCTCATTTCATCCGCACTCGTACTCGTGCAACGTATTCATTATAGCATAATGATATGTTTTCATTTTTGTTTATGTTTTGTTTTGATGGTGGCTTTGAAGGTAGCTGGATCATTTAACTCATCAACTGTTAATTAATATCTATAATTCAAATGTCCGTGATTGATTTAATTATAGATAATGTTCACGGGAAATTAGTGACTTTAATGTTGGTAATTTGAATAAAACCAATTAAATCATGTTAAACATTAACACTTTGTTGTACCATGTTATGTTCAACATATTTTATGTTATTTTGCGTTGTACTGTGTTAGATCGTTGATTTATGTCATCTGATTATAGAAACTAAATTAGTTCGATTCGAATCGTGTTTAATGTCTGTAAATTATGAAACCAAGAGGAGGACGACGTCAGTCGTCTGTGAATGATAAATTTCATTGTTTTAACATTATTGTAAAAGCTGTTGTTACGTAACATTTATATAATTCATTATGGTGATACAGTTAAGCGTGCACAGGCCCGCTCAAATATTACCTGTAAGTTGTATTTACTACTACAGCCGGCGCCAAACGATGCTACGAACTTTTACCAACGTTGGACGCAGTCGATGCTGGAACTAAGTGTGTCCAACGTTCATGTTGGAAAAAATTCGGGCTGTTGTCGATGGGGATTTTTCTACCCCCACCACACACTTGATCCACATGTCATGCACTGCTGCACGGATCGTCCAACAAAGGAATTTTTATACTTGAAGGTTTCTTTATTTACTTGAAAGCTTTTGTTAAACAGTGTCAGTGTCAATAATATCAACAAATTAATAAAATAAACAAATCATTTGGATCAAACATTCGCTCCACCGTGTAGTTGGAAACTTGCCATGTCAATAGGTTGTTAAGCCTCATTCCCATTCACTGTTTTTAGTTTTAATTTAAGATTTTAACGTTAAATGTAATTTTGAATTGTGAAATAATGCGTTATGCGTCAGTAATATAAACTATTTTGTAATAATTACTATCTTTATTTAATATAATTAATTTTATTTCTTCATATTTCACAAGATGGAACTTACATTTTAGGTTAAAATTTTAAATTTACACTAAATTTAGTAAGTGGAAATAGGGCTTTATAATACCTAATATTTTTAAGCTAGATACTCGAGGATTTTTAAGCATTTTTGAGGATCTACTGGTGCAGTTTATATTCTGAAACTGAATTCTCCTTTCTGTTAATGATAAGTTCCGTACAGAAAGTGCAAATATCTGCCACGGTGTGCGCTGTTGCTCTTTAAACTTAGGGATCAATTGTTAAATAATTAAATCGAGATTTTTTCTTATTACTGCCCATCAGATTCCCTCCCAATTTAGATTTCCTACCCCATTAACAAGTCCCAAATTATTCTAATGATTCCCATTTATTTTATGATCATATAATATAAACCCATTAAACCAAATTTAAATAAAATTGAAATTATTAAGACTGGAGTATAAATAGAAACATAGTCCCTAGATGCATTATTATTTTTTCTTTATATACAATTGAAACTTCTCAAAATGTAAATGCTTAGAGAACTACCACTACCACTCCCACGTCCCACGTGACATCGAACAGGCGTTCCGTATTACACTCTCACTGTTACAGTACAAATATGTAAATTATGTACCTCCCCCTCCCACCATGCAACTCCTTTCTTACTACAAGCACAGAGAGGGCTGTTTGGGCGGTGCAAGATTCAGTTTCACTTACTTTCTGCTTTCCGCAGATATTTTTTTGCATGCGAACTCATCAATTACTTCAAACTATGTTCTTCAGTTCTTCAGTTTTTTACACTGGCTTAATTAACATATTGTTCATCTTTTTCTTATTTTAATTTATACATTTTTTTAAGTTATCTTCTTTTTATAATTAGAGATAATGAAGGAAGTGTACTCACTAATAGAGAAAGTTGTATACAGGGTGACAACGGGCAAGTTCGGGTAATTTAGTAACATCATTAGCACCTCCACAAAATCGAAATGTATTAATGGGATAAGGTTAATGTACAACACATTAAGTTTATTGTGTAAAAATTTGAAGTCGATTGGAGTAAAACTGTCGGAGATATAGAGTTTTAATGTATTCATGAGTTTGTTTCATCTTCCTTATGAAATTTTTAAACGCGTTTTTCTCACACTCAAAATCTACTGGACCGATTCTTTTTATATTTTGCACACTCTTTCTTTATATAAATGCTGAGGTAACGCTGTCGAATTTTTTCCATTTTTTAATTTTAACGTATTTTAAAATAACAAAGTTTCTGATTATTTTCTTGAAAAATCGGTATTTTGACTTTTAAGTGCTGTAAAAAATGGAAAAATCAATAAAAAAAGAAAAACTTGACAGCGTTACCTGCAGAAACTTATCAATTAATGAAATCATTTTGGTTTTTCGATTTCAGAAAATCCAGTGATGAGTTATGAGTGGCACCGCAATGTTACTTTTTTTTGTGACGTCTGCGGAGATTCGCTGTCAATGCCTCATTTCTTGATATTTATTTATGAAAATTTCACAAAGTATTCTTCAAATGTCATTTTATCATGTAGTAATTATAGAAATAATTATATATTAACTGTGTCGTGAAAAAACATTATCGAAAATATGCTTCTTTTTATCGTTTTGACCATACCTCCCCTTAATAATTAAAGGAACTGTATGACTATTTTATAATAGGTAATATCTCATACAGTGTTTCTCTGACAATGTTTTCTCAAGTGCGAAAAAATTGGTGAATTGATAAACATTAAAGTAGATTTTTTATATATAGAGTAGACTATTTAAATGATAGCACATAACTCATTAAGAACGTAGGATGACATGTAGGTGGCACCACTGTTGACAAATCCATATGATTTTTAGATAGTACCAACCTTCAAACGATAAGTATCAAAATTTCAGGACATTCCAACCATTACTTTACCAGTTAGAGTGGTTTTAGTGACGCTACTTTTGTAATTTTTAAAACATTCGTTTTTAGGGAATAGCTACATTACACATATTTCATTGAATGTGTGTGTGATACATATATAGTAACAATGCTTACGTGTTCATAGTATTGTTGCAGCTGATGCTGTGTGGTGTTATACTAGTAGCATAGTTCCAGGCGCCTAGCTAGCTTGGTGACTGCATAATCTCTACTTTATTTAAAAGCTCACCATAAAATAGAAATATAGAGGGTTATATTTCACACAGTGGTGAACATGTCGCTCTATCTCTCCTTCAACAACAAATTTTTCACTCTTTCTCTCTCTCTTACTATAGCTATTATTTTAAAAACCTAAACAATGCATGTTGTTTAACCAGTCCTTTTAAAAAGTTTACAAAATACAAAATGTATTTCTACTCTGATATGAATAGAATGAATGGAGAAGTAAAGTATATAGTGTAATGTTGTGTGTCTATAGGTATAGATGGCACTGTACAGGTGCATGGGGTTGTAAACTTGGCTAATTATATCGTGTAATAAATACATCGACTTTTATACTACACAACTGAAAATTCTCTGTAGTTTATTCGAAAAAAGTTAGGACAATACATAGATGATAGCCCTCTATTTAGAGACTAAAGCCTTTCAGTATAAAGCACAAGAATTTTTAAGATATATTGATGTTTAGCGAGTAGAACAATCGCTGTACTTAACGGTAGGAAAAATAATAGAGTCGTGATTTGAATGAAACAAATTGGAGGTTAGAAACTGTGACGTGGCGTTGCAGGCTGACACCACATTTTTATTTTCGTTGTTGGCATATAAATATTATTTATTGTAGACTTATTTTACATAATTTTACTTCTTCTATTTTTTTAAATGTGTCGTTTTGACTTTTCTCCCTTTTGCACATTCCTTTTCTTTAGTTTCCCATATCTGGCCTTCCGTAAGTCCCAATTCATCCGAATAAGGGAATTCTACAGTACATCTATTAATAATTCGAAACACGAAAGATATTCCTTCTCCAATACAGTAGGAACTATCGATATTTAGAATATAGCGATATATAAAAAGTGTATTAACATCACTAGTACAAGAGTTTGTAGAGAAAACTTGGAAAGTGTGTCATATGCCTTAAGACTTAAGAAAACTGTACAGTGGGGGTTTTAAATGTAAGTGTAGATGTAAAGTGTGGTGAAAAAGTCAAGCACTTGAATTAATGACACCTTTTCAGAAATAATTACCGACATTTATTACAACTGGGGTTCTTTACAATTGTTTATATACAAATGTATAAATATATATATATATTTATATATCAGTTTTATATATATATATATATATATATATATATATATATATATATATATATATATATATATATATTTATATTATATATATCCATAATGTTTTGTAAATTTTATGTTAACTGAACATACATTTTTGTCCGTGGTCTCAGTATTTAAAGTCGGCCATTCTTGTCGTTCCACCTTGCCAAAACTTGTGGGCGTGACTTAACTTCGTTCAATTTGGAGGAACAAAGAGAATGGAGTATCACTCACGTATGTTTCATCATTTAACCCCAAATTATTCTTCAGTTAACTTCAGTTCACAACAGTGTTCTCTACATCAATGGACGACGAATTTTCTTTATTTTCAACAGCAGTTTTCTTGTACATGAAGAGTAGAAAGGAGCTAAAAAGGAGGTTGATGAAACAGTGGCTTTTAAATAGACCCATTCTTAGATTTTGAAACATAATGAAAAAATTAAATACCTCCGTATGGATGAAGTAATATCCAGTTTTGAAATTCGCGCGCAATACCACAGAAATTCATTCATTCCATTTGGACCTATGCAAGTTTTCTGTTTGGAATGATGGAGCGAGCGACATGTGTTTTTTACGTAAAATTGTACCCCTCTACCTATTTTAGTACTCAGATAGCTCAAAGATCTAATCATACAAGATTATAATGCAGATAAACTTGCCGAATACTGATGGAATGATTGTAGCTCGAATATTGTTCCTTCTTAATATTCGGATATGACTCACTAATGAACTGGACGATCGATAAATGTACTTGAATATTTATTTTTGTATTCACTTGGTAGTTCTTAAACTACCCCAACTTCTTTATCAATCTTTCTATAGGAGTTTGTTAATAAAAAATGTATTATCTGTAGAGGAAGAGTAATTCCTCTATCCTGTATAATTATACCAGTAATACAAATGAGTGGTAGCAGGTTGTGGAGTTGGAAGGGGTGGGGGGGGGGTGAAGTAGCTTAAAAGAAAGGTTAATCCAGTTATATGACTTTGTACAGATTTATTAGGTGCGATACGGTCAGCGGTGCTGTCGTCGATCGTAAAGTCTATGGTTACGCTCCTCTACGTGGGGTGATACGCCATGTGGGGTGGGGTGCTTTTACACTTCTAACCCCATCGCCGCAAACAACACCACAAAAACCGCGTGTCGTGGAAACTTTCAAGCGTATAAAAAAATGCTGAATATTTTAAATATCTAAAAAGTTAATACGAATTTTGTTTTTGTAGCGTTTCTACTATCCGCACCCTGAGAGATGCAAAATCATTTTATTTTTTTAATTTTTTTGCATCTGCAATGTTTATTTTACATTTTTGTATATTTTAGTTATAGTTTATAATAATATTGTTTGGATTATTTGCGCCTTATACCATGCTGTGTAATGCCACTGCTGACATGCCAATGCACGTGTGCAAGACAGTTTCCTTTCATAGGTTGTCTAAAGCTGAACATGTCGTCAAGACACTACTGAACACGAGATAAAAAGACAGAGTCCGAGTGAACGTTCATTTTGTGCTCATACGTTTCATTTCTCATTCATTACCCATCTGCGAAGTGCGAATGAACGATGCCGAATGAACGTATCCCTAAATCGAATGAATTCATTGTGCACTTTTGATTCATTTTGAGTTCAACGTTTCATTTCGAATGAAAGATGCCGAATGAAAGGCAGAAATGAATAAAATAAGAAATGGGGAGAATATGAGAAATGCTGAAGGCAATACTAAGGAAAATGAGAGAGGAGAGTAGAAAGGATGGTGGAAAGGAGGAACGAAAAGGAGAAAGGAACGGAATGGCGACAAGTGTGGAAAGGGAGCTAAGAAGTAGAGACAGAGAGATAAACCAGCAGGAAAGAATGGAAAAAATTGAGAGAAAGGCAGCAGATACTTGGAAAATGAGAGGAAAAGGTGTACTGAAGAGAGATAGAAACGCAGGAGCATGTTAAGTATTCATGTGAGAAAAGAGTAAAAAATGAAAAGAAGATTGTGCAGTTTTAAAGGGAAGCGATGGATGGCGGAGATAGAGAGAAGGAACGAGAAAAAAAAGGAAAGACAGAGTAGAAACAGGAGGGAGAGTAGTGGTTTAAATTTATTCATTTTTTTTTTTTTTTTTTTGAAGGAGTTAGAATAGGTAGATAGTATAAGGATCACAAATAAAATGTAATTAAGCACAGTGATATGTAATTTAATGATTTAAGGTGCAATAATTAATAATATAACAAAAAGTGAACCATCTGATATCAGTTTTATGTATTCTTATGAGAAATTGTCGAAGTAGAATTCAGTAGTAGATTAAGTCGAAGTAGAATCCAGTGAGAGTTTGTAAGAATTCAAGGTCAACAGTATGAATGAATCTTTGAAAAGTGTGTAGTTTAATTACATACGTTGCCTTTGTACTTTTACCACATCAAACACGTGTACGAATTCCACCCTCAGGAAAATACATATATCAATTTTTAATTTAATTTTCATTGAACATTTTCACATAATATACATACCATATACGAGTACAAATATGAAAGAAATATTATCTTTGTCACTGTATGATAATTTTTTAAAATTGGATTTTATAAAAAAAATCCGAACATAGGAAACTTTTTTTTTAAAACGATTTGTTGTTATTATGAAAATTTTAATCGGATTTTCCACATCAAAGGGATATCTCCTCTTTGTAGGAAATTCACATTTAATATGAGAATATATGAGGCGGTGAAAACTAAAGTGGTGTATGTCAGAATTTCAACATTTTTAGGGAGAAAATGCTATCTGCATAATTATTTATATTAGATGGGAAGGTCGTATAACTCCTAGCAAAAAATGGCGGTAGAAGTTTGTTGTCTAAGTCAAACAAATGACCATAATTTAATAGTAAGTAGTCAATCTTTTCTGCCAAAATTCCATTAATCAAACAATTCAAAACATTTGTGAAGATATCAAAATGACTTACACCACTTTCGTTTTCACCACGTGATATGAGAATTTTAATATAATGTTAATCACAATCTATTGAATGTCGCTGCTTTCATTTTTCAGTATTCAGTTGGTTAGGGTTTTCATTTTTATATTCGTATTTAAACATATCGTAAAAATGTGCCTGCGGTCGTTTTCAAAATTATATTTAATATTAAAAATAATCTACATACCGTGTCCAAAAAGAAACATTTTTTTTTAAATCGTAAAATATTTACAGTTTGTTTTACAACGCCACAACACAACACAACACAACTCGCAGTCGTACGGGTTGTCAAAGCTGTTTTTTAATAT
The DNA here is from genome assembly GCA_963678705.1 of Panorpa germanica. Classification (NCBI taxonomy): domain Eukaryota; kingdom Metazoa; phylum Arthropoda; class Insecta; order Mecoptera; family Panorpidae; genus Panorpa; species Panorpa germanica. The sequence goes on along the minus strand of OY783223.1, from coordinate 9,128,950 downwards.
TAATTTCCTTTATTGGTATGGTCGGATTAACCCCCAGGCTGGTGATGTTTAAGGGTGTCTACCCCTACCATGCCAGATGTATTGTGCATCTCAGTTCTGTCCACAAGCAAATAGGGTAATTTCTCTGAAGTTCAGCACGTTTTTTCATTGGAAAAATGTAAGGTGATGAAGAAGATGTGATTATAGCATACGGTTTTATTAGAAGACGACGAATCAGACGTAGAATGTATTGACTTCATCCATACATCGAAAAGAACATTAACCGCAGATTGTTTGTTGCTGCAAGAGAGTTATCAGAGGATGATTCAGTATTTCAATCAGTATACCGAATGACTGTTGTTCAATAATACGCACAAAATTGACTGCCGAGCCTGTCATTTTTAAAAGAATATTACGTCTATGCGTCGTGCAGTACGCTAGAGCTATGACATGTTAAATTCAAGCTGCAAGAAAGCGTACAACAAGCTGTAAATAACTAAACCGTGCGTTTGAAGTGACCCTACGTTGACAGTAGGCCTTAATGCTACTTGAGATTCAGTATGTGATTTGTGAAGAATATCTTAAGGGGGAACATAATGAGAAATGTACATTAACTTGTCGTTGAACTATACCTATTGATTTTAACAAGGAAAATTCCTATAGAGCATCAAATAAAAATTGTAGAAACGTTTTAATGTATTAATTAGAACTCACCAGATATAAAAGGGAGAGACAGTTACCAGAATGCTTAAGAGAAAAAGACACAAAAAACATGAGAAGGATTGTCAGATTCAGATTGGGAAACGAGGAGAAAGGAAACAGATACTGGACAAATAACGAGAAAGGATGTGCAGGGTGTGCGGAACGGAGATAGAAACATTGTAACACATTAAGTTTTCATGTGAGAAAAAGGTAATAAGCGAGAAGAAATTGGGCAGTTATTAAAGGAAAAAGGTAAATGGCAGAGATAGAGAACAGGAGCCAAGAAAAGAAGGAATGGAAGAGTAGAAACAGGAAGAAGAGTAGCAGGAAGAGCGAAGCAGTAGCAGTAGCAGTTTTGTTTTTATTTTTATAAGGATATATATTTTTTCTTTCTTTTGGAAGGACTGAGAATGTTTCGATATAATAAGAATCAAAAATGAATTAAGCACAATGATATGTAATTTAATTAGTTAAGGTAGAAGAATGTAGTGCCAGTTGGCAAAAACAGAACTCACCCTCTATTTTAAACAACATTTTGTCATTATTTTGTGAACTCGTCTGACTGTTTCGCGGTTTCATCGTCTCGGGATGAATGGTGCGACGGGGGTGGTGGGGCAGGGGTTCAATAAAGCCGTTAAGACCATCAATGAGTAACTCTTATTGTTATCTTAGAACACAAAGTTCGATGTAAACAGAATAATAACAATGATAATTAAATTCATATTATATAAAAATTAAGCCCATGGTTTCGCTTAAGCGGTTTATTCACTACGCTACGTACTAACTTACCCCCCCGCTACTTTTAACCCTTTACGATGGTATAGGTGTGTATATTCACTACGTAGAATATAAGGGGTGAAATACCGCTTTAAGGTATTAAGAATACACCCTCTTTATTAAGTGTAGAAGATTGACAAGATTAATGAAAGTAGGGTTAAACACCAGCAACACTCTCACACGGCGGATGGCGCTAGATGGCGTTCACACAGACTCGAAAATGTTGGAAGGTGTGTCGAAAGTTGCATCTCATATGTATACTTTACCTTCCTTGGTACTTGATAGAAATCGTTTACAATTCTTCTGGAATACTGTACTGCAGTGAGGCAGTTCCAAAACTAGTAATTACTCAAACTGGAAATAGGATTTAAGGGGGGGGATATTAAGGTTTCAACTTTTTTTTTTATTAATTAATATTATTGCACAACATATTAAGTTTATTGTGTAAAAATTTGAAGTCGATTGGAGTAAAACTGTCGGAGATATAGAGTTTTAAGTCTTCACCTCTCTGGTCTGCTTTCGTGTTACTTTGAAACTTTTAAATGCGGTTTCTTACACATAGCTTTTTCAGAGTCGGTGCCCTCTCTAGCTCTAAATCTACTGGACCGATTCATTTGAAACTTTGCACACTTTTTCTTTATATAAATGCCAAGATAACGCTTGTAACGTCTGCGGAGATTCGCTGTCAATGCCTCATTTCTTGACATTTATTTAAGAAAATTTCACAATGTATTCTTCAAATGTTATTTTATCATCTAGTAATTATAGAAATAATTATATATTAACTGTGTCGTCAATAAACATTATCGAAAATATCCTTCTTTTTTATCGTGTTGATCTTTACGGAACACCCTGTAGATACACAACCACACGTAAACTCTTGGATACACAGACGAGATCTGACACGGCGTTAACAATGTGACAGCATTCGATGGAATTAGATACGACAAATACGAGAGAAAAGCTCCGAGCTTTAATAAAGAAAAAATAATATTATGAAGCTTCGTTTAATCGTTAGGTGTAATAAATTATATTATTCGTGTGTGTGTGGTAGTAAAATAAAGAAATTTATGAAGCAGTGTAGAAATTAATTTTAGAGTACTTTGTTAGCGTTAGGCTTATTAAGCTCAAAATATTTCTTATTTAGAATTGATATTGGTAGTACGTTAATACATAAAGCAATTTATAACTTAAGAAAAATGTAAAACCAGTTGGGCCATCTGTTGGTTGCTTTTTGAAATTGCTGCTAAAACTACACCGTTAAATATTTTTAAATTATTGTTGATTCATTTAAGAGAGTACACTTTCCCATTATTTATGCAAATATTTTAAGTTAAACTGGTATCGCGATTGACCTTGAAGTAGCCAATATTCTTAACCTAATTTTGCATTACATTCTCGATTGCTGCGATTGTTCGAACGTCATTGACTTTAGAGCGACTCATATCTGTCAATATGTCAAGCGATGCGCTTCAAAAAGAATGTACAATCAAACACAATATATTTTGTTTATAATATTTATTATAATTAAAGTCCATATACTTCTTTGCTATACAATATAGGCATTTCTTTGTCTTTGCTTTTTCTTCACATTTTCTTAAAGACAATTAATAAAACTTATATTTCAGAATAAACTTCTTTAACATTGTCTATATTTACATCATATTTATGTATTTATTTTTACACTATTTTTTACATTTATTTTAACTTTTATTACATTTTTATTATGTCCAGATTTCATAAAATATACAGCAAATATTTTTAAAATTGTTATATATATATAAATGTTTGATTAATAAACAAAATTTTATAAAAATTTGGCACAACTTTCTTGTAACAATTATTTTAAAACATAAACATTTTTTTTTTTTTTTAATAATGCGTAACCACATGTGATCAAAGAGGCACTTTATTTTAAGCAGCGGCGCAATTACCTTATTGCTGCTTTAAGTTTAATAACTTTTCTTTTTAATTACTAAATACAATGTTAAATAATTACTATTAAGTCAAGAAATGTGGGTGGAGCTTAGAATTTGATTGCTGAAACCCGTGGTTTTTGATAACGCTACTGTAACCCAATTTTACACGTTTATATATCTCGCGTTTAAGTATAAAGGGGTGGAAAAGGACGAGGAGGAAGAGATTGAGGAAAGTTTTGAGGGATAAGTAAAGGAGGAAGGGGTAACAACCGGTGGAATAGGAGTACGGAGAAATTAAAGAAAAGCCAACAGGAAAAAACGGAAGAAGTGTAAAACGAATGAAATATTAAGGAGGAATATAGTAGAAAACAAAGACAATATAGAGGGTAACTAAACATCAGAATATAAGGAAAATATGTAGAAAGAGATTAGGAAGATAAAGACGGAGAAAAATCTTTGGGAACAGTTTGAATCTACACTACAAATTCTAATTTATACATAAAATAAAATTGGGTTATAGTAAGAATTATTAAGACATTTTTGGGAGGTATCTTGTACTACTTTTGGATGTTATTATGCAAAGAGATCTTGCATCTTAAGAATTTAGTATGATAGATTAAATCGATTTTAAAATATATTATTCGAGGCATGTCATCCTTGCATAATAACGTTCATATATTTGTAAGTATAGTTTATAAAATAAGCATATAGTAAAATAATAATTTATTAAATATTATGTATCTCAAAAAATGAATTTTTCGTTTATATGTATATTAGAAATATTGTTTTAGCATTCTGCAATCTTCTCGGACCTATTTAGACGAGATCTTACTGCAGACCCTTTTATGGATTTAAAAATGTCTTAGAAAACACATGATGTGAAAAAAACTCTTTATAAATTTTTTAAATTCTATGGAAATTTAAATCTGGGGCAGTTAAACCTAATCAAAGTACCGCACCCCCTAGAATTATGTTTGCATTAACATATGATTGTTATTCAAATTAAAATACTTCATTTGGCATATATGTGGTTGAAAGCTAATGTCTTCTCATGTACTCGAATATGTATTTTTTAAATTATTATTTACAAACTTTCCATTTATTTTTTTATTATAAATTTCGAGTTCTTGATTGATATATCAGTTAGTAATATATATATGTATTAAATACAGGCATACGATAATACACACAAACATACACCCAATTCACTTATAAATAAATTTATATTAAAAATCTATTAGATAAAGTATCATTTCCACTCACTGTTTTAATTTAATTTTGTATTGTGTATTTAATTTAAATTGTTTAGCATATGGTAATACGCGTAGTCATTCACAGTACCATTTTTAATTTAATTTATTTTTTAAGTTTTCTTAGTTTTTTTAGAACCTTACAAGGTCTAATGTTTTAAATTAAAATATTAAATTAAGAAAAACTATATTATAACCTCCAAAATGTGACAATCGTCAAATGTCCTTCGACAATGTGTCAAAAGCAGTAAGATTTACTTTTAAAAGAAGTTTAATGTCAGTTTTTGAAAAATATAGAAGTGAAAACAATTTCTATTACTAATTTTTATTAAAAATAGCAATTTTAATTATTTCACATACAATTTTGTCGAACTGTCAAAATTTATATTACTAACGATGCTTACGCACCAACTAAATTAACTAAACTTAAATTAAAACACAAATGTGAAAAGGAATGCTTAAACAAAAACTTGAAATCTAGATTACAATATTAAATCAAAACAGTAAATTAAATATCAAAACAGTGAGTGGGAATGAGGCTTAAGGGAATCATCTCATGTTAGAAAATCGAAATGTGTTTTGTGCCGGCTCTGGCTCAAATACTGTATTTCCCAGTTCCTTTATTTTACATGAGCCTGCTCCTCATATACATTAATACAATATTACAATAAGAAGATTAAATTGAATTTAATCAACTTCACAATATTCCGAAATTACATGTAAAATGATCTAAGAAATAAAGAGAAAATTGACAGTTACCTGGTTGATTCGTTGACGCCCTTACCCCTGTGTATAACGTATAATGTTAACACCCTCTTACAATTAAATCTACTTGATTGCACTTCCAATAGTTTGCGTTGGCTCTGTGCCGACCTGGTCACAATCTGGTCACATCGATAAATATAATACACTTTATTTATTAACGATATAGGAATATGAATATGAAACAGATATAAATTTATATATTAGACTAAAGTCTTTTTAATTTATTGTATTTAAAGTCTTTATATATGTTAAAAAATAAATCACTATTAAAAATAATAAACACAATATTTTGGAAGTCACTTTGTTTATGGAATTAGAACCTGCTGGAGAATTAAATTCACCTTCGAAGCTATCTACGCCACTGCCTGGTTCCCGTAGGGATCCTTGGTAACCATTGTAAATGCGGTTTTCTTTACCGTCGTCCTCACCATCGTCCTTGTCACTGTTTTGGTCCTGATTGTCCGAGTTTTTTACGTGGTACGGTAGCTCCATTTCTGAAACAATGAGATTAAATATATATCCCAGAGGGTAATTATAAAAACACAAGCTAAAGCACTATGATAGGACGAAGAGGAGAGGGAAGCATATAAGAAATGTGTGGAGGAATTAGAAACGTTGGAGCACATAAAGAGGAGGAAGCTGAATAAAAAGAGGAAAAAGTACTAAAAGAAGAAAATGAGGAAGGGAAAGGATAAGGACGATAGCTGGATTACATAAGGAACATGAAGAGAGAGGAAGTACTAAAAGAGGCAGCGAAGGGAAGCAGGAGAAAGAAAGAAGTAGCGAGGAAACAGTTAAACTTCAGTCCAGAAAAATAAAGGATTTTCGGAAAGAAGATAAGGACAAGAGGTGGATGACGGAGATAGAGACAATAATAAAAAAGTAAAGGAAGAGAGTCAAGAAGAAATAGTAAAGTAAGAGAGTCAAGAGGAAATAGTAAAGATAGAGCGTTTATGCCTGTAATAGACATAAGCGGAGAAGTGAAAACGAAGAGAGAAGGCAGGAAGGATAGTGAAAAGATAATAGAGGGTTTGTCGAGAGGAGACAAGGAAGGCAAGAGGTGATAGATAATCAAGAAAAGAAGAAACATAAAGTACTATTCGAAGTAGTAATAGTCTAGAATAGTTTAAGTTTAGTTTTTTAACTTTGAATTTATATGAAATGCATTAAGAAATATAATAACGTAGATTGTAAAGCCGAAAGGCACACAATTAATATAATAAATAAAAATAATAAAATATAAAGAACAGAAGAGTGGATAAGTGAGGTGAAGGAGAAAACAGGGAAAAGACAAATAAATACAAGGAATAACAGGAAAGTTAGAGAAAGAAAATGAAGATAATACCTATAGGGAACATAAGTAACAGTGAAGAAGAAAGTAGCTGCCAAGATCGGAAGAAGACATGTGATCTATTGAGAATCATTACAAAATGTAACTACATGTAAAGAATCTAAGAAAGTACTACGTTTTCCTATATTATAGTTCTTTGATTATTTCCAAATAAAAATAATTAAAAAAAATTTTCTTTAAGTTCTTCGATCAGTTTTGGTCGAAGAAATCAAATCAAAAATTAATTTAAAAGTTTTAAAAAAGGATAACTAGCAGCAATAATACTAGATGGTAACCTGGATCCTGATTGAGACTACTCACCGTAGAGCCGGATATTTCCTTCCGCATCCCCAATGGAATTCTTAGAGATGCATTTGTAGCCCCCTAAGTCAGACTTATAAAACTTTTTAATTATTAGTTTCATCTGCACACTGTAGTATGAGTTCGCTATTTCAGACATTTGGTACTTCTCATTCGAAATGATCATTTCTCCTGCGAAATAAATAATATAGACATATACATATTACCTATACAACGAAAGGTCATCAAAAAGTTGTATAGTTAAAAGTTTGTGGAAAACTAACAATTTCCCAGATGTGTTGATTTAAAAATATTTTTAATGTATTTAGAATTGTCTAATTTAGAAAGGTCATATCAGAGCCAGCGTGCTTGCAGCGCCAAAGCGAGGTTACTTTTCCATGTACAAAAAATATTGTTAGTAACATTTGCCATATAGACTTTATTTTAATTTTTAATTTGTACAATTATTAAAAAAATACTACGCTTATGTTTAAAAAAAATTGTAATTTGGTAGACCTACGTGTCCTAAACTTTTAGCGTCTTCAATTTTGTGCGCGTGCCTTTAGCTTTACTAGCTTTGTGTATATTTAACGTCCATTTGGCGATGTGCCCGAGTTTATCACCCGCGATTGACGCAATAATTTCTGCTGTTCATTATGAAAAACTGAATAAGAGAGGGGTATGAGAGGGGGGGAGTATTTAATTTCATCCAAATCTCTACTAAAAGTATAATTAGATAGGACAAGGTTAACAAATAATTTTTAATCGTGTCGAATATGCTTCTTCCAATTAAAAAAATTAAAAATGATGAGATTTACCGATTAAATGTTGCCCTCTTTTCGTATTATCATGGTTTTGCAGTGCATAATTTACAGTTTTGCACTCTTTTCAACTTTTAACTTAGACCATTCCTATAACATACATAATTCTAGCTCGGAAGAATCGATTCTCATAAATTAGTAGATCAAAGTGAATTCTTATCAACATTATTTAGAGGACTGTAGTCTTTTTGCAAATATGAAATACAAAAATAATTGAACTATATGAGAACTTAAAAAGAAGTAGAGGAACAGTGACATAGTTTCTTACTACAAAACGATATAAATTTAGACACAAATTCCAAATTTATTAGTATTTGATGAATACAGCTAGGGGATGATTTCTCCTTTTTCTCCCATCATTGGTACATGGAAGGTAGAAGGAAGTTCATAAAACTAAATAAAATAAGAATACAGATTTGTAAGTTTGTAATTTTGTACACTCACGATCAAAAGTGTAGACTATAGAACCCGTTAAAGTAATGTATAATAGTGCTTCTCTCCACATTTCCAACTCTCCAATTGTTTGAAACAAAACAAGTAGCAATAACACTAAAATAAAAACACCGTATTGTGTAGGTACAGGGTAGAACGGGGTGAAGAGGGTGTGTGCTATACTCTGCAACGTACATAACATATACATATTTATACCATCATAAAACGACCCGGAACCCCCAATTCTGCAATTTCACGGTGCCCCTTAATGCCAAGCTATACTGTATGCTCGAGTTCTGCTTCGGTTTTGAAAACATTAATTAAATTGTCTCATAAATATTTAATTTTATTGCAGAAATATTGAATTTTTGCAATGTTCCATGTGAACAAAATGGAAATGTAGATGGGCTATACTAGTAGTTGCTTTGCCAAACAATTTAAAGTAAGTATCACACTTATATACTAAAGTACGAGTATTTTGATTAACTATTTATCCTTAGAATACAATTTGCGTTCCATGAAGGATTAATACACTATTTAATTCGCTCTTTTGATCTACTTTATTATCATTTACGAGATTATCAGCAGTGTAGCTAACACCCTGTGTATCATAAGCAACTTTTTCTTCTTTGTTATTGTTTGTTTTTAAACTGCTAGGTCATATTCGCCGATAATTTTAATTTTAAGCTTTCAACCTTTTTTTAAATTTATTTATATTATCATGCAACATATTAAGTTTATTGTGTAAAAATTTGAAATCGATTGGAGTAAAACTGTCGGAGATATAGAGTTTTAAGTCTTCACCTCTCTGGTCTGCTTTCGTGTTACTTTGAAACTTTTAAATGCAGTTTCTCACACATAGCTTTTTCAGAGTCGGTGCCCTCTCTAGCTCAAAATCTACTGTACCGATTCTTTTGAAATTTTGCACACTCTTTCTTTACACAAATGCCGAGATAACGTCGTGTTTTTTTATATTTTTTAATTTCAACGTATTTTAAAATAACAAAGTTTCTGATTTTTTTCATAACGTCTGCGGAGATTCGTTGTCAATGCCTCATTTCTTGATATTTATTTATGAAAATTTCACAAAGTATTCTTCAAATATTGTTTTATCATGTAGAAATTATAGAAATAATTATATATTAATTGTATCGTCAAAAAACATTATCGAAAATGTGCTTTTTTTAACGTTTTGACCTTACCCCCTTAACTGCCACAACTTGTGACTCCCCTTTTCCTCTTGGCAAGTTTTGCCTCACTTTCTAGACTCTCTTTCATATGCCGAAATTAATCGATAGTCCCTAATAAAATCGATTTTGAAAGGCTTCAAAAATATCCTTCCTTTTCCTTTTGATTCCTTTTGGAATTCTCCGTTTTGGCGCATCAAGCAACATTGATTCAAATAAGCTAATTAAATAATAATGTTTTACTCACCTGATTCTCGGGTCCAGTAGTTGATGGCTTTTGGGGAGGCCTCTACGTAGCATAACAACGAGACGTCCGTTTCCGTCGGGGCCCCCACCAGCTGATTGGGAACTTGGATGAGTGGGTGAACTGTCAGTAATAAATATTGAAATAAAATTAACAGTGTTAAATGTATAACAAATTCTGTTTTTGAATTGAAACGAACATCTTTAAGAACCGACCGCAGTATCATATTCATTTATTCATAAATTCAAACCTCAGAGCTATTAAATCTGACCTGCCATCTATTATTAATAAACTGTACTTTACACTAATAAACATTTTAAATTATTTCACAACTTTTTAACAATTATTTTTCATTATTAATTTAATAATTTTTCTCAACGCAAAGTAGTTGTAAAAACCTATACTGGACGGGTTGAAAACTCCTCCTGTTTATATGATGAGGGAGGGTGGAGGAGTGGTGGTACGTTCGCTGCAGCTTTGGGGATGTTTATATAGCCAAGCTATGTGCACCAGGGGTTTGACGTATATTAAAATCATAAGTATTCAGGGATTACAGCATGTAATTATATACATATTTATTGACTTCTTTATATAGTCATACTCTGGTATTCGTTATACGTGTCCAGACATGTAGAAACCTGTAATACTGGGTGTATAGAATGTATGCAAGTTGCACATTATATGAGGTGTCATGTTAGGAGCGATAACCAAGAGGTCAGTACACTAGTGCTCGTCCATTGAGCTACCTCACTATTGATGAGAGTTGTAGATAATTTTATTACCTACAAAAAAGCTATTTACAAAATTTTTGTGGGAATTGCATTTTGGGAAAATGGGCTTGTGTCCTCATTTTTTAGTGGTCGATTTTTCAATTGTTGATTGAAATTGATGTTAATAAATGTGTATTGGCGTGTCTATTTTATTAAATATCTAAATGTTGACGGAGATATAGCAATTAAAAGTTTGAATTGTAGTTTTAGCGCTAGAAATGGTTCGCCATATTTGTATGACGTGAAATGCATTTATACGTCAGTTATTTGTTGATTAGGTCAGTGCTGTGGTAATGTTTTGTAGCTGTTGGTAGTCGAAATAATCAAGTCAAGTCAAAGAATAATAAGTTTTTATTTTATTTAACCCTGCTAAAGCAGACATAATATTGAAATTTTATTATTCCTTGAAATAGCTGTAAATAATATTTGATATTTTGATATATAAATACTTATAGCAGAGATTTATGAGCTGTAAGGTTGGTAACCTGTAAACTTGTCTGAGTTCTGTTAAGAATATATCTCTTTTACGCTATTATAATTAAAAAGACAAAATGACTTTTTAAATTGTTAATATCTCTTAACAAATAAGGAGTTATTAAAAAATAATTGAACATTTGAGGTTCTAGTAACCCACTTTATCAATATATAGTACACTTTTATAGAAATTAAGACATAGGACACAATCGGATAATAAAAAAAGTAGCCAATCTATTATTTTCGTAACACCCTGTGTACGAGTCTGTCAGCTATACAGATTCAAACATTGATTTTAATTATATGTTATTCCACAGTTGAAAATTAGTAAACCTATAGTATTACACAAATATTATAATAATCATCTAAAGCAATTCATCAAGGAGGTGATGTGGTGTGAGTGCGGGGAGGGGGGACTACGATCACATGATTTTCATCCATACTTCTACTTTATTTAACATGAGACATAGAATTGTGAATGTAATTCAAAATACAGTCTGTATGCAACTGTTTATTCTACACTGGTGGTACTTACAATGGACGTGGAGCATCATCCTCTTGCTGACCGAAGGTGGAACTCCATTAGCTGCTATGCAGAGATACGCACCCATTTCCGATCTTGTTACTTTCGTCAGATGCAAAATTTCACCTTCAACAGTAACAGCTGAAACAAATTAAAATGCAATTATGTACACAAATTGTGACAATATATGACAAGGAAGTCAGAAGCATTTTGACGTCACATGCAGCATGAAATATATAAAAAGAAATTGTAAAGAAGCGACCCTTTAATAATTAAAAAAACAAAATAACTTTTTTAATTGTTAATATCTCCTAACATATATAACAAGTTATTAAAAAATAATTTGGTATTTGAGGTCCTGGTAGCTAACTTTATCAATATATAGTACAGTTTTATAGAAATTAAGACATAGGACACAATCCCATTTCTTTGAAATGTATAACACGCTAACATCTCGATGTTAGCTTATTTTCTAATTTGTTTAATTGAATTTATGTATAGTATTGAATTTTGTATGGTGGCTGAAAATACCCCAGATCTTTACCTTAGTACCCTTTTGTCAATAACTTAACTTGACCTAATACTGTATTAAGGTCAGCATTTATGGTATTTAAATGGGTGTGTATGAACATCCTGCTAGGAAGGATTCTTGGTATAAATTAGTATTTTTCATATTGAATACGAAAGCAAGAGAAAATTATTAAACACTCTGGCAGCTTATTGGATTAAGCATTATCGTACTAAGATAAAGATCTGGAGTTCAATCTCCAAGGAAGTTGAGGATTCTTTTCAAGTTATTTTCTGTAATATTACACACTTTGTGCAATATTGCAATATGCATATTTCTAGTCAGTCAATCTTATATAAAAATATATATAATACACATATATATATATATTGCGTAAATAATGTGTGTGTGTGTGTTCGCGTTATCGACCATTTATTGAATACATTTAACATTGTTGTACAACAAAATAACATGAAAGTGCTTTCCAAATGTATTGCATAAATAATGTGACAAGTAAACAAAAAGTTTAAAGTTATTTTCACTCGCATCATTTTTTAATGATGACGTCGTTCTATCTAAATATTTCTGACATCAGATGCAAATTCTCTGCGTGAGTTTTACATTTCCATATTCGACTTCCGTCTGTTAGTTTCAAAACAGAGTCGGCTTGAGATATGTATAAAAATATTACGCCCCCTAAATAAACCGCGAGAGTTTAACTTTACCCTCAGCAAAATACTAATAATTGCCAAGGGTTTGCCTCGTATTGCCCTTGCAGGGCACTTTCAAACATACTACCTTGCTATAAACTAATTCCAAGGATCATTTTGTCCTTCTCACACAAACTACAAGTTTATTTAAGTGTTACATTTCCAACTGGATCTATATTAATACAGCTATATCTCACAAAACTGATATAAACTAATAAGTTTATGATAAGTGGATAATCAATTCAACTTGATAACAACCAAATCCAGAAAGTATAACTCCGGACCAGACAGAAATTTAGTCAATATTCTTAAAATACAGAGCTTCTTAATCATAATTCATAGTTATTCATACCTTATATACCTAAGGTACCAATACTTTGCAATCGATTTTTAAACTATTTCATGATAAGTTTTAGAGCTCAAATTTTGCGCACATATTCTTTGTTGATGACGATGTAATGTGGTACAAATGCAATAATATTTAGTTGATAGAAACTTAAAAAAAATATTTTATAACAAAAGTGTAGTTACATTTATGTTTTATGTTATATAAATATGAATTACACATAAATTTTTTAGTCTAATGTCCCAGGGCCACCAGACATCTTCTTATAATACCTTGTATTACTTTGCAGACGCTTTAAAGCTGACAAAAAAATTACTTAAACTCACTTATATTCCATTATAGTCTTTTTTTATATATGTTAACGAGACAACTGTTTTAAAACATTTTACAAGAGGGGCCAAACATCTCTTATGAGTAGGAGCTCACACATTTTGTTCATCAGAAAATAAGTGATGTCTGGTGGCCCTAGGATCTTGCTCCATTTAGTAAGAAAGAAGAAATTCTAATTAGAGCAATAGATCACAAAAGTAACTGCAATGTGTTAACATTTTTTCTAAATAGAAAGTACTATTTGTTATCTAATTCGCTTCTGTATTTCAGTCTGTACTCACATTTGGTTTTCCCTTGAGGTCCTCCTCGTGCCACAATATCTCCTCCATCCTCCCTTCGCCACACAACACGTGGTTGGGGAAATCCTCGCGCTTTGCACACGAGTTTTGCCGATCCACCCTCTGGCACCATCATATCACCAGAGGTTTCTTCGTATACTATGTCTGGAGGTATCACTACTTCAAGTGACGCCGTCTAAAAGTTTGTTTTTTTTGAAATATACTAATGGATATTATGTATACATATATGTTATATGTATTCATAACTTATTTATATATATATATAAACTTATTGTTATTTGTTTGAAAATAAATCACTAGCTTACATACTCTAAGCGTGGTTGTTTATAATTTGTCGTAAAGAAACTAAGTACGTTAGTCTTTAGGTATTTAGGTATTCTTTTCCTGTCTAGTCTATATAAACCTTTTGTATAATGGTTGCAAGTTATGCAGATCACATCTCCGAAATATAACCTCACTTAAAGTCTATTAGCAATCTTACCTGCATCTTCATAGGATCTGTATTAACTTGGCACATATATTGTCCACGGTCTTCTCTCCGCACCCCCCGTATATTGAGTGTCCACGTGTTAAAATCATTGTGCGTCACTGATAAACGCGCATTATTTGTTATCACGTGTTCGTGGATGGCTAGAATCGCTTTAGTGTCCGCTTTTATCCAAGCTACCTGCATTAGTGCCGCAGGATTAATAGAAGAAAAAAATTCTGTTTAGTATAAGAATATTTAAGAAAGTTTAATCAGGGAAATTTTGTGCCTTGATTATATTTTTATATAAACCAAATTTTTAAAGGTGTATGTAATATGTTTTGTTTATATATATATTGTCGTTTTGCCAGACTATGTTTCAGGCGTAATATTTTGATAAAATATTGTCGACAACCTTCTACAAAGTTGGTAAAATTAAAAATTAAAGTTTGGTAGCTTAGAGATTAAAGCACTAACGTAAAAAGCTACTTTATTCGCAAGAATATTTAATTATTAAACGTGAAACACAATCCAGCAGTAAGAATCAAATTTATTTACAATATATATGAAATTTTCTATATGTATATATAATAATAACCCAAATTTGATAGAAGACTGTTTCAAAAGAGTGGCTTATCATGCTCAAAATTAGCACGACAAGTTTGATCAACAATTGTACGACAAGATTCCAGTCTGATAAAATTTAGTTAAATTATAAAATAGTAAGAACTTATTAATACATAATGCTATATTTCTAATTAAGAGAGTTCGGCGGTGACTCATGCTACGATACAATGGGCTTGTGTCCTATGTCTTAATTTCTATAAAAGTGTACTATATATTGCTAAAGTGGGTTACTAGAACCTCAAATGTTCAATTATTTTTTGAAGTAAGTTTTTAAGCGTAACTGTGGTCAAAACTTTGCCATTGATTTTAAAACTGTTTCCCGATAAGCTACTGAGATCAATTTTATGACACACACACTCTTTGTGGACGGCAATGCAATGTGCGCTTTTACAAACTTATTTATTAGACTGGACTCCATACACACATGTTGAAAATTATATATGAAGCTTTATATATAACGAACTAGATCTGTCAAAGTTAGAAAAACTGTGAACTGTCTTGTTTATGTGTATTCATCTTTGCTTAATACTTATTTTTTATGGTTTATTGAGATTAAAAACCTGTTGCCATTCGTAGAACCATCGCTATCTTAACGACGCCGACTCTTTCTTCGCCGAGTTTCTTATAGAAAAACAAATTTAATGCCATAGACTTGTATAAAAAATATATTTGCCCGGCTGCGTGATGGAAAAACTGATAAAGCATGGTTTAAAAGCAAACTTGTGAAAAAGATGAAGATTGAAGCGATTTGGCGGTTCTCAGTTTTTCAAAAATATGACAGAGCCTGGTTAATATTATAGTAAAAATAGTGTGCTTAAATAAATTGTGAATAGAATATTCATAAAGTGAACAACATGCAGTAGTTATCAACTAATTCAAATCTAACTCAATTTCTTCTTTAAAATATATCTATTTCTATGTTTTAAGAGGATATTTAACTCCGATATAGAATTGAGGAATTCCTACTCTTTGAGTTATGTAGATACTACAAGCGTATGTATCATATCATAATATCATATACTCGTCGTATAAATATCATTTCGACGTTGTGTGAAGAGTAATATGATATTTTCTTTTATCATATATAAGTTAAGATTACATATGTTCAAGAAAAACTTTTCTTATTATAAGAAAACAAAAAAACAAAAAAAAGATCATAAAATAACGGAATATGAAAAAAGGATATTTCTTATACCTATATGATAAAAAGTTTTACCTAGTTGTGCAATTTTGGTTATTGTTATTGTTACTGTGTGTTTGAAATAATGATATAACTTGTTATTAAATTAAGAACTAAAAGTTACCTTTTATTTGTCAAATATTTTTATTAGAAACTAATTGAAAAAAATGGTCGTGTTTAACATTAAGCAGTTAACTTTGTTTATTTGATGTTTTATGTAATACAGTAGTAGCTAAGAAATACAGAAAAAAATGGTGTTTCCATAAAGTCAATCTTCAAAAAATAGAAAAGGTAGTTCTCTTAAAAAAAGGCATAAAAAATCTATCATTTGTGCCGAATGACACAAACTACGCAGCTTCACTTCAGATAAGTTTTTGAGAAATAGTGTGCGCCTTTTTTTCTAAGATGTTTCCGAAAAGCAGGACCCAATGGCTGAATTTTCAAAAATTTTGAATGACAATTTTACAAATTATTGTTTAAATGTTGATTTTTGGCGTCTGTTCAAATTTAGCTTATTATACAATTTATTTTATTGGGAAATGAAGAGAAAGGTAGCAGGTACTGTGAAAATAGAGAGGAAAGGATTTGCAAGGTATGCGGGAGAGAGATGAAACCGCCGGAGCACATAAGGAGGGGTGGGGGGTATAAGGTCAAAAAGATAAAAAAGAAACATATTTTCGATAATGTTTTTTAACGACACAGTTATTGTATAATTATTTCTATAATTACTACATGATAAAATGACATTTGAAGAATACTTAGTGAAATTTTCATAAATAAATATCAAGAAATGAGGCATTGACAGCGAATCTCCGCAGAATTCAGTGAGGTGAAGAGAGTAAAACTCTATATCTCCGACAGTTTTACTCCAATCGACTTCCAATTTTTACACAATAAACTTAATATATTGTACAATAATATAAATAAATTAAAAAAAAGTTGAAAACTTACTCCCCCCTAAGTATTCATGTGAGAAAAGAGTAAAAGGCGAAAAGAAGATAGAGTAGTTATTAAAGGGAGGCAGTGAAGTGAAGGTGGATGGCAGAGGTAGAGAAAAGGAGGAAGTAACTAAGGGGCTGAATTTATTTTTTGAAGGAGAAAGAATGGGTAGATGGAATTAGGAGCACAAATGAAATGTAATTAATCACAATGTTATATATTTTAATGATTTAAGGCAAAAACATTAAAAATAAATAATAATAATAATAACTAATATATATATATATTTAATTTAATGTTTAAGTCCTATCACCAACGACTATTTCGTAACAAAAATCAATTATTTCAAACAAAGAAACAATAACAATAACAATTGAACACTGTGGTGTAAATAATCAGTGCTTATCTACTCATAATATCAGAAGTGGGAGTAAAATATCACTAGGTGTGTGCTCAGGGTGCGTGGTGCGTCATTAACCAATAACTGTTGGGCGTGCTTCAGTGCTTCAGTGCTTGAATGTAGTGCGTCACAAGGACCATGATAATACAGTGCTTCCAGTGCATTAGAAAGGCAGGAACAAGGTGAAATGTAAACCTGATACCCACCCTTGCTGTCGCGGAGTCCCCACTCACCCTGTATCCACCCAAATTGTTCACAACACAAGTGAATGTAGCATCTCTCCCCTGGGCTATAGTCACGTTCTCTAACGGGTAGAGAAAATCCGGTTCAAATCCAAGTGCTAAAATAAACAAATATTCATATTATTTTTATTTTCAACTTTAAATATTATCCTATCATTATTTATAGTCTCTCGTATGGTGACAAATTTTGCCATTTTTTGGTGGCAACATTTAAAAGAACACATTCTTAGTTTTATAAAAAATTACTTTTAATAATTTCATTGGAGTAATATACGTGTATGTACATGAGTGAAATATTTCAAATTGAATACATATTTAAAATAATATATAGTAAAAGATAAATTCAAAATTCAATCAAGGTCTACATATCCAAACACGTATAATTGCCACCCCGTCATTCCACCATCTCACACATGGGTTAAACAATTCACAATTTGCAGATGCTAATATTATCCTGCAGACCAATTAATCCACGATTACATTTATGAATACCATTGCAAAATTTTCAAGCTGTAAAATTTAACAGCTTACCACCCTTTACCCTATCTTCTATTTCACATTTCTCATAGTATTCTATCTCACTCTAACCACAGTATGTCGGGTATAACATGTAAAACGCGCGTGTGGTTTTGTGTATCAGCGAAATATCTTATCCTACCCTTGGGACGCAAGGGAATTGAAAAGCCCTTCGTCAGGATTGCTTTAAAGAGTGGATATGTCTCTCCAGAATGATTCTACAGTGTTTATAGAGCCAATCTACACGGATTTCAGCTTAAAACCATCAAATTCACACTATTTCTAATCTTTAATCCTTATTGCTTATACATATGAATAGAGATTGTTTCTCTGTTTAATGTCTATTAATAATTCTGTGATAGTGAAGCCCCAGCCTGCTACAACACTGATACAACTCTGCATTAATACAGTTTTGACCGTGGTACTGGTAAGCAAAGGTCTACCGGATACGTAATATTATACAAAAGAGCTTTTGAATACCAAGTGCTTTTAATTGTAGAAACATTTTATTATCATAAGTATTTAATTAAGTGCATCAACTTTCGACAATTATTAGCTCTTAAGGAGGTACAGCACGTAAACGTAAATGATGAAAACGTTGTGAAATTTGGAGGGTCGATACAAATAGTTAAAATACATTCTGTCTCAATATTTTAGAGACCTAGGGTTCATAGTTTTCTTTTTATACATGATTAAAAATAGTCATTTTCCATACAAATCATAATTTTTAGCTCAATTTCAACACATAATATAACTTTTAACTATAAAAAAATGGTGACACGGCTTTCAAAAACTAGGTGTATATAAAAGAATCTTTTCTGTAACTATTGGAAAAAGAAAATTATCAAAAGGATACCTATTTACGAAAATATTTAAATAACCAATATTTAAAGATACCAGTATCAAAACGTAAAACTTCCTTTTTAAATTTGCATTTGGTGCATTTAGTTCAATGTATCCGTGAACTACATCGCTGCCTATGAAATACATCGATAATATATTCTTTTATCAAGAATGTTATTTTAGGTATTTAGTTTTTCCGTGAACTTATTATTACATACCTTTTACAAAATGTTGTGCTTATCCTTTGTTTAAACAGCATCACGCTCACAAACTCGTTTTTACAACATTTTCAAATGCGTTAGTTACAAATAATAACTCATAGTTACATATCCGACATTTCCACTTCAAAGCATTTTATTTCAAATTTAATTTTTGTTATTAATTAAACAAAAATGTATAATTACATACAAAAATCATTCCAAGCGTAAAGCTATATCATGAAATATTTAACTAATATATTTGTAGAGACAAGAATTTGAACGGTTAAAATAATATTTATGTCACAAGTACTTTAAAAAACCTTTTGAGAGATACATACGTATGTAGCTCGAAAGATTCAATTTTACTGGAGTAACGTTTTTAACTCTTTATACGCTAAATAACTTGCAAAGAATTTCAATATGAAATCTCTATATAATATTCTGATTTAATACTTGCTATAATCAAAACAAACAGCCTTGGCTAGACTTATACTATATATCGTATGCTTATGGGCTCTATATGTATGTATACGTATACATAGCAAATAGGAATGCAACCATGTTTGTACTAGCAGAATCCTGCACTCGTTTCTGTGCTAAGAGGAGCAACGTTTAAGTTATGGGTGCAATTACATCTATAAACAGCCAGAATGGAAATTCCAGCAGAACAAAATAACCGAACTAAAAGTAATATTTCTTAGCAGCAAGTCGTAAAGCATCTCTTGCTGTACTGGTTACAATAAAATACAATATTAGGAAAAATTTGTCTTTTGGGTTCGATCGGTGTACTTTAATCGGAGTCAAATATAATCTTAAATTTATTACACAGCGATAGAGCCACAAATATGAGGCTTTAGCACCATACAAGCTAAGGAATTGTTCGCAACATGTATAATATCGAAGGAAGGATCCAGGTAGAAAATTGTCTTGTGCTGCAACTGCTACACGTACCACAAGTTAATACTAAGCTCCTACTTATCATATAGAAATTGTATTGCAGTGCAAGATTCGTTTATTACCTTACTACAACCTAATTTTCTACTTGGGATGACATTTATAAAATAATTCATTTATTAAATATGTATTTAAAAATAAAATGCACGAAATTTACATAAACGAAACCTGATAAAATTTATGGCTTGGTGAATTGTTTCTTTTTCTCTTTAAAGTATTAAATTTTTCAAAACATGAAATATAGAAACCCAATTTATGCAAACATATATTTGTTTTACCCAAGGTTAAAATTGCTATTCTGCTTTATGTCCATTAAAATTAAAATTATGTTATAGTCCAAATCACGAGAGTTCGACAGCGAGTTATACTTAAAAGAGTTTATAAGAGCGGTATAAATCTATAATACGATAATGAATTTTATCTTATTCTGTTTCTATATACATTATAGAAAAATAAGTGGGTCTGTGCTTTTTAATTCTATCGGCAGTTTATACCCTACAACTTGTTTTAAGTATGAGTCGCCACCGAACTCTTGTAATTTGAACTATAGATAAAAACTTTCAATGCTTAGAACTCAGTCCTAAAATTTGGATTTTTTTTGCCAATATATTAGTTTAATATGTAAATTTTTTTGATATAATGAGAAATAACATTTGCGAAATTACTTTTTTAGTAAATATCATTCCTTTATGTAAAAGGTAAACTCTTTTATGTAAAATAAACCTTATATATATGTACCTGTGTTTAGCTTAACAATTTTAATTATATTTTAAGACGAATATAACTAATTTTATATAGAAAGTTACCACAATTTTACGTGTATATACGTAATACAAATATATATATATATATATATATATATATATATATATATATATATATATATATATACATATACATTAGCAACTAAACTTTTCATTGATGAATTTTCTTCTTTGTTTTATTAGCACAGTATAACTTTTTCAATTTTGAAAATAAAACATTTCAACTTAACTTTAATTATTACATTTTCAAGTATTTACTTTCGAGGTTTTCTTTTTCCCAGATAGAAAATGATCTCAACTTATATTTATATTATTTATAGAAAATTTTCTCAACTGATTATCCTATCAAGGCCTAAATTTTAATCGTAGAAAATCGGACGAATATTTCGAATATGAAACGTTTCTTATCATAGGTTCATGAAAAAGAAATTATTTGTCAGTAAACTCTGGAAGTTTCACAAAGATCTGATTATACTATTTACAAAAAATATATTGTACTAATCCCCCAAAAATTGAATGTAATAAGAATCAGTTTCCAATAGAAATAACTACATATTTAAAGACGCAATACTGGCTATAATTGTATACTGCTACGCTTTTTAATAATTCACTTACAACACTAATTCAACTAAGATACTAAAATACCGAATTAACATAATGTAAGTACTGTAACAGTACAGTTAATAACCTGGTGTTGATATTCATAAGCTTCTTGTTAAATATCATACTTACACCTGTCATCCCAGAGATTACTGTGTTTCCACTTTCTCAAACAGAAGCTTGAACTACGTAGCTCGCGCTACGGTGTTGCTACGTATGGTATACTTCACAGCAGTGTCACGTAGCTAGAGCTAGTATACCAGACGTAGCTACTCGTCGTAGATAAGTCTAGCTGTCTGTTATAGGAATCCGAGACGACACCAAAATATCTTACGATTATGTAGATTGTAGACATTGCAGTTACCCCAATATAATTCTTATACGACGGGTTATTTATGAGTGGTAAAAAAATGGTATAAACATAAACCCTTATACATAAAAAGCGCATACCACAATCAAGTCTGTCTTAAAACATCTTCTGTTTGGTTAGCATCTATCAATGAGCAAGCGAGATGACGATATGATATCTATGAGTAATGGGTATGCATAGTATAAGTGCAAACGAGACAGATATATAAGTGTTTAACTAAGAGAGAAAACATTAATTATATAAAACCAATATAGAAGAGATAGCTTGTCTATCTCTTCTATATTGTTCTATCTCTTTCTTTCTTATTGAAAACATGTCAAAGTTTGCCAAGGTTTTTGAAAAGTAACTCTGTGAACAATAATAAATAAAAGGATCATTCAAGCAAAATGTTTACCTCCTAATTGATAACTAATTATCGCCAGCAGCACTGCCCACGTGTGTGGAATCATCTTCAACAGTCGAGAAGTCTGGGGGGCGTGGTCCTATAAAGTAGCATCTGAAATTAAAAAGAAATAGTTATAAAATTGTAAAGTAGTAGTATAATACATTGTACTACATATTAAAGTCAAGGTTAAAACGATAAAAAAGAAGCATATTTTCGATAATGTTTTTTGACGACACAATTAATATATAATTATTTCTATAATTACTACATGATAAAATAACATTTGAAGAATACTTTGTGAAATTTTCATAAATAAATATCAAGAAATGAGGCATTGACAGCGAATCTCCGCTGACGTCACAAAAAAAAGTAACATTGCGGTGCCACTCATAACTCATTACTGGATTTTCTGAAATCGAAAAACCAAAATGATTTCATTAGTCGATAAGTTTCTGCAGGTAACGCTGCGGAGTTTTTAACGGAGTTATTAAAAAATAATTGAACATTTGAGGTTCTAGTAACCCACTTTATCAATATATAGTACACTTTTATAGAAATTAAGACATAGGACACAAGCCCATTGATAACTATTTTATTAGCAGTTGGTGGGTGGTTCGTGTCGTAATATACAAGTCACTCAGGATTTTATTTACTCAAATAATAAAGGAATTTAAATGAATATAAACAGTTTGCTTATAATTTCATGATCCAATGACTCCTCACAACCCTCTCCCTCTTTTCTGGCTTCTCCTCACACTTGTTTCCCATCTCCAGCTCCCTAGATCCACCGTCTTTCGTCTGGTGACGTAATAACCCAAACGTAATTATCTCAGTGTGAAGAAAGCATTTCAACAATTGTAGGAATTAAATTTCAAATCCCGCTCATCTCTAGTGTATTATTGTACTTACTGTGTTATGGGGTTAGACGCTATTACAGGGGTTTATAACCTTTTATTTAGTACGAGTATAAAGTTATAAAAATAAGTATGGTGAAATATTTACTACTCTCAATGATCGATCTGTTTTCTGACTTTAGTTATTATTACGTTGCATAAATGCAATCATAAATTTATTTGGTTGCGCATATATGAGTCTTCGACACCATAACAACTGCCAACGTTATAGAAGGTCGTATACAACTAGACTCGATCGGACTTTAAATTGGTGGAACCCCTTTAAATTTTATACAATTAAAAGAGTTTTATATTTTTAGTAGAACACTTTGAAGAAGCAGACTTTATCTTTAAAACTTTTCCCTTTATCTTGAGACAAACTTGTTGCAAATATCGGCTGCCTCAAGCGCAAAACACGGTCATCAACATTTAAAAGAATGGGTTTGTGTCCTCATTTTTTAGTGGTCGATTTTTCAATTGTTGATTGAAATTGATGTTAATAAATGTATATTGGCGTGTCTATTTTATTAAATATCTAAATGTTGACGGAGATATAGCAATTAAAAATTATCTTTTAATTGTATTTTTTAATTGAATTGTAGTTTTAGCGCTACAGATGTCGGCCATATTTATGACGTAACATGTACTATTAAGGGTAGGTTAGTTATTTTTTACGTCACATTATTTTTTGTCACATGTCTTGCAATGTTCTACTACGTTGAATCCCTTTAATAATTAAAGAGACAAAATGACTTTTTTAACTGTTAATATCTCTTAACATATAAGGAGTTATTAAAAAATAATTTGAGGTTCTAGTAACCAACTTTATCAATATATATTACAGTTTTATAGAAATTAAGACAATCCCATCGTCATAAAATATGCTAAGGTGAATTTCATTGCTATTAAATTTGATATAATTATGTCAGTTGTATTATTTTGGTCCACTAAATAATCAATTACTCGTAAAATATGTTGTTTACACCTGGCTTAGGGTCTGGTTGTATAAGTCTCCCCCGAGGCAAGTGTGTATTTTAATTTAAATTGTGGATTCTTCTTCATTTAAACACAAGAATAATGTCATTGAACATTATTTGTTCATTTACCAGATATTATGTATTACAGCCTTTGTACAATTAAATACAGAGACACTTGGGATTGTTGTTGTATATGTATATACATACAATAGTGTATATATATATATCGGTCGGATTATAGATTATGTAATATCATATTACGCAGTGCTTAATCTAGCTCCTATCTAGTAATATTGTCATTTAGATTAGTCATCCGACTTAACATGTATTCACCAATATATTTAATACCTTTTATCAACACGTACTGAAGAAGGGACCTCAGTTAAAACAAAAGTTCACTCAGGATCTGAAAATGCTGCAAAATATGTACCACTTTAAATCTAGAATCTATTCAGGACACCCTGTGGAGTAACCCACACATATGAGCACAATATTCGTTGTTAACATTTGGTAGAAGTATTATCAATAACAGATTGCATTTAAATAAAATAAATACAACAATTGAATGTAATTCCCGGCTTTGTAATCAGGAAATCATTATTCAGCTAAAAGCTGATATTGCAAAACTCGAATCTGTTATGAAAAATAATATAAACAGATTAAATATGAATTAAAATAAGATTAAATATTGACAATTAATATTGACAATGGCATAAAAAATAATTTAATAACGTAACCCTATTTTATAAATGTTTAGCTTTTAAAATATTAATTTTACGAAATTAGACGATCTAATTCGGCGAACTACCCCGGAAAATTACATTAAAATTAAAATCAGTGTCTTACAAGTGTTTCTGCGATCAACAAGTGTGCGTAATTAGTCATCTATTAATTAATTATTTCTAATTAAAATTAAAATCTAAAAACAAAAACTGTTTGTAAAGTGAAATATATATAGTGTAAAACATTGTGAAATATTTTTATATTAGTTTCTATTTGATTTTAGTTAAATATATTAAGTGAAAAGTTTAATATTTTTGACGTATGAATAAAATAATTCTGTGCTCAGTGTATCTTTACGTGAGATGTGCCTTGCGGGAGTGTTGCCAGAGATACAAATATTCTTTCGACATAAGTAAGTGGTAGCATTTTATTTTTCCTGTAGGTTTGTAGAAATAGATCTGTCAAAATGTGTTATGTTTGTTTACATTATGTGTTTGTTTTAAAATGTCACTTATTTTAATTGCAGTATATAAAAATATACGGAATAAAATTATTAAAATAGTTATTTACTAAAATAAAACTAATAAAGAACGCGTTGAATTTTATAGCTTCATATTATTTTCATTCGAGAATTAGGTTAATAAAATAAACATTAAGGTTATAAAGTGGATAAAGTAGGTTCTGTAACTAAAATTTACTCTGGATGAAATAGATGCTGATGTTACTTGAATTAGTTAATTAAATTTGATAAATTTATAGTGAATGAATTGAAATTTCGGTTTTTGTAACCATGAAGAAATCATACCCTCAAATCTTGTCACAGTTAGATTTTGATAAGATATAGATAACCTGTAAAGATTGTGAAGCTCTGTATTTTCTTAGATGTTTAATTGCCTCCGCTTTATATCAGTTTTGTGAGATATAACTGATACTTTGTATTAATATAGCTACTTGTGTTTTATTTACTGCGGTGCAACAACTCATCTCGCCTGCTTGGCTGACCAAGGGGTGTTTTGCCAAGGGAATTTGCTCGTGCTATACCAATCATAAAAATACTAATAGCAACATGCGAAAGGAATAAACGACTTGCCTATAGGATAATAAAGCTGGATGTTACACTAGTGTGTTTTACGAGATTGTTTTTCTTACAAATACAGAACTTATAGATAAAATTAAAAGAGAAATCGGTTTTATAAACCCTCCCCTCTAATAAAATATCCAACGGTGGCCATTTATCTAAATAATGTTTGCAATATTCCACTGGAAAGAATTTTCAGTTAATTTAACTTTGTCTCGCATATGGTAAAAAGAACCAGTGTAGTTTTTTCATTATTTAAATGTTTACATTATCGTAAACCATCGTACGTAGGAACTTGTACCGCTCTGCTCGGTTCTTGTAAAGAATTTAAATAAAGAGAAGGGGTAAAAGGTGTAAAGTGAGAGGTGAAAGGTTAAGTTATTTGGGTTTACACGTTTAAGGTTGAAACTATATGTATTTTAAATGCATCTCTAGTTTTCCAATAGCAGAATTTCTTGTGTTTCGTAAATTAATGTTTTCGTAAAATTAATTAAAAAGTAATACCTAAATAACATTGGTTTCAACGACACAGTAGCCTATATTTTCTGGGTTTTGTTATTTGTTCAACTGATTGTATAACATTGGAAGATTGAATGGGCTTGTGTCCTATGTCTTAATTTCTATAAAAGTGTACTATATATTGATAAAGTGGGTTACTAGAACCTCAAATGTTCAATTATTTTTTAATAACTCCTTATATGTTAAGAGATATTAACAATTAAAAAAGTCATTTTGTCTCTTTAATTATTAAAGGGATTTAACGTTGTACACATTCCAAGTGCATGTGACATCACAATCCTTGTGTAAGGTTACCAACCTTACAGATCATAAATCTCTGCTATATTTATTTATATATCAAAATATCAAATATTATTTACATCTATTTCAAGGAACAATCAAATTTCAATATTATGTCTGCCTTAGCAGGGTTAAATAAAATAAAAACTTATTATTCTTTGATTTGACTTGATTATTTGACTACCAACAGCTACAAAACATTACCACAGCTCTGACCTACTCAACAAATAAATGACGTTAAAATGCATTTCACGTTATACAAATATGGTCGACCATTTTTAGCGCTAAAACTACAATTCAAACTTTTAATTGCTATATCTCCGTCAACATTTAGATATTTAATAAAATAGACACGCCAATACACATTTCTTAACATCAATTTCAATCAACAATTGAAAAATCGACCACTAAAAAATGAGGACACAAGCCCATTGTCTGTGATAAGACTTAGAGCTTGTTTCTATCTCATAGTCATTGCAATACTTAGTTAACTTGGAGAATTAAAGGTAAATTGTTCGGCCGATTTCTGTTTCAGGGTCAGTTTCTGCTACAGAGTCGCCAGTAACTAACTATTGCGATAAGAATGAGTTATTTTTAGAACAGTAGTGTTTTAAGAATTATTTTATACATATTTGATATTTGTTTTAGCCTTTTCTAAATTTTTGTGGAAATTGCCGTTCTTCTAATCGTTTAACGATTAGTCCATGATAAATGAAAAATTCAAATTTCGATCTAAAAAAGTGAATTTACCAAAAGATTATTAGGTATTTTTTTCGTTGTCGTAAAGGCTCTCAAAAGCAGTGAATATTGAAGTCATATTTTAGAAATTAGCACTGGAAAAATAAGAACGAAATCTTCTTCTTATGTTGGTACATAACTATTGCAATTTACCGGTATTTATTAAAGGTACAACAAATCAAAAACGATTTCTTTTACTATGAAAAATCGGCGTTTATTCTGAGTGGGTAGCAATGGTAGAAAGTAAAGAAAAATTAAAATAAGCCGCGGAGAAAATTTTTGATGGTATAAGACACTACAGCAAAATTGGAAATTCAAAATGACATATTTGCGGGTCGAGTGAAAATGTTGGGGAGGTTAAAAATATAGCTACAAAGCTGAAATTTAGTATGTAGACTTATTTTATTACATATCCTTCCGGGCTAAACTAAAACTGATGTAATTTAGATAATTTACAAAAATAGTAGTTTCGAAAGTTCAATAAAAGACTAGTTTGATGACTTGTGGCTAACGTCAGAGTGGTTCGATCACTGAACCAGTGCTATATATTCAATGTATACCCTGGTGAAGTCACAACACCATGAAAACCGTCGTAGATAGTAGCAGGTTGTCGATTATAAGCGGTAATCATCGGAGATAAGACGACGTTAAATAAATTAAATAAAAGAAAAAATATAATAGTAAAATATTATTGTGTTGATTGTACTTTTAAAATAAATTAGTAATGAATAGTATTTTGTTATTAATATTATTAAAACATTATTTTTCAATAACACTAATTATGTTTTTTAAATACAAATTGATTGTCTACTAGATATTTATATCGAAATTAGTAACAATAGATTTTTAAGGGTAAATGCTATAAAATCCATAATACTTGTTAGTTAGAGACTGCATAAATATTCTATTAACGTTCGTACAGATAAGTTAAGAATAAAGTTCACTGGTTATAACACTCGAACCACCAAAGTTAACTGGAAGTTAAGCCTCGTTGCTTTCTACGACTCCCGCTATTTTCAATTTAATTTGATCACGTGGTTCCTGTAGTACTACGTGCACATTGAATAAAACCGCTAATTAACTAAATTCTGTTCAATCGAATTGTTTATAATTAATGTAAAATATTTACAGATAGATTAACTTACCAAAATAATTCTTAAAATTTACTTAATACATCCTATTGGTTTTAAACATAGTACAATTAATTTAAGTTGAGCTTTTAAGCACTTAAAATTATATATAAATAGAGAACGATTATTATTTTACTTTATTAAAAGTCATAATTATTATTAACAATTATCGTCTAACAACAATTTTTAAAATCACTAAAATTATACATAAATTTTTATTAAAAATATTTTGAAAATTCACTTTTAAATTATTCAATATTATTAATCTTAATTTCGTATCTTTCGTATAACGACTAAATCCGCACGTAAAACGACCGTTATCGGAAAGCGCATCGGCAACGCACTGAAGCTTTGAAAGCTCAAATAGTTCAACTCCCGAATATATAAAAGCTCTAACGAATACTAACGAATATAAACGAAATAAAGCTTGCGTAGAAGATGTTTTGTGGGCGTTTCTTTTAAGAACACGCCTTCTTATTGCAAGTATCTGTTGATATTGTTAATAAAAGTAAATAAAAAATAAATTCTTATTGCAGAAGATAAAGTTAAATGTAATTTTATTAGTTTTATTACTTTTTATAAAATATGTTAATAACTTGGGAGTTATATGGATATAACTAACTATATAAACTTTACTTTTGTAGTCGTTGGATATAATGTAAAACTAATAATATGGTCTTTTTTGTAATAAAACCGGATATTGAACAGCAATATTAGTTTAAAGCTCCATTTTCTTGAAGCTAAGCTTCTTAATAAACCGGTGGAAAGGAATAGAACATGACAAGTATCCATCTTCAGTCATGCCGAAGTACAGGTTCTTTCGACCACCTCTTTAACATAAGATTTCTTAAACTATAAATGTTAAGATTTCAATTCTTTTTTATTTATTTATATTAATGTACAACATATTAAGTTTATTGTGTGAAAATTTGAAGTCGATTGGAGTAAAACTGTCGGAGATATAGAGTTTTAGGTCCTCACCTCTCGAAACTTTAAAATGCGGTTTCTCACACTTAGCTTTTTCAGAATCGGTGCCCTCTCTAGTTCAAAATCTACTGGACCGATTCTTTTGAAATCTTGCACACTCTTTCTTTATATAAATGTCGAGGTAATGCTGTCGAGTTTTTTTCAATTTTTTAACAAAGTTTCTAATTTGTTTCATGAAAATTCGGTATTTTGACTTTTAAGTGGTGTAAAAAATTAAAAAATCAATAAAAAAAAGAAAAACTCGACAGCGTTACCTACAGAAATTTATCAACTAATGAAATCATTTTGGTTTTTCGATTTCAGAAAATCCAGTGATGAGTTATGAGTGATACCGCAATGTTACTTTTTTTTGTAACGTCTGCGGAGATTCGCTGTCATTGCCTCATTTCTCTATATTTATTTATGAAAATTTCACAAAATATTCTTTAAATATCATTTTATCATGTAGTAATTATAGAAATAATTATATATTAACTGTGTCGTCAAAAAACATTATCGAAAATTTGCTTCTTTTTTATCGTTCTGACCTTACCTTCTGAACTTTCCATTTATACATTAAATAAGTTCAACATATTTGTATAATTATTGATAACTTTGACTCGAAACCCTATTGATTATTAATACCTACCTGTGAATAACACATACAGAGCTGACGAATACCCGTGTTTGCGAATATCCGAATATTCGACATGTTTTTCTCATTAATGGAAGTTTTACCTCAATATATTGTACATTCTTCACTAACGGATAATACAAATTTAATATGTGACCAGATTTGACAAACGTGATCTGCTTTCTATGTATTTATGTAACATATGCACATGTGTGTAATCTATGTGACTATTTATGAGCAGTTTGATTGGCTACTCGGTCCGTATGATGTGGGAGCTCGTCATTAATTACTATTCTCTGCATTGTTTCTACAGATAACGAGAATATTAATATGTAAATAAGTATTCAACAATCAGTGTGATAATGTATGTGTAAATATCTATTATTATATACCGATATCAGTGGCGTAGCTACGGAATATTGTGAGATTAGTGGGCCAGCGCCGTTAATCACGGGTGGTGCTTTCCAAATATAAGCTAACACTGTTAAAAATGTTCTTAATTTTAATATAAATTTAATAGACAAATGCGTATTAAAATTAAGAATATTTTAGTGGCGAAAAAATAAATTTTAGTCTATGTCTATGTTTGTGGACTTTCCCATTCATTTCATATATATTTATTTATTAATTTTCACTTTTTAAAATGTAATTTACAAAACCGAAAACACACAAAACATTAGAAAAATAATAGATTTATCATGTGTATATTTTATCCGATATATAAATTAAAATTATTCCCTTCAGCAATAAAATTAACATTTGTCTTTGGCGTTTATTACTTTGGTATAGAGACTCCCTCTATGGCTTCTGCGCTCCCCAGTCTACAGACTATAGTCTCCAGTCTCCAGTCTTTAGTGGAATGGTACGAAGAGAGCTATTTAAATATATGATAGATATAGCGGCGTAATTCAAAGACTATTTAACTTTCCCATGGGCAAAGCTCGTTGGTCATATAGTCAGGCAGGAGTTGTAGAAAATTGTTATTTTCACTCTACAAATTACGTCAGTACTTATTCACAATTTAG
Source organism: Panorpa germanica (assembly GCA_963678705.1). Classification (NCBI taxonomy): domain Eukaryota; kingdom Metazoa; phylum Arthropoda; class Insecta; order Mecoptera; family Panorpidae; genus Panorpa; species Panorpa germanica. The sequence continues at coordinate 9,097,836 of OY783223.1, read as the reverse complement.
TTCAAATCCACAAAATATTTCCATTGTTTTTATTGAGATAATATTTCATTATTCTTAGGTTAGTACTTTTTATTTTAATTAGTAAAAAATTAGCAAGGAACGCCACGTGCAGTTATTATTCTCAACGCAACTATCACGTAACTAACTTCAAAGTTTCTTGTTTTAGATAGGGTCACTCATATTAAAATCAATAATTCTCATATTAAAATATTTTTTTATTGTAATGTTTTTGCCATTAGGCTTCCACCTTAAATAATTTAATTACATATCATTTTGCTTAATTACATTTTGTGATCCTTATTCTATCTACCCATTCTCACTCCCTCCAAAAGAAACAAAGTAAAATATAAACAAAAACAGATAAATTTAAACCCATACTGCTTCTCTCTTCCTGTTGCTCTCCCTCCTGTTTCTACTCTGCTATTCCACCTCTTCCCTTGAATAACTGCAAAATTTTCTTTTCACTTTTAACTCTTTTCTCTTATAATATACTTACTGTGTGTTTCGGACGATCAGCGAAAAAAAAACACTTAACAAAAGATTCTCAGTACAAAAAATCTTTGGCACTTTTCAAGGATACAGTATAACACACCATTTATAATTAATATTGCTTTTTCTTCTAATGAATAATCTAAATTTTTTACAATTTCTCCTTACTATAATACCTTTAGATTGAATCAAAAATACACTGGAAGTATAATATACCTACTAGAGTATGATTTTCACAGATCTTTTTGCATTTGGTTTTCTGCTCTGCAAATTCCGTGGTCTAGGTCTTGTAATTGCAGAGCGTGAGGCCTCAGACCACCAAGACCAAGTGTCTGGCTTCTAATTCTTACTCCCTTTTGAATTATTTGTCAGGTGGTAAAAATTTATTACAGTTATTATTAACAGTTTAATAAAATATCTTACGTAATAAAAGTTTCATTATAGTATTACCATATACATTAGATATTCTATGTATATACATATATATATATATATATATATATATATATATATATATATATATATATATATATATATATATATATATATATATATATAAGTCGCGGTCGATTCATAGAAATTGTGAAAGCTTTACACCTGCAAAGGAACAATTTCTTTTTACAAATTCCATTGTTTTAAAAATTACAAAAGTAGCGTCACTAAAAGTACTGTAACTCGTAAATTAATAGTTCGAATGTCATGAAATTTGGACACATATCGTTTGAAGGTTGGTACTATCTAAAAATCATACGAATTTGTCAACAGTGGCACCATCTATTCACCTTTCTACAAACTTATTAACAAATTAATTTTTAATATAATAAATTGGTCAGGTTCAGCTCTACGTACCTGTTTGCCTATACTAATTGCATGTAATCATATAATAGACAAATTATCCAGGTTTTTACATATTCAATTTTCATGTATGAACAACATTTTCATGCAGCCAATTAGTAAGCTTTGTTTTCCATGGAAAGTGATTAAATTATCTCTATGTACATAATTAAATTCAATATTTTGTTTGTTGATTATTTATAATTATATTTTTATTAATCAGGCGGCTATTCATTACTTGCAAAATATGATTAAAGACTAATGATGTAGCGCACATAATAATTATGCTGGAATATTCCCAGTGTGTCATAAATTGTAAACTATTTTGTGTTACGTAATAATTATTATTAAGTTTGGGATTTATTTGACATGATCATTATTTTAAAAACGCATTTTATAATCGTACCATTTAATAATAAAATCGTTGTACAATATTAATAAAGACTAACCCAGGTAGAATATTATCTTGCAGAGCTAGGTTAGCACTTGCTGGTTTGTTAAAAGCTAATACTAAGCTTCATTTTCTACTTATCATAATATAGAAATCTTTCTTTTATTAATTTAAAATTTGTGACGAATTCAACGACAAGGTCATGTTCGTCTGTAGTTAAATTTGGTTTATTAATTTTATATCACTTAATTTCTTCTAAATTGTCTGTGAAAGCATGTCCTTTAGTTCAATCTTAGTGTTGATGTTGTGTTTTGTTCGTTAAGTTTGATATTGTGGGCAGGTTACTAGGAGATGATGGACTGTTATTTGCGTATGACAGATGGTCAACTGTGGAGACAATCTCGTATGTCCTGTTTGTAGCCTGAAGATAACTTTTTTAAATTATCTGTTGCTCTGATAAGAAGTTTCTCACTTTTTTGTATTTTCCTTAATCAATCTCAATTTGTAGCTACTTATTTGCGCTCAGCACTGGTTTTGAATTTGCCTCACACCCTTTTTATACCATTGGACTGGAATTCCTTCTACAGTAGTCAACTTGTCTGCTACCCCGATATAAGACAATGGCCAGGTTCCACTTTTCAGTTTACTGATTCTGATTCTGATTCTCGTTGGACTACCCCTGTATAAATACTATATTCCTAGTATGTATTTAAGTCCAAAAACGTTTCTAAATTTTTCAAAAATAAGGTTAGTGGTTATTACAACTAAAAATAGGGGCATTGTGTAAACGGTAAATGCCATAAACTTTCCAGCTGGCTGTACAAATCATAGTGATCTTTCCTTACAGCGTTCTGCACTGGAATGCAATTTTAGCGGACATACCAAACATAACCCATCCCCCTTTAACTTCCTAGAACCTCATACCATACTATACAAACAATAGCTCCATCTCTTTCTTATATCCGATAACTATATAGCCATTATTTTCATACCATTAGTAACAAAGTAGATCAGCAAACAGATTCGTACAGGCTGCTGGAGATGCTAGGAGGTCGCGAGACGGGAAGTAGTGGTGTCAATATTAACTATTAAACCTAGTGCTGGTTCTAGCTTAGCGAGGTTGGCGAAACATTTGGTGAAATAGAATGGCTAGGCGAAGTTCTAGTCACTCGTACGTTTTACAAGTTGGACCAACACACAGAAAATAAATTTTAGTTCAAATTGATTCCCTACCTGTTACAGGAGTCGCTTTTATTCAACAGTGAGCAGTCGTTGCGCCGTCTGTAGCTCATAAAAGAGACATTTCCTATGAACGACAACGCGTTCATGACGCTCCAACTTGTAAAACGTTAGAATTGAAATGTACGAGTGACTAGAGCTTCACCTAGTCATTCTATTTCACCAAATGTTTACTGGGTGATGATTTGTTTAAAATTAAGGATTCGCTGTGTAAATAAAGGGAATCTCCTCGCAGTAGACATTTTGGAGTCAATTTGACATCATATTGAAGATGCGTATGATTTTCTTGTCATGAAAGAGTTCAGTTTGTCACTGTCGTTCATATGGCGAAACCACTCTACTTGTAGGAATAGAAATGAAGAAATTCAATGAATATGTTGGTTTGGTTTGGTCGAGTATTGAAAGCGAGCATGCTAGGTTCGTCGCCGAGCCCAACATATCCCCCAAAAACCGTCACAGACAGATTTATTTATTTATAAACATACGACACCACTACAAACAAGTATTGGTACAAAATATAAAACATGTGGGGGTTGTTGCTGAACCGTGCGTAGCGTGGGGTCGTAGGGTCGGGGTGGGTCAGGGAGTGGGGGTTGGTAGAATTACCCGCCACACAGTAGTCGTAGTGTGGCTAGAGAGAAGAGTACTCGTATCTCGTAAGGGTCGTGATGGGTGCTGGGGTGGGGGCGCTGGTGGGTGGTTTTGAAAACGCTTCTGGCGAATTATTTGCTCGTTTGACTGATGGAATGTTATTGGTTTGCTTTAAACATTTCGAGAAGATATTTTGTGTTTATTAAATAAATTTATAAATACATTATATATTGGAAAATGTTAGACTTAAGAAATAGTTTACTAATTCTCTATAATAATAACTTTTTGAATTTCGTTTTATTAAATTTGTGAAATTACTAGACTACCTAAGTTGTTTAGGAAACTTTTAAGAAAAGTTGGTGGTTATCTGTTACTATTAGAACTTAGCTTTTCAATATCTTTGTGAGAAAATCTCAAATTGAAAGGGAAATTAATTGTCTCTAAATTACTTCTAGAGTAAAGTAACATTGTTTCCCTTGAAACACCCTGTATTTACAGATGCATACTATATATAAAAACAATGAAAAGTGTTAAGTGATAAAAGTATTATATTATATTTGTGAAATTAGCATACTAGACTACCTAAGTTGTTTGGGAAACTTTTAGGAAAAGTTGGTGGTTATCTGTTACTATTAGAACTTAGCTTTTCAATATCTTTGTGAGAAAAACTCAAATTGAAAGGGAAACTAACTGTCTCTAAATTAATACAGCATTACTTAGCAACAGAGTAAAGCAACATTGTTTCTCTTGAAACACCCTGTATCTACAGATGCATACTATATATAAAAACAATGAAAAGTGTTAAGTGATAAAAGTATTAAGTTCTCTTGGTAACTGTTACGTCAGATCAAGTGTAATTGATAGCATACCCCCACCACTTTTTAAAAAATGTTTTAACTTTTAATTTTATTGCAAATATTGTACGTATATAACCTGAAAGCATCCCTTATATTCTCGTATGTACTATATGACACTTTACGTGGTAATGCAATGTGATAAAAGGGATGTTTCACCCCTTCGTGGTTATACAAGAGCTTTACATATTGTTTTAAATTATATTTATTGACAATATATTGGATACATTGATGGATAAAATACATTGTCGAAAATATTAGTTTTAAAAAATTTAATAAAAATATTATTAATATAATTTATCATTTATTTTGAACGTTTTTATAATTCTGGCTAAAGCTTTTGAATAGCTTCCAATTTTACCAGGCTGAATAAAATCTCGAAAAGGTAGTAGATGTAATATAGTAATTACAACTGGTCTAATGATCAGTCAATTTATCCAAAACTAATACATATCGTCCATTGACATTTACGTAATTCACACTATTTATATTTTTGTTTTTACACTCCTTTATAATTGCCATTGTAGTTGGAAGGGTTTCTTCCTCTTAAGTCTTCCAGTTAACGCTTGGTTGTCCAACAGTTGGAGCACCTCGGCATTCGGATGACAGTGCAGTCTGCCATGATGCTTGGAAGCATATCTTTTAATTTCTTCGGCGACGGTCTCTATCTGGAGATCTCGGTGGAGATCGCTATTTCGAATATACCAAGGAGCGTTCCCTATAGTTCTCAGTGCTTTGGTTTTCTTTGAGCATCCCTATAGTTGGATACCTGATGGATAACTGAGAATTCCTATCTATCATCCAGTAAATTTTCCTATATTTAATGTAGACCTCTTCCTATTTTTCCTAATAGGAGTTTTCCACCTTAACTTTGCATCTAATGCCATGCCAAGCTACTTTGCTGTGTTAGCCTGCGGTACTAATGTAATATAATGATACTCCAGACTACCTTGCCTGTATATTTTCATTTATAGAAAGTAATTATATCTGAATATCATTTCTAATTAATATTTATTTAACGGGTGGTTAAATATAACAAAAGTGTTTTCATATGTACGTCTTTGTTGCAATTAATATATTCTGATATTTCTTTGGGGTAGGTCATAGAGCTTCCTTTTTCCACCCTATCAACCCCGATTTTCCAACCTTTTATTCGAGCTACGCACCATTTCCCCATAGTAACACATATCCCATTCAAACGATATTACGAACATTTTGTTGGAATCGTTGTTTCAAACGAAATACCAAAATATCAAATACTATATATGGATAGATGTAGACTAGGGGGCTCAACCGGCATGAATTAAGTATCGATACTTCGAATCGATGTTAGAGAATTCGATATTACATGTTGTGTTTTTTATACCAGACTCCCTACCCTGATCTTAAACCTGCTCTTTCCTTATGTCTTCTTCTCTTATGTTCACTCTTTCTTATGTGACATAATAGGTACTTCTTACCCAAAGATATTTTAAACTTTAACAGAATCTGTCATTATCTGATAACGAGTTTTTAACTAGAGCGAATTAGAATCCAAGAAGTTCCTGATTGACAGGGTCGAGTATATTTTATTTCAGGATTAAATATCGATGTTTAAGGCATGATGAACTTCACTGACGATTGGTTGTATCGTTGGTGTAAAAAGGATAAATATATAAAATTGTTTCATGAGTAAAGGAAACGGATATGGTTTAAAAGAAGGTTGAAATGATAGAATAGTGCAATTCTCTCAGTCCTCAAGTCGATCCATGTGCCATTACCCAATCCACACCGCTGATTTATACACAGTGGATTTTACAAAGGGGTTGTGAAGTTGGTAGAGGGTTGGAAACTAGAATAAAGAGGGGGGGGGGATGGTATTCAAACTGTTATGGTAACGTACTTGAATACTGGAAGAGATCAGTGAAGGACAATGTTTGTTAAGATGGATACAACTTATTTTCTATTAGAAATAAAACTTAGCTTACTTTATTAAAATATCTTTAGTTTTTTTGCTGTTGCTGAGCAACGTACATTGCTGAACATGTTTTGAATCATTTCTTCATTTCTAGTTGAATTTTCTTAGTGACAAATAGCAGTAACTGAAGACTGAAAGCAGCTGGTACACTCTTAGATGGCTAGCTTTCTTTTACTAACTTCTAACCGTTGCCTTTCAAATTGCGTAAATTTTTTTAAAGGTAAACGCCAATATCTCAAAGACAATTTAGTTACGAATGTATTTAACAAACCAATCTCTCTAATAAACGCCTCCCTAAATAAATAAGACACTTTACATTCAAAAGATTCCCCATGATTCGTGAATCTGTTTCTCTATTCCCTGGGAGTACTGCACGACTGCGAATGCGACTGCTAACTTCCGAGTGTCGTGTACTACTGCTAAGCAGTTATACCTATAAACTGAACTTCTTTATTTGACTTTTCAAATCAGACCACTAGAGGAACTGACTTGGGCTGACTTTCACAGTTTCACTTTCTATTCATATTACGTCGTTCACCTATATTCTATTTCACAGAATTCCCTTTCTACCATCGAATACTCTAAACCAAGTAGCTACACGTGCATTGTTCGCATTTAGAGGGCGGATTGACACCCCCAACATCGGGGGTGAGTAGTGGATTCCTTGTTTTCAATCAACATTTAAAATGAATTTATATGTTGCGAAATAAGTATCATTTCTATTTACACATACGAAATATTGTTCGACTGCTGATTTCAATTCGAAACTACAATACGAATATAACGGGAAGAACAAGATTGCTTATATTGAATTCTTGTTGAATTCAAATTAACTTTGCTACTTTTGATTTGAGTTATATATAGCATGTGTACCAGGTATACCATAGTAACGATCTCTATATTTTCATGCATAACAGCTGAAAAATAAGTATGTTAAGTTTGCATATTTAAGTTTTGTTGACTCTTGTAACTATTTATATTTAATTAAAATTATTGTAATAAAAAAACATTGTGTAACATTATACTTAGACATTTGTTTATATCTCTTATAATTTATATCTCCAGTGCAAGAAACGTTACAAAAATGTAGTGTAACTCTATATAAGTGTCAATTCCTTTTATTAAATTAGTTCATCTACCATTATCCTTGTCATCGATGTTTCTAAGCCTAGATGCACACTGAGAATAACGTTGTCTTTAAATAGATATGCATTGGCCATAGAAAAAGTGAACCACCCCAACTTAAAAAGGTTTTCAAGTAATTGATTTATCTTTCTAACAGATAGATACAATGGTTTCTATTTTCTCTAAAGTCTGCATATACTTCTATGCTTATCTAAAGACAGTATTGTCTTTAGTGTGCTCCTAGCCTAACACCACATATAAATTTCGTTATCCTTCTTGACTTACTTCAACTGTCAATATTAAATTTAAAACAATGTAATGTTATTTTTAAATATAAAATTTTCCAATTTGTACGATATTACTGTATATCTTGTTCATCCACACACCTCCTCTTACCCTTTAAAACCACCCTTTCCTCTCACTCTCTCATCCACTCACTACCACAGTTGGTTTCTTGGCTTCTCTATGTCACGAGGTTCCACTTTTCATCAAGCACTTTATGTTTTCAACACTTCGTTTTAATAAAGTGGCGCTGTCTACAGGTATTACTCAGGCTAGAAATGTAAATGTGTTTCTTATGGTGAAATATTATACAGCTAATGGATACAACCACCCCGTCTTCCTCTTCTTCCTCACTACTCATTGCTTGGCGTCACACTCTTCATCGTCATCTTATACTAACATCTCATACTTTTCTACTTTAGGAAATATATTAATGTAACACTTTTGTTAAATATTAGGTAAAGTTAAACACAAGCCCAAGCCCAAGCCCACACGTGGAAAATTCTCCAACGCCAATAAAATAATTCGTGCTAAGATGAAGCAAGTAAAGTGTACTAAATGATATTGAAACACCATGCGTTTTTACTTTCAAAAGTAAAAATTCAATTGCGTTCTTTGTATAATTTATGTAAATTGTAAGTAAGTATTTTTGATAATAATTGAAGAGAAATAAAATTTGATATTGGAAGTGTTATAAAAGTTAACAAGCACAAAGACGACAAATATTACTGATGATAAACTAAAGTACATGAATACCTTAAAAGATATAAAAGATAACTTGGGTTGTTGCGCGAGAATGCGAGGCCCCTGGCGGTTACAGAAACCATCAAAAGCTGAAGTTTCCAGTTTAGTTTGTCGCCATCTTTCCTTGCAATAAACCAAAACTATAATTTTTGGATGATGTACCTCAAAGTGCAGAGGATATGCATTCCTAGCACGTCGAATAACTATTGTAGATATGAAATGTATGTGTGTATGGTATGTCATCAACTCCTTCAAGATTTCAGAAAATAGAATAATTCAGATAATTAAATCTGGAACTAATTAAAACCGGAAAACTTTAAGCATTTCGTGTCATGAAAAATGAGGGGTTAATTAAATAGAGGCGTTAAGAGTTGAGAAATTTAAGGGTTGAGGGTTAGATGGTAAAGGATTAGTGGATTTAGAAGCCGCACACTGAAGAAGGGCGAGGAGAGGTGTTGTACGATGGGTTATGGAAAGTTAGCGGGTTAAAAGTCTGGACCAGACATAGAACTGGGACTACTACAGGGGTAGACGTAACAGGGTTGTTTTGGATTTTACGATAAATATTATAATGTACTAATGTTATTCCGGATTTATTCATGTACTAAACAATTTGCATAACGTACACTCACTTGCAATATTTTGTCGATATCTAAATTGTTCAATTTTGAAGATATATGGACTAATCTTTTTTCTTTGTTACAGATTTCGTACCGGGATTTTGCACCGCTCTTATTGCTGTAGAAGACAATTTAACGTTGACAATTAACAATTGATTATTGTGCAAGTGCGTCGCGTTTGCATAGACTTTGTGTAGTGTTTAGTGTAAGTGCAGTGTTAAACTATTTGAATCAGGAAGGATATAGCAGTTCCTGATTATGCCTGGAGGTGTCTGGCTTTAGGATATTAAGAAAAAGGTAAAATTCTAAATTAATCTCATATACAGATAATTAAAATTTAATCTATTTTTATGATAGTAAACTTATTGTAATCTTAACGATTTCTTCTTGTTGTTTCAGGCTCACATCAGGTTTCTACAGCTGTAACAATGAGTCCCAAGTAAGTGGAACTAAGTTCTAAGCATGGCTCCGCCCCACTAACTGAAATCACTTGCCTTTCAGACGTTTTAACAATGTTAAATATGAAAATGATTATTAATCTTGAAAGATATTGGAGTCTGTTTCAGATATCTTCAAGATGGATTTCTTTTGGATGCTGCTACTTCATATTTTAAAACTTAAAACTGAGATTAAAACAAAGGTAATAATTTTTTTTTATCAATTATAATCTATTTATTTCCCTTAATATTATAATTTTAAGAAGGAACCCAAATTGTGATATTAAAATTATTATATTTCTTTTTTCTTTGTACGTATCGATCGCTCTAATACTATGTTATTTAAATAATTGTTTACGTCAGCCGTATTACTTAGTCATTACCGTTTACCCCGTTGCAAAGCGACGTTTGTTTTGTGTGTATGAAAAAATTCGTAATTTTATTTTAAATTGAAATATTTGGCTAGAATATAAGCGTATGTTAATCTAACAATATAACATAGGATACAAATAAGAGCTTATTTCTAAACTTTAAATTTGTCTTTTTCCTGTTTTTCTTTTTGTTTCCTCTACTTTAGAATATGCTTTGTTTTGTTTTCCCTAACAAATAAAAACATTAAATAAAAAACTTTAAAAAACTTGGAAATATATGCTGTAACAAGCAACGCAGTAATTAACCAAATCATTCAACAAAAACCTCCAATGACAAGCGGCGCCCTTACTGGCGAACGGGGGTGGTGTTTTTCTGTTCCATCTCGATGTTGTCTAATGGACTCACTGAACGATGGCATAAAACACATTTCTGAAAATATTTGGTAGGATGAGGATAAGGATGAACAAGAGTAACAGCAAGAGCACCCTACCGACATCGACACAGGCATGAACCGAACGGAAGAAAGACGTGCCTAGCAAACATTAATCAATTGTTCTTCGTTTCAAGGAAATTCCTATACCATGTACAACAAATTGTGTTTAGTTGTAGTATTTATGGTTCGAGTAGCGATACGGTACCGACATATCGAAGTGGAGTACGATACTTCCTGCATCCAGAAATAAATGAAGTAATCTGTGAACGAAATATGTAATGATTCGAACATTAGATGTACGAAAATTGATAAACTGCTACTACGAATGCTGGAAAGATGATATGGATGGAAAGAAGTGGAAAACGAGAGGGGGATTTACTTTCTATATTCTATATTGTTTCTAATATCATTACAAAAGTTGATGAGAAGTAATAATTTTAACATAGTTGCTACGTTTCTATATTTTTTCTTTATACGGATGACGTCTCTCGAAGTGTTACCAATTAGAAACGCTGTAGCTTCGTCAATTGTGAATAGTTTTATTTTATATTTTGAGAAAATGTTAAAAAAATATTAAGAGCCTTATTCTGTAAACTATTTCCACCGACCAAATTATAAGGTCGCCTTTAACGGTGACTTTAAAATTTTCCTTCGCTGTATTCTTTAGAGCTGTCAAACAATTCGAATTATAATTTGAATTTCAGTACAAATTTTTTAATACACAGTATTAAAAAATTTGTATATGTATAGTCATATGAATATACAAATATAAATATATCAGAAAGTGAGGTTATGTTGCTTGTCAATTGACATGAACAATTTACATGTATTCGTACTGATCATGCGTTTTAATTCCATTTGAATATTTCTCTTCAAGTACGACGTAGAGACCAACTTGCGAGACTAACGCTTGTCAAAATATACACACAACAAGTTTGAATGACGTTCCACAAGTGCATTTATTGCAGCACATACTTGCCTGAAGTGAATGCAATATTTTCGTACTTCCGTATTTAAAATAAGCACTGGTTATATGAAATTTAATGTATTACAACACTGTCTTAAAATGATAAATAAAAAGATTTACAATTGACTTAGCTACAGCAGTTTTAATTAGTAACAGAGACCGACGGTATTTAGATTACACTGCGCCTAATCCTGCTGTGATTATCGAAGACATTTCAAGAAAGGATGACTCCTAGTACCAAGCAAGTTTTATATTAAGAAAAGGCAAAAACAAAAAGAAAGTCGTTTGTTCGACCTGTGCAAATTTTTTTTTAACTATCGTGACTAATTCAATAATAATTGTTTATTCATATATAGCAGGCTTTTATAAAATTTAAGAGTAAGCATTCAACCTAATTGTTTCTAATTTCATAATTGGATTAAAAAAAAATATTTTTTCTTGATGTGATTAATACATATTAGCAGGCCGGTCTAAAAGATCTCTGTAATATTAGCAATGTAAAAAAGCAAAATAAATATGAATTAGGGAATTTATCCCTTAAGGATAAGGTTTGTTACTGCAGTCTCCCATCACCATCACCTTCACCATCACCATGTAACAAACATCTCTTCAGATATGAGCTATGAATATAAAGTAAACATGAAAGGAAATAGATTGAAGTATAAGGGTCAGAAAAGAGAATTTGATAATGAAAATACTTTAAGTGTGAGTAAGATAGATATATCTATAAATAATGAGTACGAAAGAGACTTATAATGTTAATACAAATTAGTGATGTAATTATTTCAAGAATTACGTATGGGAAAAGGAAAATATATGGAGTGAGTTTCTAATTTTCTGCTTATAGCCAATGTAATTAGGATCCTTTATAGATAAAAGGACCAATTTTTGAATATACATTTTTGTGGTGAATACAATTCTAAAATTATATTTACGTATAGAGAAGGAGATGACAAATTGATGGTCAAACCTACTCTCTCTCCTATTTTGGTTGTCAATTTTATGTTTTAATTGGGAAGTAACTCGAAGATATAACTCACAGTGACGTAGCTACAGTATAGCCAGAGAAATTTGCATAATAAACAATGGGCTTGTGTCCTCATTTTTTAGTGGTAGATGTTAATAAATGTGTATTGGCGTGTCTATTTTATTAAATATCTAAATATTGACGGAGATATAGCAATTAAAAGTTTGAATTGTAGTTTTAGCGCTAGAAATGGTCAAACATATTTGTATGACGTGAAATGCATTTTAACGTAATTTGATATATAAATACATATAGCAGAGATTTATGAGCTGTAAAGTTGGTAACCTTACATAAGGATTGTGATGTCACATGCACTTGGAATGTGTACAACGTTGAATCCCTTTAATAATTAAAGAGACAAAATGACTTTTTTAATTGTTAATATCTCTTAACATATAAGGAGTTATTAAAAAATAATTGAACATTTGAGGTTTTAGTAACCCACTTTATCAATATATAGTACACTTTTATAGAAATTAAGACATAGGACACAACCCCATTGTGCACTAACTATAAAAATAATTTTTTTTTCTATTCAGTTTAAAGCCGTTATCGCTGTTTAAAGCAGCTACTTCTTTATGTGTAACTAACTCGTGGTGATATCGTATTTATAAAAAATAAACCGAGCGAAGCCTGATACTTTGACTAGTGTATTTATATAAATGTATATAAAAAAAGCGTAAAGCTAATTAACTCCTTGTCCACGAACAAACATTTGCGAAACGAGACAAAAAAAAGGAAGAAAAAATAAACAACGAAGTTATCTCCGACAGGTGTCAAGAAATAATAAAAGTGAAATGTTATTTCTCAAAACATCAACTGATAAAGCGTAATACAAAGTCAATTTACGTCGGAACGTAATCTAATTTACCGGCACACGATGCTAACACAATGTGTTTCTTTTTTTTTTACTTTTTGTGGTTTCGAAAGAACATAATGTACTATACCTTCTATTATTTAAGATGACTGTATTGGTAGTATTAAATACCATACTGTAGTGAAAATTCAATTATTCATTCGAATACTTTTTTATTTTTGAAACGCAATTGCTTATATTGGTGTATTGATCTGAAATCAATAATTATTTTCATATTTAAGTATTTATTTAATGTTTCTTGCCGTTACGCCTTATATTCCTATAATTAAAATTCATTTATTACTTACTGATATCAAAATAAAAGAATCATCCTTGTCTTTATTCTCTACTAGTTTTCATTCCTTACTTTATTGTGTTTTACATCCTTCGCTTCTTTATTCCTACTTTACCGCATCCTTTTTTGCTTCATCTATCTTTTTCGTTTTCTCTTTTCCAGCAACGCTTCTTTTACTTTATATTTGTTTTTCATTATTTGTTTAAACAATTAAGAATTAAACTAAATAATAAACTAATGTTTTTTTTTTCTAATTGTTACAGGGTCGTTCACTTCGAAATCCTAGGAGGCTATAAAAGACGTCAATGTGAGTGATAAATTTATATTTTTAAGCATGTTTTTGATGAAGCTAATTATCCCATATTCCGAAATCCCACTTCTGATATTAAAATAGATTTGAATCTGAATTCAAACATATTCTTTGATGTTCTTGACTAACAAAAATACATTTTAAGCATAATTAAGGCAGAATATTTTCTTTTTTTCCCCGTTTTTCGTCGCTATTAGCTTGAAACACAATTTGGCAATCAACTCTCAAAAGTCATTTGCGCACGTAGCAGCATAGAAAAAGGCACTTTCATGCTTGTTTTAATTCTTGTACTTCCTTGAGTAACAAATTTCTTCGTAATTCTCCCAGATTACCATAATGAACTTCTTCTCAAAATTTTTCCACTTATTCATACGTTTTTGGATTGGACATTCACCCTTATGGATTTACCCTTTACAAATTATATATTATGTATTTATATAAATGTAATACAAGGCATGATAAATTTCTTTTGAGCTACAGAACAAATAAACACAACGCGATTCAGACTGTTCCCTTTCAACCCCGCAACCCCGAGACTACCATCACCATCACCGCTGACACCGCCATCTCTTGAAGTCAAGCTCAAACAATTCCCACGGTACTTAGCATTACTCTTTTAGTGAGTAATCGTATCTTTATATGAAGTGCTTATTTGAGCCCTTAAGATCATTATTGTTAAGAATGTTTTCCTTTTCTTATATATATTCTTCTTCTTATTTTTTAATAGTCGCTATGTATATTTTGTTTTAAAAACATTCACGGTGCTTTCAGACTTTTTAAAATGTGACATTAAAATAAATGAGTGTCGCTAATGTAAATTGACAAACCCTCCTGTGCTGTGAGTCCTGCGAGAGTCCTTTGAGTCCTTAAGACTGACTTCTTTTTACAAAGATAGGTTGTCTGTTTTATAGTTAAAATAAAAGTAAGAAAAAGAAATTTTAATTAATAAAAATAAAGTATAACATTTTTTTGTGTTTATTTTTTAATTAGTTATCTTGGATAAATTCGTGCGAAGAGCCAAAACGAGGAATCGAAACATTTACTTAGGGTAGCAAGTTCTTTGAAAGTCTCGTCAGATGATCGTTAAGGAATTAAGATCATATTTTATTATATGTATAAAATAGCGTCCTTACTAATTCTCTAGTCATATAATATTTTGTTGGAGAAATTTAACACAAAATTTAATATATTTAATTTCTAAAATTTCTTCAACATCATTTGTTGGAATCTCAATAGAGTAACTATGCCAGTTCTGGCGTACAAGAAAGTTACTTGTTGGTAACCTTGTCAGATTCAATCCCTTTGCTTATTCTTAAATCTGATTTTTTACAATTCACACTAGCTAAACCTGGCTTTTCTGCGACTAACAAACATACTTAAGATGAATTTTTACATATAAAGAGTTTTCCACCATGTTGTATAAGTACCGCGTTATACGAAGGCCAACTATACCAGTACAATAACATTGGTAACAAATAATAACATTGGTAAACACTAGAAATACCTTAAAATAACACAGCGAGTTTACTCGTGCATATGTATTTTTTGTTACAACATTTGACTGAACAAATTCTAATTTAGAATGAATGATATATGAATGAATATATCGGTATTTCCCACAGCTGTGTAGTAGTGTTAGTGTGTTAAGCTTTAAGCTGTTTGTAGCATATCTTTCACATTCCTTGTCAGTCTAAGAGAAAAGCTCTTTTGTTTGAAAAGCAATGTATTGTGTGTATTGAAAATAATATATACAGCAGTAGCGTACCATGAAATTACCTACGTTTATTTGCCCTTCTTGTTTAAAGATTTACCTCAGTTTCAATGGGCTTGTGTCCTATGTCTTAATTTCTATAAAAGTGTACTATATATTGATAAAGTAAGTGGGTTACTAGAACCTCAAATGTTCAATTATTTTTTAATAACTACTTATATGTTAAGAGATATTTACAATTAAAAAAGTCATTTTGTCTCTTTAATTATTAAAGGGATTCAACGTTATACACATTCCAAGTGCATGTGACATCACAATCCTTGTGTCAGGTTACCAACCTTACAGATCATAAATCTCTGCTATATGTATTTGTATATCAAAATATCAAATATTACTTACAGTTATTTCAAGGAACAATAAAATTCCAATATTATGTCTGCCGTAACAGGTTTAAATAAAACAAAAACTTATTATTCTTTGATTTGACTTGATTATTTCGACTACCAACAGCTACAAAACATTACTACAGCACTGACCACTCAACAAATAACTGACGTTAAAATGCATTTCACGTCATACAAATATGGCCGACCATTTCTAGCGCTAAAACTACAATTCAAACTTTTAATTGCTATATCTCCTTCAACATTTAGATATTTAATAAAATAGACACGCTAATACACATTTATTAACATCAATTTCAATCAATAATTGAAAAATCGACCACTAAAGAATGAGGACACAAGCTCATTATAATTATTGCTGTGATGCACGCCACTGTATACAAAGCTTCAAACTTCTCAGCCAGTATAGAAGGTACATATTTGTGGTACCAGTTATTCACAATTTTACAAAAAAATAGCTTTTATCTTTTGAAATACTCTGTAGTTTGCTATTAATAATAATTTTATTAATAATTGCAAGCTGCTCTTAATGACAAGAGACAAAAAGAGAACTGAAAAAATTTAAGGCATTCCTAGATTATTTGAAAATATATCCTAGGCGCGATTATGCATGTCTGATATTTCAGAATACTCTAATTTAGTATTTTCTTGTTCATGTAGTATTTGAATGTTATTAATTGTTCCTGGGGATAAGTCTTAATGATTGGCGATTACTTGCTCGGTGGCTATGATAGATACATAGATCTTGTCGAACTAGGACAGACCATAGATACTGAAACTAGTATAGTGTGTCCAGAGGCCAGACAGACCTAGAGCACGACAGACTGATGTGTGAAATATATTTTGTCGACGACGGTGATTAATTGCACTGTGATTAATTAATGTTCATGCGATGCATTTGTTACCATTAATATATATATATATATATATACAGGGTGTCCCAAAATTCAACGATAAGCTGGCACCAGAAGGTGGTCCTGCTCATGACTACACAAGAAAAAAAGAAAAATAGTTTTTATCTCATTTTTTAAAAAGACATTTTTTTTTCGAAAATCGATACACCTTAAGATGTTTTTAACTACCATGACCACAATTTTTCAAATATTTCTAATTATTTTTTGTATCGGCAACCTAAATAGCACTGCTATCCACCACAACCATTAAAACTCCCAGAATGCTAGTAGTTTTTGCAACACAATTTATGAAATTTGGTTCTTGTTTAGAAATAGTATGCATAATTTTTTTTTATTGCTAGTTTTCCTGGAGTATTATACCATTTTGGAATCCTGAAGAGTTGCGCCAATTTTTAAAAAAACTTGCCATAGTAGTCTTCATACTTTTTTTTTACACCACGATGAGTTAAAGTTGACTGAAAGTAAAAATCTTTAAAAAATTTAGGAAAAAAAATAATTTCGATTAAATTTTGTGTAAAAACTACTAGCATTCTGGGAGTTTTAATGGTTGTGATGGATAGCAGTGCTATTTAGGTTGCCGATACAAAAAAAAAATTCAGAAATATTTGAAAAATTGTGGTCATGGTAGTTAAAAACATCGTAAGGTGTTTCAACTTTTATCGTTGAATTTTGGGCTTATCGTTGAATTTTGGGACACCCTGTATATATATATATATATATATATATGTATATATATCAGGTGTTCAATATTAAAAATATTTTTTTCTTATTACAGATTTCTTACCGGAGTTTGCACCGTTCTTATTTCTGCAGAAGACAATTTAACAATTGATTATTGTGCAAGTGCGTCGCGTTTGCATAGACTTTGTGTAGTGTTTAGTGTTAGTGCATTTAAATCAGGAAGGATATAGCAGTTACTGATTATGCCTGGAGGCGTCCGGCTTTAGGATATTAAATAAAAGGTAATATTCTAAATTTATCTCAAATATAGATCTCAAATTTAATCTATTTCTATGGTAATAAACTTATTGCTATCTTAACGATTTCTTCTTCTTGTTTCAGGCTCACATCAGGTGTCTACAGCTGTAACAATGAGTCCCAAGTAAGTGGAACTTAGTTCTAAGCATGGCCCGCCCCAGTAACTGAAATCACTTACCTTGCAGGCGTTTTAACAGTGTTAAATAAGAAAATGATTATTAATCTTGAAAGATATTGGAGTCTGTTTCAGAAATCATCAAGATGGATTTCTTTTGGATGCTGTTGCTTCATATTTTAACACTTAATTGCGAGTATCGCAGAGAACTGAGGAAGGAATGAGATTAAAATAAAGGTAATAATCCTTTGTATCAATTTATAATTGATTTATTTCCATTAATATTATAATTTTAAGAAAAGTTAATAGTTACATAATATGTATATTAATATATTTATTCTTTTTTTGTACGTATCGATTGCTCTAATAATTTGTTATTTAAATTATTGTTTATAATAAATAAAATATTAAATAAACCTTAAATACACGTTTGCCAAAATATATTACACAGCAAGGTATTAGAGCAATGACATATTTTGAGGTTATGTATGTTATGTGTTTCATATAAAAGTCTAACAGATGTCTCCTGCAACGATGTGTAAACCGCGAAATTTAAATAATTTTTAATGAAATATTTTTTAAACAACTCCAGTCGAAATCAATTAATTTTTTTGGCTAAATATATTTATTAAATCCTTTGTTATATTCTCTCATGGTTCCTAACAATAAATCTCTCAGAACAATTCAATATTTTAGATTTTATTGGTGATTATAAATACCTGACACTCCATCATTTCCATGTACAACTACAAGCGTATATTTGATTGTATACGTGAGCTTTATATGTTTAAAAGTCAATTATTTTAACACCTACAAATTCTAACCTAAAAACATTCAAATAAAAGTGTTGGGGTAAATGAATGGTCAGGATTAACGTACATCTTGTTTGACAACCCCTTTTGTTTCTGTATGCTTAATACTTGGGGGTGTTTTAAGAGCACTGGGTGGTGTTTATAGGGTTGCTTGATTGGGGCTGTTACTGACAGCTACTCAGACTACTACTAATCTATAGAAAATTGTTGGTTTTATAGAAAACTGAACGGTGGTAATGACTAGTGATGTAATAATTAGTTAGGTCCTAAAATGAGTTCTGCTTCCTGTCCTCGATTCGAGCACGCCTAATTTAAGATTCAATTTTACCTTATAATGTTTTTTACTTTTATATAGTAAAATGACGTCACACTTCGTTTAGTCTGGGATAAAACAAGTTTTTTTTTTAATTTAAAAAATCACGTTTGCGCATTTGAATAAAGTTTCTCTTATAAACTATATATTGGTTGGATATTCGCGCCATTTTTAAATGCCACACTCGATTAATACTATATAACCTCAACAAGTAATAGAATTCCTAATTCCCTTATATTAAAATTAAGCAAACGGTTTTGAGTTAATCATTTTATTCATAAGCTTTGTTTGTATTCACACCAACACCACCATCCATAACCACCACCATCCCCATTACTTACCCTCCACTGGCTGCATTGTGAGATATGAGAGTTGAAGGGGTAGAATGACGCCTAAGGGTATTAAAAAAAACCACCCTGTGTATTAGGTGTAGCGGAGATGACAAGATTAATGAAAGTACACGTAAATATCACGAGGAGGCGCACGTTACATTGTTACATGATGCTTATAGATGGCGGTAGAGGCGCTGTACACAATATAAGAATTACAACATTAAAATTATGAAGAGTGAATCCAGAAAGTGGATAATTTGTTGCAGGATATGAGAAAGTGTTTAAGGTATATGTGTACCCATAAAGAACTGATACAAAAAAAAACAGAAATATTTGAAAAATTGTGGTCATGGTAGTTAAAAACATCTTAAGGTGTTTCAATTTTCGAAAAAAAAAAATATTTTTTTCTAATTCCTAAACAAAATGAGATAAATTTTTTTTTTTTTTTTTTCTTGTGTAGTCATGAGCAGGACAACCCTCTGGTGCCCGCTTATCGTTGAATATTGGGACACCCTGTATAGTTAAACACACAAAGTTGAATATAGTTGACGAAAGCTCTCTCCTCGATATATTTCTATTAGTTAGTAAAGGTAATCTTCATCCCCATCACATAACTCGCCTTCCCCCTCTCTTCTCCTGGTGGTATTATTCTTTTGAATATTTTTCTTTATTTGTAGCGATCGGTTTACCTCGTTTGAGTATCGTCTGGTTTTTTCTCCTTAAACATATTTTTGTCGTAGTCACTTTTATTACGTCGTAGTTTACATAAATTTTCAAGAACCTTAAAAAGTTTTTCACAAAGAAAATATTCTGTTATTATAATATTAAAAAAAGGGAATTTTCAACATCAAAGAGATACCCCGTATGTAAGATCTTTGTAACGTATACGTTTTTAATATATTGGATTTTTAATAGCATGTTAATAATAAGCTATTGAACTTATACTTTGAACGTTTCTTTTTTCATATTACACATATTTTCCAAACGGTTTTCCATAGATGGAAAAACATTTTGTTATAATTCGCTATTATGATTTTTTTAAAAATCCATTTCTAAATATACCTCATTTGTGAAATCGAAGAAAATATTGCAGTTCGCATCGTTAAAATGTTTACTGATAAATTGGCTCATTAAAAGCGGATTTCCGATATAAAGGAATCCGTTTTACAGAGGCAGCTCGTGTTAGGAGGCACAAAAATTTAATTCATTAAAAAAGTATGACCGCTTTAACCTTTCTCTGTTGTAAATTATAAAAGCCTTCGATTTTTGCGCGAGGGAGATAGAGAGGGATTCATTAAATGTAGCGGGCAATGTTCCATTTGGTCCACGAAACACCTATGTTTAATTTTCATGACGCCCCGTGCTTGTTGTCGACGTATAAACACAAAGGACTGTAATGTTATGACGGTGTCGGTCCAGGACAACAAAATCCAGTCAACTTTTGTAAAAAAATTCAATAATTTGGGTAGTTTTGAATTAGATAACTTGCTTAATTTAATTAATAGTTCAATTAATTTGATAGAGTAATTACTAGATCTGTAATTAAAGTGCACATGCTGTAATGTAATCTAGATACATTAACCATTTAGATACGTTGATTAGCCAGTTCTGTATTTGTATTTAAATCTGATTCGAATCAAATTTAGGTTTAAATCTTATTTGAATCAAAGGTTTAAACTTATCTTTTATTTATTTATATTATTGTACAACATATTAAGTTTATTGTGTAAAAATTTGAAGTCGATTGAAGTAAAACTGTCGGAGATATATGTAGAGTTTTAAGTGTTCACCTCTCTGGTCTGTTTCGTCTTTCTTTGAAACTTTTAAATGCAGTTTCTCATGCATAGTCGGTGCCCTCTCTAGCTCAAAATGTACTGGACCGATCCTTTTGAAATTTTGCACATTCTTTCTTTACATAAATGCCGAGGTAACGCTGTCGAGTTTTTTTTTATTTTAACGTATTTTAAAATAACAAAGTTCTGATTTTTTTCATGAAAAATCGGTATTTTAACTTTTAAGTGCTGTAAAAAATTGAAAAACAATAAAAAAGAAAAACTCGACAGCGTTACCTGCAGAAAGTTATCCACTAATGAAATCATTTTGGTTTTTCGATTTCAGAAAATCCAGTGATGAGTTATGAGTGGCACCGCAATGTTACTTTTTTTTGTGACGTCTGCGGAGATTCGCTATCTATGACTCATTTCTTGATATTTATTTATGAAAATTTCACAAAGTATTCTTCAAATGTCATTTTATCATGTAGTAATTATAGAAATAATATCTAAAATTTGCTTATTGTTTATCGTTTTGACTTTAAACACGTTGACTGGACTATAGGGTAATACAAAATAACATAATACACACCAATACAAACCGAGACACCTACGTTACGCGTTACATGTTACCCGTTACACGTTAACGTTACGAGATTGTGTTATTAGTGTCCATAAATTTAATTGTTAATACACTGCGTCAGCCTCATTCAACAGTATTTATGTAGTGTTAACGTGAATAATATATTGCGGCCGGCGTAAATAACGGACGACGCCAACGCCGGCGTTCACCGTTCGCGGGTGGATGAAGAGTGAGTGAAGAGTGGCGAATTGTGAAATGACGGCAACGGGATGATCGTGAAATCAAGGGAAAGAGGAGGAGAGGGCCTGTTGTTGGGAAGGTAAAATCATAAACGCTTGTTTACGAACAATATGTAGATTTAATTTTGTTAGTGAAATGGATTTGCAACAATAAGAATGGTTTAGGTTTGTTCGCGTTGCATGCACACGCGTTGTATACTAAATCCGTCGACAGATTTTTGTTTCCAGGAAAATGATGGTTGTGAAATATTATCCGTAATTAGCAGAAATGGTTACTTAGACTGTACACCTTAGCATATACAAACAAAGTTGTTTACTTGAGACGTAATAATAAATAAGAGATGAACACCTCGCAAATTAAACGCAAAAAGGGGCATATGCGTGATTCAATGCAACAGTATATTTATTTGTCAAAAGGCAGTAAAATAAGTCGGGTAACTTTTTTATGTTAGATGAGCCTTAAATACACATAACAATATTTAGCGGGTAATCTCGAAATTATGATTTCTTCCTTTGTTGCCGCATTAAATTTAATTTTATCTAGTGTACATTTTAAATGTGTGGTGCATTTATTTGATAATATAAAATAGATACCACACGAAAGTTTTACATGAGAAAATTCGCAGAATTCATAATATTATCAATTCCGCCATTTAATTAATTTTTAACTCGACTGATTACAAAATCATACAACAATGACAGATTCATTTCGTTATTCAAAGGTTGTGTATAATTCCCATTATGTTCGGTGACAGCCAGACTATCACTGTAACAGTGTGTGTGTGTGTGTTCGTACCCCGTATTACATTCTGTTTTCTATTCACTGTTCAATTTTCATATGACTCTGATCATTTCGTATTATATTAAAACCAAATGCAAATCCATTATCAGTATCGTTCACTGAGTGACACTAATATGTTGAATTAAACCAGCTTCGAAGTATGATATGTTCCTAGACTCCTCCAAATGTGGTAAACATTAGTAGCTGACAATGGTAAAATAGCTTAGTTACGCTGATGTCTATTTTTATGGTACTTCGATTATCATTATGGTACTTCTATGTTGACTCTCGGCTCGTGTTGGTAGAGACAGTCAAGCCGATCGCTCCTACCTATGCACCCATTAATAATGAAGAAATTGGCCAAGCCATTTAGTAATCCAACATATTCAAGTTTTCAATAAGTCTTCAAAGATTAATCCAGTGACTGCAATAATTATATTTTAGTACGAACAGAAACTTTTAACGCGTATGTAATACTTTTATTATTATTATTTATTATTATTAATATTATTATTTTTTTTAATGTTTGTGCCACTACATTATTGTGCCTAACTTCATTTCCGTCCTCCTGCTACTGTCCCTCCTGTTTCTACTCTGCCATTCCTTCTCTTTCCTAGTTCTTTTTCTCTATCTCCGCAATCCACCTCTTCCCTTCACTTTCGGCATTACATTCTTCTGCCTTAAAAAGATTTAAAAAGCTTCAGCCTTCCTTCTTCTAATTATTTCTGTCATCCATCTGTTCCCTTCCTTGCCCCCTTTTAAGAGCTGCCCAATATTCATCTCACTCCCTAGTTTTTCCTTACAATCAAACTTAATGTGCTCCAGTGTTTCGTCCTCCGTTCCACACACTTTTATTATATAATAGTTAAATAAATGTTGGAAATCGTTGATATATTCAAACCCCACCCCCTCCCCCTCACTACCTCATTTCACAGCCCATTCAAAAACTTTATACTTCAAATGATAAACCGTTTTGTTTACATGAATTACTTCGTTAAGTAGATATTTTGTTATCATAACGCGGGTCTCGGTGTTCGGTGCATGATTTAAATGATGAAACACACACACACACTGCTCATACTTTGTTTTCTTGTATTTTGTTAATTAATAAACCACAAAACTCACTCATTTAATATTGCTTTGTTAAATGCGTCTACGCATTACGTAAAAGCTTATCGTTAATGTTCTGATTCATTTGCTATTGTTTTATCTTAAATTTACGTACATTCTGTTTTTTATTGACAGCAAAAAATAGACTAAAGATGGCGCAGTAATCAAGAGCGTTAATGCTTAATGTCAGAATACTCAAATAAATATTTAAAAAATGGAACTAGCTTGTATGTTCAAGTTTTGTTGACAAATATTATATATGTACTAGTATTGGATTATCATTCAATAATAAAGACTTGTGAAGCGGACTACCCTCACCAAACTAATAGAGCTACAGGAAAGAAATCATAGTACGATTCCGAGAAACACTTGATTCCTCTCTGATTTGTTGCGTTTACGCGGAACAGACTACTTTCTAGAAGCCTCCGGTTCAATCCCATTCCTTCTAGCGTATTTTTTTGAATAAATAAATTATGTAATTTGAAATTGCGGGGTCCAATTAACCGATATCTGAGGCGGCCCTGCTCAACGTGATCAATACAGTCCTCTACTTCAATCACCTGCACAGCGCTCCTGAATCGCAGTAAAATATTTTTATGGATTCAACTTTGATGATGCCCATTCACACGCCGTACTGACTGACTGCATTAATAACCATTGACAATTAATACGCAGCATAATGACTCATAAATCAGAGAATTAATATAGTGTAGCATAATTAAACATTATAATAAACGTGTTTATAATGTAGTCCGTAGTCCAACGTACCAGAACACTAGCTGTACGATGGTCTACGCCTGGCCTCTACGGCTCAACTCTACGCTTCTACGCTCAACGGTTGATAACATAGTGCCACTATGTTATTTCTACATAATAGTGAAAAGTCTGTAACAGTTGTAGTCAAGAAATGGTTCGGGTATTACATCTTTGTAATTGTGATACAGGATATCAAAAAGATTTCATTTAATATAATACAGACATATATAATACAGTCTAGCATCAAACATCAATGCTCTCGTCCTTGCACTACCTCTGTACACCTGATTGGTAAGAGATTGCGGCCAAGTAAGAAACGACATCCCAAACTTTTAAGATTCTTGACATAACTCTTTTAAATGAGTTATCCTAAAAACAAATGAACGATACTGTTTAACAAAAAATTAATTAATTAAATTTTAATTATAACTACTTGCGGGATGGGAGAGGAAAAATTAAAGTACATTAAGTATAGGTGTCAGGATAAAGAGGAAGCGATTTAAGCTTGGAGAAGTTATTGCAAAGAAAGAGGGAAGGAAGAGTTTGGATGACAGAGGTAAAGAGAAAAAGAAGAGAGAATGAGGAGAAATTTTGTAAACTGAAGGAGTCATGAGGAACGATTTCAAGAGAAGAGAGGAAATTAGTTAGGTGGTGGAAGTAAGGAGAAGCAGTGGAGGAAGATAACAAGGGTGACGAACATTAAAAAGGAAGAAGAGACATTTTAGATCACTTTGGAAGCATTAACCCATATTTAACACGCCATTCTTTCTATTCGGCTGTTTACCATCACTGCTCTACCCACTATAACCCACTATTTAAGGTTTAAATGTAACGTGGGGCTGCGGTCCACTAATTTATGTGAATGTGCACATGTATTAGTATGTTGTGTTAATAGCCGTGCGTTAATAGGGGTTCTTATAAACATATTTTCGCTACCAAAAATTTCATTGTCTTCCTTCAACGAATATCTTACGACTAACTAACATTTAAGAACAATTAAACTTGTAAAATTAATTAAATTTGATTTAATTAAATGTTTTGCTTATATGTGATTTACATTCTGAACTTTCTGCTATGGTTTACATATTTCAAATTTCTTAAAACTATTTGATTTAGCGAAATTATTTAATCTTATATTTAAGGACGTTCTCATAGAGCATAAGACAAATGATTTTCTTGTAAACCTCCCTAAGATGGTTATACTAAGGAAATGGAAAAAACCCCGCGCCTTAGACTATATATTTATTTATTGATACTGTCTGCTGATTTACTGATATTCATTTTATAATCTATTAAATATGTAAGTTCATTTAATGAGTTGATTACAAGTACCCCCTTCCCCTCCCTCCTTCGTCACCCTCATAATATAAACAGTCTATAAAGATTTACGACGTGCAAATTTTATAGTATTAGTATTTTAAATGGATCATTCGAGACTAGCTTATTGCTCCTGCTGACTTAATACGTTTTAGAAAAATTTTAACGATGAGTAAAAACAACCATCAATTTATATACAGGGTGTCTTACGCCAATGGTAAAATTTTAATTAAGAGAAAGGTATATCATTATATACAGCGAATAGCATTTATTGTTTAAAATTATTAATTGTTAATTTTTGTTCATGAAATGTTTTTCCTTCATTTCTAAAATATTTTTTTTTATTACAGATTTCTTACCGGGTTTGGCACCGTTCTTATTTCTGCAGAAGACAATTTAACAATTGGATTGGAGGAAGGATTTAGCAGTTCCTGACCTCGCAAAAGACATCGAGCAGTAGGACGTAATTGGAGAGGTAACCATCTTATTAACTATTTCTTGGTTTTACCATTTCAATGAACTTGTGGAAAATATTAACAAATTTCTTTTTATAATTATTAGAATACTTAAATCAGGAAGGATATAGGAGTTCCTGATCACGCACGGATGCGTCCGGCTTTAGGATATTAAAAAAAAGGTAATATTCAAAATGTATCTCATCTCTATTTCTATGGTAATAAACGTATTGTAATCTTAACGATTTCTTCTTGTTGTTTCAGGCTGACATCAGGTTTCTACAGCTGTAACAATGAACCCCAAGTAAGTGAAACTTAGTTCTAAGCATGGCCCGCCCCACTAACTGAAAAATCACTTACCGTACAGGTGTTTTAACCATGTTAAATATGAAAATGATTATTAATCTTGAGAGATATTGGAGTCTGTTTTACATATGTTTTGGAGGTTTTTTCAAGATGGATTTCTTTTAGGTGCTGCTGCTTCATATTTTAACACTTAATTGCGAGTACCGAAGATGACTTAGACTAAAATAAAGGTTATAATAATTCGTTAATATTATAATTTTAAGAAGGTAGATTATCTACCATATTTATCAAAATTTGATCGAACCCAAATAATGATATTAAAATTATTGTATGTGTTATTTCTTTGTACGTATATATATATATGTGTGTGTGTGTGTGTGTGTGGTTTACGTGGGTTGAGTGCGGTATCGGTATCACGTGTTCCACAGTGTTTTTTCTATGTTCTCCAAACATAATATAACAGATACATTTTATTTGCTTTCCCATTCCAATTTATTTGAAGAGTGTCTCCTATCATCCAGTATCCTAGTATCCCGCTATCCTGCTATCCCCAGTTGTGATCTCTTCCAAGTTCTCAGGGTGTGAACTCTGAACTCCAAACTGTGAAAGCACGAAGGGATCACGACCCTTGCCCTTACACTCCACCACCCCTACTTTCAGGATACGAGTAGACGAGTATGATAACCAAATGGAGTGAGAAGTGTCTTGTTCAAATTTATATTTTCATTTTTGAATTCTTTTTCCCCTTTTTTTTATTGTTTATACTTTATATAAAGGAAATTATCTTTATATAATTTAGAGTTAGTGTGTCAAAGAGAAATGGCTCGACTCGTTTTCCTCCTTTTTTTATGTTAAGGCTGAATATCATAAAGCGGTATGTTAATTTCTATTTATATATCAAATGGTATTTTAAGTGAATGGTAATTTTTTACTATATTTTCCAGTTGGATACTCTTAACACTGTTTAGGTTTTGTTCGAAGTGTGTAACAGTGATTCGGAAAAGCAGTTTTCTCAATTCGATTTTTTTATATGCAAAAATTGTAATATCTTGGATAAACTTTCAAAAAATATTCTAGAAAATATAATACTGCTTTTAGAAAAGCAGTTTTGCACGCTGGAGAACCAGCGCAGGTCGTGAATCAAATTAGTATGCAAGCACAGTCACGAATTTTTGAAATGAAAGCCAGACTTGCTTGGTCATGTATCGAAAATATTCTGCGTAATTTCTTGACGCCGGTTTTTACCAGAGACATGAATTGTTCAAACAACAAAAATAATAAACTTAATATTCTAAAGCCGGACGCCTCCATGCGTGATCTTTGCAGGTAAAGAATCCATATTTTTGACGTGAGATATTATTTGGGGGAATGGGTCATCAAATTAACTTTTAATTATGTCACAAATTTGATTTTAAATTCTTTTAAAGTCTTTTTATGTAACATATCTTAAAAATTTCAAAACGTTGCCTACATCTAAATAATAATAGAACGATATTTATTTTTCCATATTTTTCAACTCTCTGTGTAATATTTTAAGAATATAAATAACAGAATTAGCATATAAAAGCATGACCCCAACACCGACCCCGACCCCGACCCCACCCTGTATTTTATATATAAATTACATACAATGTTAAAAAGACAATAAAACAAAATACAATTTATTCTTAAAATGTATATACTAACATATTTCATAGTCTCCTGTATAGTAAAGTTTTTCAAAGAGTAAATGTCACTTTATGTAATATACTCTACAGTCTACTGCAGTGGTTCTCAAAAATAGTTACCGTGGTCAATTAGCGGGAAATTCTACGTACAAACACTTCTTTAAAAAAAGTTTTCGCCGCCTCGACAAACTTTTATGGGTCGACGAAAATCGCATTAACTAATAAACGGATTGACCGATTTAAAAATGGCTCTCAGATTTGGAATCAGCGGGAAATTTTACGTCATTATGATTTAGTAGAGTGCGTACTGCCATCTATTTCGCAGAAATCCATACACGAAAAGTTACAGTCATGAAAGAGCAGCACTACTGGTGGTTATTGTATCAACTACGCAAAACTGTTTCACTCTCGAAATCAACAATGAACTTGTCAAATTTTTTAACTTTTGTTAAATTTTGCAATCGATTTTTTAACTATTTCCTAATGATCTATCGGGTTCAATTTTTTATCATGGTAATGCTAATATTTAGTTAAAAATATGTTATTCATAATTTGTGGTTCAAAAGATATGATATTTCAAATACATAGTAAAAGAACAATTTACAAAAGAAAATATTAATTTTTATCAAAATATAGTTTGAGAATCTCTGGTATTCTCTCTACGACTTCCCCATATAAGTATGATGTATGCATAAGTACTTTATTTGGATAAATATTAATATTATAACTTTTATTTTATAACTTTTTTAAAAATAAACATCAAACTCTTTTAAGGGTTATTGTATTATTCGATATTGATATTTCAATTTCTTAAATTATTTTCTTATAGGTTTATATATAAGGTATATATATATATATATATATATATATATATATATATATATATATAAACGGGAAATTCGTTGAAACTTCTAGATAGATTTTAGCTCGCGTGTCTTTCAAATTATCAACCAATTGGC
This sequence comes from Panorpa germanica, assembly GCA_963678705.1. NCBI lineage: Eukaryota > Metazoa > Arthropoda > Insecta > Mecoptera > Panorpidae > Panorpa > Panorpa germanica. The sequence continues at coordinate 9,068,489 of OY783223.1, read as the reverse complement.
AATCAATACCAATACTAAATTCTTTAGCCACCACATGTGTTGGCAACATTGAGCACATAAACCTAAAGTTTGTACTCTGTACTTTCTTTTACATAAGTAAAACTTTAAAAGTAAAATAAACGAAAAGCAAGGTTAAAACTCGAAAGAAAACATAATCGATAAAGAAAACGTGTTATCAAACACTATGGAAAGAGTGTATGTTAGTCGTTGTTCACCTAAGAAGACGATAATGACAGTCTTATTTATGTAGCCTGGAGCTGGACACAGGCAAGGAAGATGGCCTGTCCTGTTCTGGAGACTCCAGGCTAAATCTAACGCGACACATACTAAAACATTAGATTTATACAAGAAGAAAACTTTTTCTCGTCATGTTAAGTTTCTATGTAACTTTACGCCCTTAGTTTAAAAAGTTTTACAGTTATATTGCAGTTTAAATCGAAGTATATACATATATATATGTATATATATATATATATATATATATATATATATATATATATATATATATATATATATATATGTAAGAAATAACTGGTATATTGTAATATGTAGTGCAAAGAAAAAAAAATTGAAATAAATCTTCATGGTAGAAACTGATTGAAAATCCAATACTAAAGCAAAAATATCACATCTCCAATATTCCAGCTAGAATTCCAGCTTTACTCCAGCTCCAGCTCCAGAGCAATCCCGTTATTATGTGATAAACCATGAGGACGCGTGTCCGGCAGTCGCTTTATTGCAAACGTGATCGGTGGCTTCTCGCTATGATACGTTATTCGTAGCCAAATACTGACACACACACACACTTCTATTTAGAGATATACAGTAGACCCCCGTATAACGCGGATAATGTGTTATACGCAGCATGAAATAACGTTATAGAAACGTATAAATGTTTTTAATAAATGTGCAGTGTACATTTGCATATACAAAAATATACACTGTACTGATAATGTCATAAATGTATTATATAACTACTGTATTAAGATCTAAAAACAGTGAGAATGTTATTTACCGCACTGTACCGTCTTTTTAACTTATGTTACTCCCTCTCTCCTTTCGAGATCAAGTATTATAGTATTTCATTAGGGAGGGGATACATTTACCGTATAAAGATCTCGAACTGACTCTCATACTAGCTCTATATCTACATTTGCTTAATTTATTTGTGTATCACACTATATGTGAAGATGCGAAGGCATTACGTATGGGGACCCAATAATCGTCTCAAAACGACAGATGCTTTTGCAATAAAAACTTGTTTTCGGGAGTAAAGTGATAAGCGATTGTGCAAAAATGTCTTGATTATATAATAACTTTGAATGAAATTGTTGTTTTTCTTAATCAATACACAAGAGATTGTAGGGTTGCAACCCTCAGTATATGGGTCACCCTGCAATATAAAGGACACGGTGTAAGCGTTCAATGCTACGAAAACTTAAACCAATTCAATGTTATATATTTTCTCTCTTAGTAAAAGCAATTTTCAAAGTTTTATATCTTTTTGAGTAAAACAAAAAACTTATGCAGAAAAAGTTTTTTTTTTAGAAATGGTAAAAGGTTACAGATCGTTAGGTTTACTACCAAAGTGCCATTCTAATGTCAAGCTTTAGTACCCGGTATTGGATTTGTAAGGTTCTTGCACGAATTACGTGTACTGAGCACTGGATGGGGTTAACAACCTTTTTATAGTAGAATTATTTCCATAAGGTCAAAACGATGAAAGGAAGCATATTTTCGATAATGTTTTTTGACGACACAGTTAATATATAATTCTTTCTATAATTACTACATGATAAAATAACATCTAAAGAATACTTTGTAAAATTTTTATTAATAGATATCAAGAAATGAAGCATTGATAGCGAATCTCCGCTGACGTCACAAAAAAAGTAACACTGCGGTGCGACTCATAACTCATCACTGGATTTTCTGGAATTAAAAATCCAAAATGATTTCATTAGTTGATAAGTTTCTGCAGGTAACGCTGTCGAGTTTTTCTTCTTTTATTGATTTTTCAATTTTTTACAGCACTTAGAAGTCAAAATACCGATTTTTCATGAAAAAAATCAGAAACTTTGTTATTTCAAAAGACGTTAAAATTAAAAAGTCTGAAAAAAACTCGACAGCGTTATTTCGGCATTTATGTAGAATTATATTAATATTAAAGAATCGGTCCAGTAGATTTTGAGCTAGAGAGGATAAAAGCTAAGTGTCAGAAACCGCATATAAAATTTTCAAAGTAACACGAAATCAGACCAGAGAGGTGGAGACTTAAAACTCTATATCTCCGACAGTTTTACTCCAATCGACTTCAAATTTTTACACAATAAACTTAATATGTTGTACAATAATATAAATAAATAAATAAATGAAAAAAAAAGTGAATCCTGAATAGGAACAAGACGTGTTTAGAATGGAATAATTGCATTCAGTGGCAATGGGAAAGGGAATGGGTTATTAAGGTAAATGAGGGAGTTCAGGGGGCGACAGGATCATTGTAGGTTATCGTTGAGTGTCTTAACATGTGTAATAAATGAAATATTGAATTTCTACAAAAGAATTATGGTTTTGATTTGCAAACATAAACATAAATAGTCAATTGTTAACGTTTACCTCATATACGAGTAAAACAAATAGCATAAATTTGTATAACAAATACGTTTGTATGTATATAAAAAGATTGGTCCATGCAATGTACAAAAAATTCATTAACAAATAAAAATTCATAAATAAAAATACTGAAATAAATAAAATGTTGTCATGTAAAATGTTTCACAGCAAAAATAAAATATGAAAAAAAGCTTTTTGTTATATATTGTAACAGTTTTAAATTAAACAAATGACTTAATATTTTTAATTTTTCAAATATTGTACTACGGTGTTGTGTTGTTGTCCTGTGTGTCCTTTACAGATGACAGGAACTACGTAGGACGAGTTTGTCCTGTATATGTAAAATACATACGTTGTTTTAGATATGGTGTCCTATATTTTGTTTAATAACCTTATGCTCGTCAACAGTAACACGATGGACAAATTAATTTCATTGTTTTATGAGTCCCCACTGAAAAGGGTACCTGTCATTGAAGTTTGTAATGAATCTATAGAATGTAACCTTGTCGCAATCTCTACTAAATTAAAAATTTAGCTGTAAAGGTATTTCAGTACTGGACACGTAAATATTAATTTCATAATATCTTTCATGAAAATATTTGGTAAACTTTTTAAATCAATTAAATTTTAGAAAGATATAGCGTGCGCCTAGTGATTACTTTCCCTAGTGATGAGTCTGGCTTGGTTAAAAATAATTAGTAAACTAATACAAAAAAGCACAATTTTCAGAATGTAGCGCTGTATTCTATAGATAAAATACGCAGTTGCAGATGGCATTTAATGAAAGGGCACTTCAAACAAACTTAAAAATAATTCACATTAGACACATTTAATGTGTCGTGTAATAGAATCGTGTAATAGAATCTATAACATCTGCATATGACTTACTTTAAGAAAAGAGCCCCTAATGATTCGTTTTTAAATTCATTTCTGTAGAATGTTTAATTTAACTGTAGAATGTTAATTTATCTGGGTCTCCAGGAAGTTATACAGCAGCATTGTGCAAAAAGAGTGAGAACAAAGTCTGAACTGTCCTTGTTCTCCAAAAATAGTATAAAACAAAATTATAAGTATATCCATATCGATTTCTATTGTGCATACCTGAAGAGGAAGATGTTTTATCCGAGATCTAGTCCTATTTTTATTGTTTGGTTTAATTGTTGGTTCGTTACATTAGCTTATTAATCATAAATTAAAAATGATGTAGAAGCTACCCAATTGGCCTATCTATAGCTGACCACATGATATCAATGATTCGAAACGCCGATGCACAATACAAAGCTCGTTGTATCCGTTGGCCATGCTGTAGCCGTAGCCGTTACGCTACGCTTTGCCGTTAGCCCGTTACAGTGTTAGCTGCTACGCCGTTACAGACTGTTGTATAGCGTTGTTTGTATGTTTGTACTAGGACCAGCGACTAGCGAGTAGCCCATACATCACTAGGGACCCACCAGATATAACGCCCAATGTTTTGTTTTCAAGTATTTGTATTTTGTACACAATGACATGTTAAATGAAAAAAACCGAAAAGTTATGTGACACATAGCATGTTTAATTTTAAATATAAATAACGGAAAAACTTTTAACAGAAAATCCATAATATTATTATAAAACCATATTATGGTAAAACCATGAATGAACAACGAACAATCGCTTTATTTCATATGGTAATGTGAATGGTCTGTCCAGCACTTTGTATGAGTACGGGAAATGATTAATGTATCATAACCACTGCAGAGGTCTCTGTCTGATGTTTACTTGATTATATTTAACATCAAAGTGATAACTCGACAACAATTTGAAAACAAAATCTCATTTTCCGTTTTCTGATTTATATTTAGGGCGATTATACACGGGACAAAACCTTGTAGTACAAAGATAAGGATGGCACCATATAAACACATTGAGAAAACAAAGACAACGCCTACAATTACGTCGTAAGACAGATTTGTCGCAAATATACGCCTTCCTTAGATTGCCTTAAGACTAATACGTTGAAAATGCAGATGCCAGCGTACTTAAATCAATGGATATAATAAAAATCACTACATTTAGAATGGAAAATGAGGAAAAAGGAATCAGATGTTAGAAAGACGGTAAGAAAATATCCTGTAGAATGTCTAAAAAGCATGGTTAAGGCATATGGAAAGGTAATGTGAACAAAAGAGAGCTAGAGTAATTGTTAAGAGGATGCAGAGGAGAAAGGAGGCGGAGATAGAGTGGGAGTAAAATAAGGATGGATACAAGAAAGAAAAGAAACGTAGCACTGAAGAATTCAAATTAGAACAAGTTACCGAAGAGAGATAGTCGGGAGAAAGGAGAAAGCAAAATGAGTATATAATAAAGGAGTAGAATAATAAATTTTGGAATCAAATTTGGAAAAAGAGAGGAAGTAACAATTATTGAATATATCTAAGGACAGTGTGAGAGAGAGATTGTTCGTCTAACGTACTGACTAAGCCATATATTTTATCAGAGTCTAGATGCCTGAAGACCTCCCTTGTTTCTAAATATTATAATATAAATTTATTTGATTGCTTTACTTAAGAATAATAATTAAAAATACGTAATTCTATATATAAATCATTACATTTTGTTCTTTTTGATATTGCCGTTAAAAATTGCTTCAGAATGTTTGTGATATAGCTATGAGATAATATAACATGCGATTATTTCCACAAGTTATAATTTTCCAATTAATAGTAGATTTTCTATAAAACAAATAAAAGTAAATCTAAATTCATGAAAAATATAATTACATTTTAAAGTACTCGTATATAATTTCACATTTTTGTAAAGTCAAGGTTTTCATAATGTATAGTCTGCGCTTCGTTTCTCCAACCCTGCACGACCCTTCGGACTTTAGTAAACTGTCAGGCTGGCGTTCAGTATTCTGTGCTTTGTTAATTCAGTTTTGGGTATGGAGTTTCCCCACAGGAAATTAGTAAAATATTATAATAGTGGTATATTGAGTGACTGTTTGAATTGTGAATCGGTTTTCCGCAACACGTTTGCTGTTTGCTTCGCCCACAATTCGCCATCACCTCCACAACATCCCCCTTCCTCCAACCCTTAACATTTTAGCCATTATTATCGACACTTGACATTGATATATGTCGAGATCCCGAAGTAACAGACTCTGTAGCAAACTGTACGACATTTCACTTCATACAAATATAAAATATCGCTCGCTGTTGGAGATATTCTGCAAATATCAATTGCATATGCTGCGTGCAGAAAGAACCAAGTGTAAGTCACAGTTTTATCATTGAAGGAACGAAACAAGTGCTGGAATCGTGTCCAATTGATCTATTAAACCGTTATAATGGTGTCAACCTATGAAAATTAATGCTAGTCCTATCAACGACCACCTGTCGGCAATTTTCAAATCATATATATGAACTACACAATGGCATTATGTATGTACATAATCAAGGTTTAGAGTGGGAAATGAGGAAAAAGGAAACAGTGTACTGCGAAAGTAGTGAGCGAAATGAATATTGGCCAGCTATTAAAGGGAGGCAGTGAAGGAAAGAGGTGGATGGCGGAAATATAAAATAGGAAAGAAAAAACAGGACAATAAATAAGCTCGTAGCTGGGTTGCATAAGGAACATGAAGAGAGAGGAAGTACTAAAAGAGGCAGCGAAGGGAAGCAGGAGAAAGAAATAAGTAGCGAGGAAACAGTTAAACTTCAGTCCAGAAAAATAGAGGATTTGCGGAAAGAAGATAAGGACAAGAGGTGGATGACGGAGATAGATACAATAATAAAATAGTAAAGGAAGAGAGTCAAGAAGAAATAGTAAAGTAAGAGAGTCAAGAGGAAATAGTAAAGATAGAGTGTTTATGCATGAAATAGACATAAATGGAGAAGTGAAAACGAAGAGAGAAGGCAAGAAGAATAGTGAAAAGATAATAGACGGTTTGTCGAGAGGAGACAAGGAAGGCAAGAGGTGATAGATGAAGATACAGGCACTAAGGAAGGAGAAGTAGGAAACGGTGAGAATAAAGGAGGAGTAGGGGACATGAAGAGAGAGGATCAAGAAAAGAAGAAACAGAAAGTACTATTCGAAGTAGTAATAATCTAGAATAGTTTAAGTTTAGTTTTTAACTTTGAATTTATATGAAATGCATTAAGAAATATAATAATGTAGATTGTAAAATCGAAAGGCACACAATTAATATAATGTACATAATAAATTTAATTTGTAGCAACCAAACCCAGAAAGTATAACTCTTGTCAGCGTCAAGCATCAATGCTATCGCCCACTGTGTCGTCTTACTGTGTTAAAAATCTGTAATATATTGACTTATCTCTTTCTTTCTCACTACTCGTATAAAACATATAAGAAAATGTCAAAAGTTTCTTGCAAGTCAACTCGTTACAAAATGTTTGATTCTAACTTCTTTGCTGAAATGTATGTCGTCTAAAAGTTGCGTTCTATATAACGACAAAGATTTTACAGTAAGCAACCTTTTAAAATTAAACTGGTAATGTAAAATAAATTGAACTAAAATATGTTATATTTATTTAAAGTAATATTTATTGTAATTGTAAGACAGTTACTGCCATTGTCGATGATAGAACTCAGCATCAGCACAGCAACCCCTTAACAAAATACACGCCACCACTGGAAGCTTATTGATATTAATATAACAAATACCCTTCGTAGTAAAGGGATGGTTATGAATATAAAACAAACATGAAACGAAATTATTAAGGGATGGGTAAAAGAGAAGAGAAAGGGGGGGGGGGGATATGTTTAAAAAAACATAAATTAGATTAAACCAAAAATATACAAGTGGGAAAAGAAAATATTGAAAGCTCTATATTACGTAATTCCGGGAAAAGAGCCTAGAGACTATCAAGGATTTATGAAAGGACATGACTCCTTAGAAATTGATGAAATTAAATTAAAAATATAATTAGTTAATAACTACGTGCTTGAAATGAAAATGCTCGTACAGAAAATTTGTCCATTAACATGTAAATATCATTTTTGTAAATTTCTTTTAAATAAGACATTTATTGAGCTTTGCAATCTATTTTTAAATTTATTTAAAACTGTTGGTTGGAGAATAATCCAAGACTGTGTTTTGAATATCTCGGCTTCGATGGGAACAAACTATTTTAAATTGTTGAAAGAGACATCAATAAAATCAATTAGAAATCATTTCAAAAAATTAAAAATAATTTTCTATAATTAAATGATCAGGATCAAACATTGAAACGACGTGAAGGAACGACAGCAAAGGATACTAGTATCACGAATAACAACGAAATAAATATCCTTAAATGTAATTTCAAACTCCAATGGACATAATACAATATTAATTATTTTTCCCAAGTCAACCATATTAAAACATTACAGAAATTTAATTTTAATTTTGTAATGTTTTCCAGTTCATTACGAGATTTGAAGTTCTCTTTTATGAGTTGATGGCACGAGTAGAAGCAACGTAGAGAGCGTAGAGGTTATGTTCTTAGAGAGGAGGACGACGTAGAGGCAGCGTAGCGAACGTAGCGATGTAACGATGTACTGACTTGAACATGGGTAACAAAAACCCAACTTGTGTTCATTTAAAAGACAAGATTAATACGTTATTTAATTAAAGTAAATTCCAAGATTGCCGCGGCCCGAGAAACGGGGTGAAATAGGCGAATAAGCGAATATGGAAGTCCCGTAACGGATGGTGCATTGTTTCTCAATCTGTGAGTCGAATAATCTTACGCATAGTCAATTTGGAGATGGGTTATCTACCAATCAAAGACTTTTTTGACTTCATAATGTTGCGGAGAATAATTTCAGCTAGAGAATAGTTCGGTAGGCTTCTCTACAACACTGAAGTGAACACTGAGAGTGTTTTTTTTTCAAGAACTTCGTTGATCCTTATCACCCTATTAATGTATTAATTTCACAAGTAGTATGAAAGTTGTGCTAGACCAACTCCCAAATCGCAAAAGAAAAATACTTACTTATGTATATACCAATAATTGACTATTCTATTTAAGAACTTGGTAGCTTATTACAAGTTAATTTTAAAGTTCAAGAATTTTTTAACTGGATTTCTTTTTAAGTTACCGGGTATCAATTTTCTTCTAAATTTGGTTAACATATTTGGATGTTTAGAAGCGCAAGATTGAAAGAAGACAAAAGTTGCAGACCCTTCCTCCCCACCCGTAAAATGATACGGAAATTGGTCGATAAATCACATGAGACGAATGCAAAAGAATTCTCTGGAATATGTGATAATATAACACGGACATCGGTGACGTATAAAAAATAAATCGGTCTGGATAGAAATGTGGGAAAGTAGGATGCTAGAAGGACGACAAGAACCCTGGTGTTAAAGCACTGTACTAAAACGGACGGACGGAGCTAAGATAAAGGATTTACGAAAGCCGTGCAAAGTATGTCTAAAATTTTGGATCATTTTAAACAAATAAAATATTGTGTTTACATAAATAAATAAAGGATACGTCGTCTTGAGAAGAACTCGAAGATTTTTGCAAGGATCCAAAAGGTTTATTAAAATAAATGTATTTTTTGCTGAAGTAAATGGGATTTCTTCGTCAAGCTATGAAATATCTTGGAGTGAAAGGAGCCCCTTGTTTATTTTAGAGTAGCCCAAGTGTCCGAAGGGTTCTCTCAGAGATTTATATTGAAGATAAAAACCCTTTCTTATATAAATGCAGTTATTTCATGCGTTTTCAATTTTAGTTAGAGCTACACACGAGAGAGTTTAAAAAATCTCACCTCGTTTTCGTTAGTTTAGAAAAAAAAAATAAAAGATTTTTTTGATAAATATTTATTTTATTAATAAATAATACATTGTATTTTAAAAATACATTGACAATCTAAAACCATAAACTTTTTTAATCGCTCTTAAAATTTAAGGAAGCTGACTCATTGGTGAAGTATTCCAGTCTAACAGGAAATCCATTAGCACCACTTTGGCTATTTCCGTTTTAGTATTTCTTTACCGTTGCATGTTCATATAAGTATGTTATAAATAACATGAATGTGAAAACCAACGAACTAAAAAGCAGCTAAAATTAATCCTGAACCCGATATATCACAGATCACGCTGGCGAGATATACGCTGGATTAAATATCTGCTAATTTTGTCTGCACGAGATGTTGAAAAAAATCTATCACAGATTTAGTTATATAATTTTATGACAACTTTAGTAATCCGACTCCGACTATATTAAATACTAAAGAAATTTGTAACTTTGTCCATTTTTCTCACTCTCGCTCTCTTTTTCTGCTGGCTAATTTTCTTATAATGTATATAGGAAAGATTAAGATAAAATTTACCATCGCATCGTAGTCTTATACGCTTCTTATAACGTCTTTTAAGCATGAGTCTCGGCCCAACTCTTGTAATATAAACTATAATAATTTAGAAGAGTAATTACAACAAAAGATATAAAAGGATTTGGGAGAGAGAAATACCACAATATTTAAGAGAAATTGACACAAAAAACATGAGAAGGATTGCCAGATTTAGTTTGGGAAACGAGGAGAAAGGAAACAGATACAGTGCAAATAGCGAGAAAAGGATGTGCATTGTGTGCGTAACGGAGAGAAAAAGGCAATAAGAAAGAATATTGGGAGTTATTAAAGGGAGGCAGTGAAGGGAAGAGATGGATGGCGGAGATAGAGAAAAGGAACGAGGAAAGAGAAGGAATGGCAGAGTAGAAACAGGAGGGAGAGTAGCAGGAGGAGCGAAGCAATAGCAGTAGCAGTTTTGTTTTTATTTTTATACGGATAAATGTATATTATTTTTTCGTTTGGAAGGAGTGAGAATGTTTAGATTTAATAACGATCAAAATTGAATTAAGCACAATGACATGTAAATAAATGAGTTAAGGTACAAGGATGTAGTGTCAAATGGCAAAAACATTAAAAATACATTGAAGTTTTAATCGGTACGTTTTTCAACTTCGACATCGTCTATATATATATATATATATATATATATATATATATATATATATATATATATATATATATATATATATGAGTTTAATAGTTGGTCAACTATTTGGTCAATAGTTGAAGTACCTTAACTGCAGAATTGAGAAGTACTCCTGCTTCTACTTGACTTTATATTTTTCTGAAGTGTTTTTGGCATATTCTAGTATACAACATTTATAGTTTTTAAATTATTTATGGATTTATAACAAGAATCTTAACTAGAGACGATTAATTATCATTAAAAACACCAATCAAAATTTTCTTCACCGTTAAAAAATAAATTGTATTCAAAATACAAAACAAAGAACAATCAAACCGTAATTTAAATAAAAATATCTAATGGTTTAAACCCTTCAATATAGCTCTATTATTTAAACAGTCGTGAAATCAATACGATTGCCTGATAATTTATAGCACTAATCTTCCAACTCCTTTCCTTATCCCTTTTATCGCCATTTTCTCAGTTCAATATATATGGATTTAATATTTGTGAATCCATTCTTTACTTATAGTATGAATATTTTAAAATAGTCTTATGGGACCATTCTCCCATCACTTTTCATTCCCTTCTCAACCCTCCCTCTATAGCGTTCTTCTTCACCCCTTTCGGTTGTCACTCCTGTAAGGGAACAGCCATAGGGGTCGTCGCGCGTCCTGGAATTCTAATTAAGAATTTGTCACTTGTACGATGCTACATTAAAACAAAATGTATAATCCAGTTCATAAGTTTAAACTTAGTTAATAAAAAAAAAGTAATTAAATGAATTTAGGTTAAACCAACATTGGATGCTCTAAAATAAATGTAGATATGCATGGAAAATAAAAAAGTTATTTTCAAATGTATAATTATAGAAATAAGGGTTTGTTTATATAAATATAATTTGTGATTTTAATATGAGTGTACCCCTTCCAAAATTAAATAAATAAAAAGTGCAAGATACACACTTGCTAGTTGTCACAAGCTTCCCATGGGCTTGTGTCCTCATTTTTAGTGGTGGATTTTTCAATTGTTGATTGAAATTGATGTTAATAAATGTGAATTGGCATGTCTATTTTGATTAATATCTAAATATTGACGGAGATATAGCAATTAAAAATTTGAATTATAGTTTTAGCTCTATATCATATTTGTATGACGTGAAATGCATTTTAACGTCAATTATTTGTTGAGTAGGTCAGTGCTGTGGTAATGTTTTGTAGCTGTTGGTAGTCGAAATAATCAAGTCAAGTCAAAGAATAATAGGTTATTTTTTTATTTAACCCTGCTAAGGCAGACATAATATTGAAATTTTATTGTTCCTTGAAATAGCTGTAAATAATATTTGATATTTTGATTTACTGATATACATATAGCAGAGATTTATGAGCCGTAAGGTTGGCAGCGGTTGTGATGTCATATGCATTTAGAATGTGTACAACGTTGAATCCCTTTAATAATTAAAGAGACAAAATGACTTTTTTAATTGTTAATATCTCCTAACATATAAGGAGTTATTAAAAAATAATTGAACATTTGAGGTTCTAGTAACCCAATTTATCAATATATAGTACACTTTTATAGAAATTAAGACATAGGACACAAACCCATTTTCACAAAGTTGTTACATATTTTATATTAAGTATTTCTTAATATTTGCAGTAATCTTATTATTTACAACTAGGTTAGAAACACTGCAAGTTTTCTCATTACGTTGACTACAAATATTTGATGAGAAGGTCACGTAGTCGAGTGTCTGATGATTGTTTCGACGTGTGGTGTAGTAGACGTAATGCGTGAGGCAGAAGCCCACCCTCTCGTGTCCTAATAAGAAACTAGATTAACGTCAAACTGACGTCACGTCAAATTCAATTCATGACGTCATAAAACTACACAACTTTCTATAAAATAACTCATATTTTTCCTGAGTGAATTTCTAACTTACTTTTTGCAGCTTTTTTCCACTTACAAATAGATGTTTGATACAATATAGTATAGTATAGTATAGTATAGGCAAAATAGGCACTTTTAAAAAATATATATATTTCTTAAAGCTTATCAATTTTTTTTATAATTTAATTATAAAAAGAAGTCTTAAGTGAAAACGTGATGTAACAATGCGTTGGACTTCAGTTGCTATATCGTATTCGTGACGGGCGAAAATTTATTAAATGAGAATTTTAATTAAGGTTTTTGACAAATTTAACCCTCCGTGTGAACACTATATTTTTCGGGTCATGGTGTGTACACTGGGTACATCTGAAAAAATTCTGGATTACTTCTTGAAGTGTCTACTACATGGTCCAGAAGTTGCCAAAGTCCAAAGTTTAAAACTGTTGTTAATAAAAATTGACAAATATTAAAAACGGAATATTGTTAAAAAAATTCGTAACCTTATAACAAACAAATATTAAGAAAAACGGTTGTAGACTTTTATACCTTAGACTATAAGCTTTCGAAAGATTGTAATGTCTTTGGCGTGGGTTCCAAAAAGTTGAATTATTTCTGCACCCGAAAGTGGGTAATATTTTACGGATTCAGGCATATCATAATAACCGGAACGGTGATTATTTGGCACAAGTTACAAGTTTTTATTGTTGAAAATACAAAAGTTATGAAATAATAATTAATAATAGTTAATAATAATTAGTGTCAAAAAGAGAATTTACTAAAAAAGAATTTAATAAAAAAAAAATCTGTATATATAATTTGAGTAATAATATATTAAATTACATAAAACATTTATTTTAACCATGAAAACTGTAAAACAACGAGAAAAGTATTTACTAGCATTGGAAAATACTAAAGTCGTTTGTACACTGACCCTTTTAGGTATATATATATATTTTTTGTATACTCATAAGAGAGAAATAGGAGTTTAAAATTTCCTTAGGAGGACCTTAAAAGACCCAGTGTACACACGCAGGGATAAGAATATTACTTTGCATGTATATACCCTATTGCGTTGCAGCCAACTATCTGGGTTTGTTTTCTCTGTACATTTCATTTTGTCCTTGAACAGACTCGTAGTCAAGTAATCGCTCTAACACATGCCCAATACTCCTGAAGACTTGACCTTATACTTATACGTCATCCGACAATAATCCCTATAAGCTGTAATTTTCCACTCTAACATTCGGTTAAATCCTAAACCCCTTCTAACTCTCACTAATTATTCTGTAAATCTCTCGGCTTACATGTCCAAGGCTCCACTATTCGATATTCTGCCTTGTCTATTGCCTGTCGCATTCATGTCAATACGCGTAGTTGGATCAGTGGCTGTGCTGTTTGTTTCAAGTTCGAATTGCTCTTATAACCATTCTCCCTCCCCACCAACCCGTTCCTATACTGTCCCTCAACCCTATCTGTCACATCCTAAGAGTTCAATCGTTCATAGACAACCTCGAGGACCCACTGATGTATTAAACCATTGAACTAAGATAAATTTGAACCCTTTACTCTGACGTGCTACTTCCAGTATGTAAGGTAAAATGAATATTATTGCAAAAAAACCATTCTAAACATAAACACACATATTATCTTAAAGAATCCTTCTATTGTGAATCTCGTATATACAAAAAAGATCTGTCTATGCCTCCTTATGATTGTATTTATCCAACACGGGTATTTGATGATTCTATTAATCCGAAAAACCTAATTTTATAAGTCTAGTGAGCAATTTTTAGACTTGTTTTGTCGTAGATAGGTGAATAAAGGTAAATCTATTACATACAATTGAACAAACAGAGACCTTGCTAAAATAAATTAAAGAATGGCTCGTCCTAAACATAAAAAAAGACAATAGTCTTAGTAGTAAGTAGTAAGAACATTTAGATTTAAATTTCAGCGCCCTGGTTCATTAAATAAACAATAAGATAATAAATAACATGCAACATAAACAATAAGATTTTTCCGACTACGTAGTTTTATACACGTAATAAATCTTTCTATAAAATGTACTTGTATAAAGAAAAAATTTACAGTAGAAATTTGCTACCGAGTGAAAATAAATTAATAATTATAATTTACAGTAAATAAAATACATTAGGTAACACTAATTTACTAAACGAATGCATCCTTCATGACGTTCAACAAGTCAGCCATGTTGTGCAATTATAATCTCGGCGTGTGTTCTAATATCAATTTATAATTACAATTATGTGCCTTATTAATTAATGTTGGAAATGTAAAATGTTGTTAAATCTATAAAACAATATCGTTAAACCTATTTAAGCTATTTAGTTTTGTGAGTAGTTATTTTTTTAAAGAAATACAAGTATCGATACTGTCGGCATACAGGTTGTAACTTGTTCGCTTGTAGCTTGACTTGTGCGAAAAATGTGCTCCTCTTATAAAACATTTGTCTATTTTTAATTTGAATTGTTGATCTATGGCTATAAAGTATTTCGCGTGTTTATAAATTATGTGTGTGCATAAAACTATTGAACATTGTGTAGTGTTTCTTCAGTGGTGTATTCCTAACCTGCATTTCAACGACAGGTGAGTGAGCATGTCACTCACTTCTAATATATATTTTAAGGTTACACTAAGGCCCGGTTTTATGGTTCGTCTTACTACCGAACTAAATAGCTAACTCCCGAATTAAACGAAAAATGTGTTTTATCATCAAGGATTAACGCTAACTCGGAACTAAAATAGCGGAGTAAGATATCCCGTCATAAATCAAGGTTTAAATATTTAAACCGGAGTAAGTGTGTAACAGAGATAAAATATCATGCTATCTCAGCCAGTTTAGCTATCATTATTATAATATTTTAGGTTATAATATTAAATTATTGTTTATTATGAATTTTGTGAGTGACCATAATCAATTATCAATAACAGATGATGAGGAAGATCAGCTATTATACAAATATTGTACTAAGTTGAGAAATCCGTCATTTTTAAAATGTTTTAAAACAATAATTAAACTGAATCTGGCATTCCCATGGGTTTACAACTGTAAACAAATATTCGAATTTCATAAAATATGGTTTACGTCTCTACTAACTAACACGGGATTAAATTTGGATGATAAAACCCGATACAAAAATAAGTACCGAACTAAACTAACTCCGGGTTTCATAACCCCGAAGTAAATAATAAACCATAAAACCGGCCCTAAGAATTATATGTCAAACCGACAGTATTATATCAATATATATATTATATGCTGCTTCCTATATTAAATGATCAAATATCTATAAAACGAAATCACAAAATTATTTTGTAATAAAAATAGTACTATAGTCATTTTGATTCATATAAATTCTTCTTGAATGTTGATTAAAACTCAGGTATATAGCCTATACTTTGAATAATGAGAGTTTACCTATATATCTTTGTGTAACTATATGCAAAACGGTAGCGAGTGAGAAAAGTAATGGATAGAAAGTTGCAGAGAAATAAGGAGGAGAGTCGAGTAATAGTCAGAGCAAAGTTGCCTTCTCATTCAAAAAGTCAAATAAAAAAAGTAGGGTTTTGTAAGTGTTTAGCAGTTATGGTCAATGCTACGAAATATTTGTCTTTGTGTATTGTTTATATATATTTTATGCGTGGAGTGAATTAGATACAATTTAGATGCAGCTGTATTGTCATATCCTAACCTAAATGAATTTGACAGGTCGTACTGTTGACTCCTACGATATTTTGTTTTAGTTTAAATGTCAGATAATATCGTTTTGACCACGGCTGAATGTTTGTATTACTTATCATAAATAAATATATGATTAAATGACAATTGACTAAATTGATTATCCTGATCAGTAGTGGGACATCTTCGAATATTGAGTTTTGACGTAACGACAAAAACAGTTGTAAG
Organism: Panorpa germanica; assembly: GCA_963678705.1. Classification (NCBI taxonomy): domain Eukaryota; kingdom Metazoa; phylum Arthropoda; class Insecta; order Mecoptera; family Panorpidae; genus Panorpa; species Panorpa germanica. The sequence goes on along the minus strand of OY783223.1, from coordinate 9,052,095 downwards.
CATTCCAGCTGTACTCGACAAGTTTATCTGCATTATAATTTTGTTTTGTTGCATTTATGAGTCAGGGGTGGTCTATTTCTATATAGAGCAAAAGATTTTAGATTGATGTATGCAAGCCTCATGCTTGGCACCCATGTTTTGTAATGGTTTGTTACTTCAGCTGGTAGTAACTGAAGTTAGAAGTGGAATGATATTGTACGTATAACTTTCAGTCTGAGACTGTAGTCCCTCTGTAAAATCAACTGTGTATAAATCAGCGGTGGATTGGGTAATGGTAGTGGGTAGTCTTTCGACTTACATCTGAAAAAAATGCATTATACCCTTGTAGCGTGTCTTCCTTTTAAATTGTACTTGCTTCAAACACAAGAACATTCAAAAGTGAATATTAAAATATATAAAATGTATGTATGTAATGTCTATAATATATGATCCAACAACGATTAGTCCGACATTTTATCACATTCATCAATAAGTTCAAAGGATAGCATGTAGACGAATTTATTGATACGGATTTTGTGTCGGTCTCACACCTGAAAAATATGTTTTGTTTTATTTTAAAACAGTTCTGATTTTCGAAATCAGACACTGACTGACAGACCAAACTGTTTACACTGAACAGACTGGTTTAGTTTTTAGTGTTTTTCTATGTGTCCCATAAACATTATAAACATGATAAACAACAACTGACAAGCGCAATTGTTCATAAAAAACAAAACTGCGTGTTCAAACCAAGCAGACTAAAAAACAACACACGTGTTTTCCTTAGATCTTACCGACTCCAGATGGGAATGTGTTTTGTTTACTAAAACAGTTTTTAAAGACAAAAATGTTTTAAGAACTATCTCTTTGGTGTAAACATTGGTGTTTTTGTTCGTGTTTTATTGAACTGTCTCTCTAGTGTGAAACCGGTATTAGATAGTACCACCTTTCAAATGATATATGTAAAAATTTCATAACATTCCGACCAATATTTTACGAGTTACATGGGTTTTAGTGACGCTACTTTTGTAATTTTCAAAACAATGGAAAGTCTGAATTTCGTTTGTTGATAAAGTATTGCATTTCAATGATTGTTTCTGCTGAACGTTGTGAATAGAATATTATACATGACCAGGTCTGTGCATTTATTTGTAAAGTTAATAATCTATTTATTTATATGAAATAAACTAAACAAGTAAAGAAAGAAAAAACAATTAAGTGCAATGAAAGATTAATTAAAACAATTTATTCTTCTCCGGTACACAATTGCATTATTTATTCATTGATAATTTTCGCAGTAGCTAATGTTAATTTATTTTCATGTTTTTTTTCTCTTTTGTTAAAAAAGTTTTACCTTTTTCAAACTTAGTGTAATATTAAATGTTGCACCAATAGAAACGCTGCTCAACATTAAGTACTTCGTAAATTCAGAAAGCTAAATAAATAGCATTAAATTAACAGTGTAGGTGTACTAACAATGCAAACGGTATAGCGTATAAATATCGGGTGACGATAGATCAACTGAAACATCACTCCCCTAAACAACACTCCCACCACTTCCCTCTCCCGACACCCTTAGTGTCTGACTGTTGGCTTCCGACTTTTATGCTTTTTCATCACTTATTTTTATTTCTGAGTTGTACACAGCTCGTCAGATATTTTCCCCCGTTTCCTTCATCCCTTATTTCATGACACCATTCATAATAGGAAAAGTTGTTGAATGGAAAACATCGATGTTTGTATTTGAAGATATCGATATTGAAGTTTACTTAGGTTTAGTAAAAATCAGCGGGCTAAATTTTAATTTAATTTTGTATTTAATTTAAATTGTTTAGCATATATGGCAATTTAATTTATTTTTTAAGTTTTCTTAGTTTTTTTAGAACCTTACAAGGTCCAATGTTTTAAGGTCAATTAAAAATATTAAATTAAGAAAAACTATATTATATTATAACCTCCAAAATGTGATAATCTGTTAAAACGCAGTAGGGTTTACTTTTAAAAGAAGTTTAATGTGAGTTTTTGAAAAATATAGAAGAGAAAACAATTTCTATTACTAATTGTTATTAAATATAGCAATTTTAATTATTTCACATACAATTTTGTCGAACTGTCAAAATTTATATTACTAACGATGCATACGCACCAACTAAATTAACTAAACTTAAATTAATGTGAAAAGGAATGCTTAAACGAGACCCTGAAATCTAGATTACAATATTAAATAAAAACAGTACATTAAATATCAAAACAATGAGTGGGAATGAGGCTTTAATGTATGTAGAGAATTTTGAAGCTTTGGATTTTATGGTATAAAACATTGTGTATGGAATATGATGGTAGATTTCTGGTGTTATTTCAGCAATTTCTTTTAGAATATTGTCACACTAAAATTAATTTAGAGCTATAAAACTTGTAAAATAAATACTATAGTTCAAATTACGAGAGTTCTGCGACGATTCATACTTAAAACAAGTTCTGGGGGGTATAAACTGCCGATATAACTAAAAAGCACTGACTCATTTATTTTTCTATAATGTATATAAAAACGAATAAGATAAAATTCATTTTCGTATTATAGATTTATACCGCTCTCATAACCTCTTTTAAGTATAAGTCGCCGCCGAACTTTCCTGACTTGGACTATACCATATGTTTTTTTTATTTTATATTTATTATGTTCGAAAATTTATCCAAATTAACCACGAGTATATTGAAGCCACCAGCATCGATATTTTCATCTGTCAGTATATCATTCTTTGAACCCCCACTCTCCAGCAGAACGACCACCGACGAGGCAAAAGGCGACATGGGACAAGCGACTCTTCTATGCCTCGACCCCCCACCCGCCTAATTGTGTTCGTGTCGCACACAACCCGGCTATACGGATCATGTAATGTGATAAAGGGTGACATTTTGTTCGCTATGTAGTGGTTGTTATGCTTAGTTAAGCCTGAAGTTGATTATTTTATGGATAATTGATAACAGATATGATCGCTAAATTGTTTTGCTAGTAATTCAAAAGAACGGAGATATATCTGCTTGTAAGGCTTGTGGAATGGATGGGGTGGAAGTAGGGAAGGCAAGGTTGTTAATTGGGATAGTAAGCAACCTAGCAGGGATAAAAGACAAAATTTAATAGTATTTCACCAAAGCAATTCTAATTCGAATGTCCAATTGGTCTTCAATAAGTCGTAAAATTACAGATGATGTTAATCCTGCGTGTGTACACTGGGTCTTTTAGGGAACAGTTGAAATTTCAAACTCCTATTTCTCTCTCATGAGTACAGAGCGCGCTTTATCTATGCCCCCTAAAAAATCTAGGTAGTGGTAGGCTCTTAAGGTTCCATCAGCGTCCGGGTCTGGCAGTTTACCCTAAAAGGGTCAGTGTACAAACTACGTTAGTATTTTCCAATGTTAGTAAATGCACTTTTCTCGTTGTTTTACAGTTTTTTCATGGTTAAAATAAATGTTTTATGTAATTTAATATATAATTTCTTAGATTATATATATATAGATTTGTTTTTATTAGTTCATCTTTTTACTACAATAAGTATTTAAAGAGGGGTGACAATTCAACGGTAAATTCTCTTTTTGACACTAATTATTATGAACTAATAATAATTATTATTTCATAACTTTTGTATTTTCATCAATAAAAACTTATTTTGTGCCGAATAATCACCGTTCTGTTTATTATGACATGCCTGAATCTGTAAAATATTCCCCACTTTCAGGTGCACAAATAATTCAACTTTTTAGAGCCCACGTCAAAGACACTACATTCTTTCGGAAGCTTATAGTCTAAGGTAAAAAAGTCTACAACCGTTTTGCTTAATATTTGTTTGTTATAAAGTTACGAATTTTTTAGCAATATTCAGTTGTTTCCGCGTTTTTCACTATTTGTTAATTTTTATTAACAACGTTTCTAAACTTTGGAAAAATTCAACTGTTCCCTCAAAGACCTAGTGTACACACCATGACTCGAAAAACAGTGTTCTCACGGAAGGATAACTATTAAAATATTCATTTTTCCTAATCTTCACACCATTCTAAATAATTGCAAATTAACAGACTGTAAAAGAGATGAATACTTCAAATATTATACGCAAACTCAAACACACTTAAAGCTTTGATAATGATAAGCAACATAAACAAAATCTAATGCTACTGTGTAGTTTCAAGGTTCATTTGCTGCAATGCTATTTGTATCATCCCACAAAAAACACTGCAAATTTCAAGTCAAAGTAAAAAATTGAAAATCACATTACAGGATGTCTACAACTGTTTCACTTCTATATCATATAGTTCGTATAATTTATTCTTTCCCTTAAATTACCTTCGAGATAGTTTTGCATTTTATCCAGCAAGCAGTGACTTTAAATTGGCATTGGTAAGAAGAGTTTCTCGTGTGGATGAATAAGAATGAAATTGATCGAAGAATTGTTTATTTGAATTTTTACCCCTAGAGGTTTAAAATAGAAAAGAGTTTGAATAACTCTAAAAGTAAACTTCATATAGTTTGGTAGGATAGAAGAGTATTTGTTGATCTCATGCGTCCAATGTTCGATTCGTGTATCAATAGATGGCAGCACGGTACCTTCAGTGAATCATCTGACTTATGTGAAGTTTACTGTTTTGAATGTAAAAAAGGAACATATAAATATAGAACGGTTTAACCCAAAACAATCATATGTAACATTTGGGACTGGAATACAGGATATAGTATAAAGGATACAGGATACAGGAGTGATGAAGGTGTTTGCAACCTAATATTATTTCGAAAATATAAACTATTTAAGCACCTTAAACTGAGGGTTGTGCCTCTCTGAAATAAGACAGTTAATAATATTGTATATTTACGAAATTTTTGTTGTATAAAGCCTCATTCCTACTCACTGTTTTGATATTTAATTTACTGTTTTTATTTAATATTGTAATCTAGATTTCAGGTTTTCGTTTAAGCATTCCTTTTCACATTTGTGTTTTAATTTAAGTTTAGTTAATTTAGTTAATGTGTATGCATCGTTAGTAATATAAATTTTGACAGTTTGACAAGTTTGTATGTGAAATAATTAAAATTGCGATTTTTAATTACAATTGTTTTCACTTCTATATTTTTCAAAAACTGACATTAAACTTCTTTTAAAAGTAAATCCTACTGCATTTTTACAGATTGTTACATTTTGGAGGTTATAATATAATAAGGTTTTTCTTAATTTAATATTTTTAATTTAAAACATTAGACCTTATAAGGTTCTAAAAAAACTAAGAAAACAAATTTAAATTAAACAAAATTAAATTAAAGCAATGAGTGGGAATGATACTTAAGACATTTAATTATCATCTCTTCATTCTTCATTTCTTCTTATTAATTGTTTAGCTTTAATTTTTAAGTCGTTGTCTTAGGTGATATAACTACATGCATTGCCGTTGCTTTAATCAAGGTTGTCTTTTCTTATAATCAACGTCTGTAAACGAGTATAGATGGAGCCCTCCCCCACCCCCTCTCGCCCCATTCTCTTGTACCCCTATTGACATTTAATGGGACTACATAGTACATCCTATTCTCTGCTGTGCTATACTTCGAAGAGTTATTAGTACTAAAATATATTCAACCTATTAACGTAACCTATAGTGAGAGGTTTGATAGCATGCGATGACGGTGACAGTGACAGTGACGGTGTAACGCCTGACAGTGATGTTGAAAATTCGGTGAGAGAGAGAGGGTTAACATTAGTTCAGTCAAAATAGTCAAAAATAATCGGAAAGATTATAAAATCACTGAAAATCAGGGTAATTTTTTTTAAGACACCTGTTCGTAAATTTTTTAAGACATCTGTTCAACAGTCTTTGTGTTCCTTCTAAACATAATACATAACTCACGTGTTATTTAATGTCATATTTTTTACTTAATGTTACGTTTTTTTGCTTGACCGAAGTATAACATAATTTATTTATTACATTGTCATGAATTGAATGCTGGATACATTAATCGCCTTACAAATAAACCTGTTATAAAATTTATACCACGTATAATCTGATAATAAGCCTGTCCGGACGAGCTTTATACCTGGTATAAATTTTATAACTGGTTTATTTGTAAGGCGGTAAATATCTTGATCTAATATACTAATTTAATATAGAATATTATACATACAGTATAAAAGTACGGGTAATTTTTAATTTAACAATCCCGAGCTAATGATTTTTCAAACCTCTTTTTTCCCGTAGGGTGAACAAAGATGAGCAAAATTTGACAACCAGTTTATTTTCAGTAGTGCGTCACATGTTTTGCTTAATGACTTTTATAGAGTTGAAACAAATACACCGTAGCAGCAATTTTAGTTTCGGGAAACTTTGCTTCATCAATGGTATTTATTGTGTTTTAGACGTTAAATTCGCATTGGCATTTAATTTTCCATAGTTTTCTAGCTTTACATAGGTGCAAAATTACCTTGCAGTGTCAGATTCACACTTGCTGCTTGCAACGAGCTAATTCCAAGGTTTATTTTGCACTTCTTGTTTAGAAATTATCTTGCAATATAAGATTCACATTTGTTAGCTTGCTATAAGGTTGTTTAAGTGTTGCATTGCGATACTTTTTCTACCTGGATGTTAACGTCAAAAAACGAAAGTTTAAGTCAAAAAATAACTAACATAAAAAATGTTTAACAGGTTCTATATGCTAATAAAAGAATAATTGGTCATTTCTTTATAGCTTAATTTAAAGAATTCAATATTAAGGAAGCTACCCAATCAGTCGTAGTTTTCCTGGCCTATTAGTAGAGTGTTAATCCTGAGATGGATGGAGCCATAGAGCGTCAGAGGGTCGGAATGGTTCTTTTAACGGTATTGAAACCTGCTTTAGTAGAGATAAAGAAAATATGAAGTGGCGAAACAGAGATAGAAGTATAATTGAAGAGCGAGATAGATGCTTTTAATAGGTGTTGTTAGGTGGGTGTTTCAGGTGGGGATTGTGGGTGACTGGGTGAGAATGTTTTGAATTAAGTACAGAAGTGTAAAGGTATTATTCTCTGTAGCGGTACTCCGTTAAATGAACTGATATTGAAATGGTGAATCTTCATTTAAAATAATAATTGTTAAAGTTATGACCAGATTGTTAAATTATTCGAATTCATTAATTTAGACGATGCGGTTTGCGATTATTGTTTTCGTTTTATTATTCAATTTACAAATACAAATATATTATAGGACTTTTCTGTCATTATACGATCTTAAAAATATGTTAAGAGCAGTTTTAATTATTGTTTTAATTTTGAACGAAGTTCTTTGACTCTTAAGCCGGCTCCAAACGATGCTACGAACACCTTCCAACGTTGAACGCGGTCGATGCTGGAACTATGTGTGTCCAACGTTCACGTTGGAAGAAGTTCAGGCTTTTGATCCACGTCAAAAAGGATTTTTCTACCCCCACCACACACTTGATCCACATGTCATGCACTGCTGCACGAATCGTCCAACAAAGGAAGGTTTTATACTTGAAAGTTTCTTTATTTACTTGAAAGTTTTTGTTAAATAGTGTCAGTGTCAATAATATCAACAAATTAATAAAATAAATGAATCGTTCGGATTAAACATTCGTTCCACCGTGTAATAGGAAACCTGCCATGTCAATCTTCCAATATTTGACTCAAACGTTCACAGCATTTGGAGCACAGCGTTTGGAGTGGTGTAACTGTAACGGCTGTCTTAAGACAATCTGACTACTCAGGACGAATCATGGGAATATTGCAATAAATCTGTCTCAAGAATTTTTTTAATCGTTGCCTCTGTTAAATATTTTTATATGAGTCTATCTTTCGAAACGACTAAATGAACGACACAGTCGCCGAAAGTATTATAGCTTGACGCCACATTGCAGTGTCTTCGAATTCAGTTACAGACAGTTAAAAAAAGTATTCATTTTACGTGAGTAAATTTGGACACTGTTTTTTTTAGATTTAGAATTACACTCTTGTCATTATCGCTTCCTATATGGGCAAAACCCATGACTGTAAGCCCCGTATGTAAAGAACCCGAGACTATCTTCTAATAATCTTATAAAAAATACCCCTATTATTAATAAAAGACAAATTTTCTCATCAAAAAATAATTACTTTAATATTTCTATTTGAATAAAATAGAATATATTAATAAAATGAAATCAAATAATTTTTGAATAATAATTCTAATTTCTCTAAAATAGTACTTTGTTACCCAACAATGGGTAGCACGCCTACAATTCGCGGTTTACCACCCCAACGGTAACGGTATTACAGTAAGGGTATATTCAAGTACAGCTACATTTAAATTAATTCTCTTCCCGAGAATATTAAACCATTCTCGAAGGTTACCTTATTCTACATTAATAGGAATATATATACTCACATATAAATAGGGAAGAGAGAGCGAGAAGGAGAATGAGTGATAAAGAGATAGATAGTGTACGCATTATTGTGTGTTAAAATAACCGGTACCTTTTCACTAAAAGCGCAAAGCTCGAAATTAGAAACTGTACCTAGGAGTACCACCTACGATACAAGTATATTCGTTTGAGGTATAGCAAGTAATTAAATTTCTTGCATTATTAATTATAATCGTAAACACACTAATATGTACGATATATATATAATGGTCGTTTGAAAAGTTCCGAGCCTCAAGTAGAGATGACAATATTCATTAAGTATCATTCCCACCTATTGTTTTAGTTTTATTTTATTTGCTATTCCAAGAATAGTATACCATATGGCAATATGCGTAGTCGTTTCTTACACATGTTTTAGTTCAAATTTTAGTTTTATAAGCATGTTACAATAGAAGTCTTTTTTACACTATTGCGCCACTCTTATCTTGGCATCTTTCCTATGCCACTCAACCGATCCTGCCTTTAGCTTAAGTTCAGAATGTGTTTGATAATCACCAAAAAAAGAATTGCTTTTCTAGTCTAGCCTATGACTAGTCGAGCCTAGTGAGACTACAAAAAAAACATTCCAAATAATAAAATTGATATTTTACATAGCATATTTGCTTAAGAAACATAAATAATTTTACATTTTTAATACATTAATTGTTTTTAAATATATAATATTATAAACTGTTGTTTCAAAAGTAAGGCGTGTTCTTTTTTAGTACCGCCCTTGTGTCATCTTCCAAGTAAAGTTTTTGTCGTTTTTATTCGACAATTTTCGTAAAAGCTTGTATATTCGGGTGTCGGATTATTTAAGCTTTCAAAAGCTTCAGTGCGTTACGAGAACGCTTTGAGATAACGGTTCTTTAAGTTGCCGTCCAGTAACGCTATAAAACATGAGTTTAACACACGATTTGATTATAGGGTGTCCCATAAATAGCGAGATCAAAATTTCTCCAGAATAAAAAGCTCACCGTTTTGTTGTTATTTGAACTTTTCCAAAGTATAATTAAATTTCCTTTCCATCTTAACGTATTAGAATATATCTTCTGGTATGTTTGTGAAGTAATATTTACATTCAGTATATCTTTAATATTTGACTGCTGCTCCCCTTCATCAACTTTACCCCCCTTCGCTCTGTATTGACAGCCTGCGATGATTCTATTATAAAAAATAATGATCATTTTAATAACAAGTTGAGATGAAAACGGGTCAGTATTTGAAGATGACGTTGATTTGTATAAAAACGGTTTTTTTTTCATCGTTTGACAAAAGATCCGGAACCCAGAACTTCATGGAAACCCGGACAACGAAAACCTTTCTTTCCTCTCACTGCGTTATCCCCCTCTTCTCTTTTTCATATTTTCTATCGATACCATGACAAAGCTAGCTACTGTATTCTTATGTGAAATTGACAACGATATTAAAAATATTTCAAGTTTTTGTAACGAATGTGTATTTCAACTGCAAGTTGTATTAGTTTATGTAGTTATTCACTATTTTTTTAAAATATTTATTTGAATGCATTATCTTTCGATAGTTAAACAAAGACATTTGCAATACATAATTTCTAGTCTATAAATGCGATTATAGGTATTTAAAATATAGGGATTAAATAAGTTTCATTGATCAAGACTAAGAACTTTAATTTTTTTAAATGTTAAAATTTTAATACCAATCTTACTATGATCTCTCGTTAGTCCCACTTCTGAATTACGTACTAGTATCTATATACTCATTATAGTTTTGCTTTTATTCTTCTTCTTCTCTTTATCTAACTTTGTTTGTACTCTAAAGTCTAGCTACTATGGTATACACTACGTGTTTGCCTTAACGAGAAAATCAAATATTAGTTTCTCTGATGTAATACAAATACATATATTTCATTGGCTTTGAGTTCGCTAGCTTTCTTATATGTATAGGTATATCTTATTTACATAAAAATTTAAATATCCGGTTTTAGGTGTTAGCGACTGCTTCTTTTCATTGGTTAATTAACTTAACTTATTGAAACCTAATTAATAATGTACTAATTGAGCTATGAACTATGATCTAATAGGTAATAAATATGGAAACGACCTTTAGAGAGTTTCATTTATATATTTCTATTTAAGAAAATATATGTTGTAACTTTTTGATATTTCTCCAAAACGGCTTAATGAATGTTTCAAAAAAAATTTATTAAGAATAAAAATAGAATAAGAATTGATGTTTATAATGAAATGATTCCGGTATAAATGACAAGAGAGTTAATGGGGTAAATAAGGGTGAGAAATAAAATTAGGTAGCAATACTAACTTCAGAAATAAATTTTATTTAAATAAAGCATATCATATACACGTCAGAGCGACGCGCTGGTATACATTATAAAATAAGATATTTAATAATCTAAAACAGGTTTGTAAATAATAATTAATAATACACACAGTTTTAGAAACACTGTAGCTTTATTCGCGTAAAATATTGTCTGCATAAGTTATAAGAATTGTAAGCTTTTAAAAATAATTTTATTGCAATTAATATTCATAATAATTCAGAAATGCTTTACGAGTAATGAAGAGAGATTTTCTCTAATGTGACGCATTAACTTTATTTATTGCCGGCGTCAACGTAGACGCTGACGTAGACGTCTTTGGAACTAAAGGTAACGATGAAATCGTCTTGTTTAATAAACTCCACTCCAAAATGTATTCTTCAGTTACATTTAATTTTTATAAATGAATTTAGAATTGTAGGACTATTAGACTTCTTCGTTGAAATCTTAATATTTAGCAAGGATTTAAAGTTCTAAAATATTTATTTCCTTAATATTATATGCCACATAGGGGTATATATAACTAGAGTTTACCACCGTCGCAAGCGACGACTGTCTTTTGTGTGTGAATTGAATTTTATTTCAAATTTTAATTTCATTTTTAAATTGAAATATTTAACTCGTTCTATATAGATTTTACATATAACTGACTAAAAAAATATATTTTCTTCAACAAAATAAGAAATATTTTCAATTTATTTGTTATTTGACCAATTTTTTTTCAAAATTTGGGATCTTTTTTTTTTTTGGTAAAATTTTGAATTTTTTTTTTAACATGATATTTAATTATTACACAATCCAAAATTTGAGCTTTCTCTAAAGTTTCCTACCGGATCTCCTAAATTTCTCAGAGCCCCTTTTATAAAATTTTGAATTTCTAAGTTTTGAAATATGTTCGTATTCAATAGCGTAATACACATGTAAAATTTAACCTTTCTATTTTTTACGATTACAAAGTTATACAGCAAAAAAAGGTCCACTTTTTTCCAGTTTTTCCAAAGTTACGGGTTTCCAGGTCTTAGAATATTTTTCTCTACGAAATAGAAAATTTTCATAAACTTCTCTGGAGCCGTTTTCGAGCTACCTTACAAAATGCAGTACCAAACATATAAGCATATAAGAATCACCTGGAACATTGTACGAGTATATATTTATTCTTTTTTAATTACACACCATAATAATTTATATTCCATATATTTAAAGAGCAATAATATACAAGTGTGACTACTAATTTGTGAAGAAAGAGAGGAATCTTCATTTATTAAATTAATATTAATAAAATCAACCTTAATATTATTAGCGCATACTTTCGGTGGAATATATTATTGAATACAAGTAAAGTGATTTGAAAGCTTCAATATAAGGGAGGGCAAGGTAAGAAGGGGTTACATGTTTTAGTGACATTACAGACAGGGAGGAATCACAAGGTCTTTAATAATAAAACTCTTCTATTAATACATGAGAATTAAATTGTAGATACCGTTGAAAACCGTTGTAAAGTCTTAAAACAAATTGACATTTAAATGGTGAAGATAATGAGTTTCAGGTAGGGTTTATGTCGTCATGTTTTACGTCACATCCGCATCCTCCCCCCACTACTTGTCTCATTGACTCTTGTCTCTTATATTCTGTTACCCGTTCTATAGACATAATGTAAGGAAGTTTTAAATTTATGGATGTCAAATTAAACACCAGTTTGGAAGGTATTACAGATGACGCTGAAAGAATTTTGACTTGATCTCCTGCCAACCAGGTGGTAGGAGCTGGTAAAATAAGAATTGAGATCAGGGATAGTTTGCGTTGTCTGTAAAAGGTTAAATGATTCACACACAGTCCTTTGATTACAGTGAATGTAATATTAGGTGGGTGGGATAGGGGGTGGTAGGTTTCAACTACTTTTTTATTTATTTATATTAATGTACAACATATTAAGTTTATTGTGTGAAAATTTGAAGTCTATTGGAGTAAAACTGTCGGAGATATAAAGTTTTAAGTCCTCTCTAGCTCAAAATCTACTGGACCGAATCTTTTAAAATTTTGCACTTCTTTATATAAATGCCGAGGTAACGCTGTCGTTTTTTTTTTAATTATTTAATTTCAACGTATTTTAAAATAACAAAGTTTCTGATTTTTTTCATGAAAAATCGGTATTTTGATTTAAGTGCTGTAAAAAATTGAAAAATCAATAAAAAAGAAAAAAGTCGACAGCGTTTCCTGCAGAAACTTATTAACTAATAAAATCATTTTGGATTTTCGATTTTTGAAAATCCAGTGATGAGTTATGAGTGGCACCGCAATGTTACTTTTGTTTTTGTGACGTCAGCGGAGATTCGCTGTCAATGCCTCATTTCTTGACATTTATTTATGAAAATTTCACAAAGTATTCTTCAAATGTTATTTTATCATGTAGCAATTATAGAAATAATTATATATTAACTGTGTCGTCAAAAAACATTATCGAAAATATGCCCCTTTAACATAGAATTGTTGCTCGATTCAAAAGTTACACCAGTGTAAACCAGCCACTATATAGTGGTAGTATGTATAAAATAAACAAAGTTAGAATGATATTTCAAATGAAAAAGAGTTAAGAATTTTAATATGAAAAACTTTATTTGAATAATTAAATAATGAAAAGTTGGATATACTCGTACTCGTACATTTGAAAAACTTTTTCAAACTATCTGTAAATTAAAATATGAATAATTAATGTTTTTAGATTTATTTTAATTTCTTTTTCTTAGTCCCAGTGCGGCGAGAGTATATTTTCAAAATGACTTGCATTTGTTCATATGAATTTTTTCAAATCCTAATATATATTTTGATTGTTAATATATATATTTTTGTTTTATATTAACTGGTATTTTCCATTACCAGTTTGTTCTTGCTGTTGCTAAACTATTATATTTTATTTGTTTCTTTGTTAGTGTTTTGTATATTGTGTGAAATCAGGTGAGACAAACCTTTATCAAATGCGTCACAATTCCCAGAAAACATTTTGGAGACACCTTGACATCATATTGAAGATGCGTATGATTTTTTATCATGAACGAGTTCAGTTTGTGACAGTCGTTCATATGAACTGCCCATTTTTTGGCTACATACAGCGAAACCATTCCTCCTGTCGGAATACAAATGAAGATAAAGTTGATGCGAACTATAATTGAAGTGCGATAGTGATAGAAACGTCACAAAACAGAACACTTCACCAAATTGTTTAGTGTGGTATTTGTAGAAGAAAATTTTGTCAGTGGTTTCTGAACTACTATCTTTAAAAAATAAATAATGTCTTTCTTCTTAAAGAAAGAGTGAAAAGTATAATCCGATGTAAGTTCAAAAAGTTAGGACTTTGGAGACTATCCAAAAAATATAACTGTTTTAAGTATAGTCAAATAACGATAGTCCTCAGCATCCTATCGTAATTTATACGGCTCCTAATGCCATGTCATCACAGCCGGAACTTTCGTATCTTGAACTATAAATGTCAACTTAAAAATTTACATATTTTGTTACTAACAAATCAAACTAAAATTTGCTTCCAAAAAAATTTAAAAAATAGGTATATATTTTTTTTTAATGCAGAAACGTTCTCGAGATATAGGTGAAACGATGCCTTTCCACTCTCTTAAATTAGAAATGTTATCAACCCCCGCCAGTTTCTAGGCGTTTTGCCAGTCTCCCCATTAAAAGCATGCAGATGTATATGCTAATTGCACTTCATGTTGTTAAATATTATGAAATATAAAAACTGTTCCCCATTGAGCCGTTGCCATGCATAGTCTATAGTACTGGTTCATACCCCCTCCCCATGTCCCCCCTTACCCCGCATATTCATTCCATGTACATGTACATATGTATTAGCCTCTACTAGTCGCAGCTAATAAATGCACCGACCAATGTCGCTGAAACAATGCGAAGGAAAATGAGAAACTAATAGAAAATACCAACGTTCATTAGCATTATATTGTTAAATATAGTTGACTGTCATTAACTTCAAAAGCAGGACCGGATCGTGGGGATCTAGACCATCCAGGGCCTCCACACGCGTTGGGTGAATCTATCGTCTGAAAACTTTTTAGACTTTCCCCAGAAAACATTTGGATAAGTTTTTGAAAATTTGAAATATACATTTATGTATATACACAGGATACTCTTTTCACATGATGGAGCATATTTAAAATAAGGATTCGATTTAAGTTTTCAAATAAAATGTTTTCCACTTTACGGTTACCTAATGAAACACTAAAGTAATAATTCTAAAAAAACTTTTACAAAGAAAATAAATTTAATTTTCAGACAAAGATATAATGAATAGAAAAGGACAGATATATATCTATCTCTATATAATAGAAATGATTATTTATTTCAACTTAATAGTATTATTTAAAATATGAGAATGTTATAACTTTATGCATAAAGTTATTCCAAATTCTTTAACTGTAATCCCAGCAGCACCAGCATCAGCTATATCTACGAGCATTTCATTTTCCATGTTCTTGCCGCTTCAGAGCTACAGACCGTGTACTTTGTTTCCACAGATTCAGTCTGTATTCTCTATGGATTGAACTTTATAATAGTTCGAATAACTCTCAAAGAATTTCAATTAAAAATTTATTTTGAATTGTTTTTTTGTTTTTGTAAAATATATTCTAATATAATACCGAAAATTTATTTTAATAAATACTGAAGATGAAAGCACAAATAATTTAGCTTTAAATTCTTTAATGCATTAGAAATTTTAACCCTTGACAGATTTTATAAAAAGAGCAAATCGAAATTTTGTAGGAAAAAAAATTAATTTGTTAAAAAAAAATAGTAAAATAGTTTTGTATTCGAGATATAATAATTTAAAATATCATGTTGTTTTAATTGGGTAGTATGTACGTGTATGCAGTGGTTTATACCACGCTGGAACGTCATTAAAAGAAACAAAATTCGCAGTTTATGACGCATCTTTTCACAATGGACTGTTATGTCTATACTTTTATACTTATACCACGTAAATTTTAATTCGTAGTGTAGTCGGGTGAAGTGATGGGATTTATATATTCCAACCACATCATTGCACCATTTTCCCATCGTTTTAACATGCAAATTCCCCTATAAAATACAACGATAAATGTCATATCAAAAAGCACCTAAGATTTCACACAGATCTCAAAGGATTAACATCTTACTTACAGCCACTCGTATGTGCGGGTATGATAGTTCATATAAAACGTCCATAACGATTTCTTCCTCTTTTTTCCAGCACTTGGATTTGAACCGGATTTCCGCTATCCGCTGGAGAACGTGACTATCACCCAAGGGAGGGATGCCACGCCAACGTGCGTTGTGAACAATTGGGGTGAGTTTAACTGTTATATAAATTATATCTTTCTCTCTCATACATAATGTATATCATAGTGTTATTTTATTGTTTTCTCTTTCTTTCGATGAAACACGTACCAGACTTGATAATGCACTAAGACAACGATAGTAAACACTAATTATGCAGTTCTAGTGCTGGAAAGTGTTCATTAAATGTCTGGAAATTAAAACGTCTTGTGTTTATTAGTATCTATGGTACAGTTTGTGTACAAGGATAATATTATAGAATAAAATAATATGAAGATGTGTTTCTACTCAGGATATTTTAATCCTGTATTAATAATATTTAAAGCGCAAGTAAATAGAATCAAAACATTTTTAAAACA
Organism: Panorpa germanica; assembly: GCA_963678705.1. Lineage (NCBI taxonomy): Eukaryota > Metazoa > Arthropoda > Insecta > Mecoptera > Panorpidae > Panorpa > Panorpa germanica. The sequence goes on along the minus strand of OY783223.1, from coordinate 9,035,696 downwards.
GCACAGTGGTGATATGAATCTTTCATAGATTAGGTTTATGTTTTTCTTTTTTGATTACTAAAGATTATTACAATCTGTCCTGCCTATAGGACATTCAGTGATAGGTATGTCAAAATAAAATGTCTGGCGCGGGATGTGCCCATCGACTCATCCCTCAATTTTAATAGATCCTACATTCTGTTTATTTGGCTAATAGGTCCTGAGGTACTTTCTTTTTTAGTCTGCGTACTGCGGAAATATTGGACAAATTCTTAGGGTGTTCAAGTATTCTCTCCTTGTATGCTTTGGTTCTAAGTATTATTTCTTCATTAACTGTGGGTATATCCAGGTCCCGATGTAATATGTGATTAGGTATAAACCATGGTGCATTCGTGACAATCCTTAGCATTTTGGACTGAAATCTTTGGATTATCTCAATATTTGAGGTAGATGCAGTACCCCATAGTTGTATACCATATGACCATACCGCTTTGAGTATGGTTTTGTAGAGCAGGAGTTTGTTTTCTGTGCTAAGTTGTGACTTCCGTCCTATCAGCCAGTACATCTTCCGCAGTTGTAGCAAATTTTGACGTCGATATGTGGTACTTCAATAAATAATCGATATCCTTGTTTATCACCTTTATAATATCGAAATTTGCTTAATGTTAGCAACACAGTTTGTTACAAGGTATCTGTATTTTCTAGATCGATTTTTGATCCAGCGCTTTATATTCTTAATTTATTTGATTAAATTTTTTTCATGGGTCTGATAATTTTCAAAATAAACAAGAAGAAACTAATTACACGCTATTTTCAGGATTGCAGCGCCCTCCTCTCCAAAAATTCTAATTTAAGTCCAGATTTGACCTTTTTACATGATGAAATAAAAATATTGCTGCCTCCCCAAAATATATGGTTGTATTAGTGCAATTGTACATACACCAAAACGTATGTGACACAAAATTGTGATATAATTAAAAAAAAATACACATAAAATATTGTTTATTAAAACAGTTATTTTCCCCTGACATAATTAAAGTAATAAATACACTATTTAAGGGTAGTTTTATGAACCAGCGAATGTGGTAATTACATTTTTACAAATTTTGTATTTAAAATTAATATGGAAACAATTAGTTAAAATTTACAACAATGGTGGGGGAGGAGGAGGGCGACCAGGATGTGAACGCGGACGCTGACTCGTCGAATGGGTGGCGGGGATGGGGGTTGGCTTGCATAATTAAACTTCTGTAAAGGAATTTATGACGTAGCGGGTTGTATTGCTGTATTTATGATGTGTTAGTACCACCACGTTGCCGCTACTAGTAGAGGCAGCACTGGTAACTTGAGAGACTAAATTCAACTATTTTCTAACGAATAAATTTACCAGAATATTAAGCATATTAAATTATTAATTCGGTGTAAAGTATACGTACATACATACATATAGCAGAAAGAGCCTTACAGGGAGCTCAACATTCAAACAAATTTATTGTCATTAAATATAACATACCGTTTAAGCAAAGCAATGACTTGACAAGGTATTTTTTTTCATTAAAAGGAATGCTTTATCAACACACGAATTTCAGATTTTTCAGATTCCAAAAGTAGTGTCACTAAAACCACTGTAACCTGTAAAATAATATTCGGAATGTCAAGAAATTTTACACAAATTGTTTGAATGTTGGTACTATCTAAAAATCATATGATTTTGTGAATAAACGAACTATTATAAAGTATCATTCCCACTCACTGCTTTAACTTAATTTGTTTACCATATGGCAATACGCGTAGTCATTCACAGTACCATTTTTAATTTAATTTATTTTTTAAGTTTTCTTAGTTTTTTTAGAACCTTACAAGCTCCAATGTCTTAAATTAAAAATACTAAATTAAGAAAAACTATATTATATTATAACCTCCAAAGTGTGACAATCTGTCAAAATGCAGTAGGATTTACTTTTAAAAGAAGTTTAATGTCAGTTTTTTGAAATATATAGAAGAAAAAACAATTTCTATTACAAATTGTTATTAAAAATAGCAATTTTAATTATTTCACATACAATTTTGTCGAAAATTTATATTACTAACGATGCTTATGCAACAACTAAATTAACTAATCTTGAATTAAAACACAAATGTGAAAAGGAATGCTTAAACAAAAACCTGAAATCTAGATTACAATATTAAATAAAAACATTAAATTAAATATCAAAACAGTGAGTGGGAATGAGGCTTTAAACACATAATAGAATCAATATCTCGTAGTACAAATTATATTTATTTTTTTGAATATTTATTTGAGTGCATCAACTTTCGATAGTTATTAGCACTAAAAACAAAATATACATTTATAAACATTTGTAATACATAATTTATAGTCTATAAATACGTGTATGAATATTTAAAATATAGAGATTAAATTAGTTTCATTGATAAACTCAATTTTTCTTTGCTTTTAAATATGTGCTTTTAGTTTTCAGGCATATTACAGTTTTATCTATGCGATGCTAATAGTAAATTGAGGTTTTAAGACACATTGTAAAATATATTACGTTATATTTATTATTACCAAAGAAAGTATATTCCTAACTCAAATATAACCCAAAAACATTTAAGTGATTAATTTGAATTGATATTATGTTGTATCAATGACAGGAAAAACAATATATGAATATTTGATACGTCTGGTCTGGACCAAAGCGTGTACACCTACGTAACACTGGTGCTATAGAGTAGGTTATGGTACATAGAGCTCGGTGTCTGTAATTCGGTTGATTTATGAACAGGACATTCGGAATTCGAGTTACGTTGTAAATCATTCGATGCCATAGTCCTCAAATAATTCATGTTTTAAAAACAATACATTTACATTGTGCCAAATAAGTCAAGAAATACGTAAAACACAAAATACGAGTGCATCGTTCTTCATTGTGGAGTGTTTTACATTCGTTGTGATGCAATACCGAAAGGAAATAATGGCGCACCAGAATAGAGCTTTATAGGACACTGGGAAAACTCTAATTGTTGCCCATAGGATCACTATGACAAGAGTTATCTATTACGTAAACAATATTATATAATGCATGACGTATTGCAACCTATTTTCTTGCTTTTTGATAAATAATTCATAATCATAACACATCTTAATCATTACAATCTGATTTTAAACTAAATTTAGACCTTTTTAGAAAAATTAATACTAAGTTTGGTTATGGTAATATCCATGTTTTGTTAATTACTTAAATTCTACAATTTCACTTACAATTAAAATCATTTTCGAACTGTTTAAGGGAGGGGTGGGTAATGTTTCAAAAATTTTTTTTATTTATTTATGTTAATGTATAACATATTAAGTTTATTGTGTTAAAATTTGAAGTCGAATCCAGTGATGAGTATCACCGCAATGTTACTTTTTTTTTGTGACGTCTGCGAAGATTCGCTATCAATGGCTCATTTCTTGACATTTATTTATGAAAATTTTACAATGTATTCTTTAAATGTTATTTTATCATGTAGTAATTATAAAAATAATTATATATTAACTGTGTCGCCAAAATACATTATCAAAAATGTGCTTTGTTTTTATCATTTTGACCTTACTCCCCCCTTGAGTTGTAATACTTAAAAATAATATATTTTCTTTGTTAGAATATTTTTATAACCATCTTAAGAATCCTATGATGATATAATCATACATAAAACTTAAAATGATTTTGGATTTGGTCATAACTAGGCGTGGTATCCTATAGTTTCTTATTGGTAAAATTTTTCCTCATGGTGTGACCATAATATTTTATAGCCATACAATATTTTATACTATTAACAAGTGTCTATGTATACGAGTATATCGATATATATGTTGTATGTGTATAAGCAGATGTTGTCAACCATTTTACTATTAAGGAGATCCTAATACCACCGTAGTGTAAATAATTTCCGTAACAATATTATATTACTTATTACTTTTTCATGCATATGAAAAATAATTTTAAAATTTATAGATAATGGGCTTGTGTCCTATGTCTTAATTTCTATAAAAGTGTACTATATATTGATAAAGTGGGTTACTAGAACCTCAAATGTTCAACTATTTTTTAATAACTCCTTATATGTTCAGAGATATTAACAATTAAAAAAGTCATTTTGTCTCTTTAATTGCTAGTTAACCAGTTAACTAATTACTTTATCAAAAAAAAATATATTCTACTATGATCTTTTTTGAATAACTACAAAAATAAGTGTAACAAAATATATAGATAGTTTGTCATAGTTTTTCATCCCTGACATAGGTGTTAAAGGGTTTTTTAGACCCGGGGGAGGAATGGCAATTGAAATGCCGCTAGTCACGTTCAACAATAAAGTGAAGTGTGGACCAGGGACTAGGCCTCCCCCTCCTCTATCTTCATCTCACCCTACTTGTCCTCCCTACCTTAGTATCTTGCGTCTGCTGATCTTACCATGTGATAACGTGAATGCTGTTCACTGTACCACATCCGTACGTCACTACATCCCTTACTAGTACTGTACTTAACTGCCAAAGGACGTAGGTCAACACTAAGCCGCGGGGTTTGATTTTTATCTCTTAGATGTTCTGCTTATATCAAAATAGAATCAATCTTTGCTGGGTTAACATTTGTAATATAGTGATTCTTTGTGGTATATATTGGCGGATGTGTAATGATTGACAAGACCAGAATGTAGATGTCTAAAAAACATCTAATATTCAATTAACAAATTTCTCTGTTTTAAATTTCTTTCTACGATGAAAATTTCACCAAGAATATTGCAAATATTTAACACCCTGTGTAAACACGATATTTTTCGAGTCATGGTGTGTATACTGAGTCTTTGAGGAATAGTTGAGTTTTTGAGCTTTCAAAAAATCTGAAAAAATTCTGGATTACTTCTTGAAGTGTCTACTACATGGTCCGGAAGTTGCCAAAGTCCAAAGTTTAAAATCGTTGTTAATAAAAATTGACAAATAGTAAAAACGGAATATTGTTAAAAAATGCGTAACTTTATAACAAACAAATATTAAGAAAATTGGTTGTACTCTTTTTTATCTTAGACTATAAGCTTTCGAAAGAATATAGTGTCTTTGGCGTGGGCTCCAAACGGTTGAATTATTTGTGCACCTGAAAGTGGGGAATATTTTACAGATTCTGGCATATCATAATAAACGGAACGGTGATTATTAAACACAAAATTTTTATTGATGAAAATACACAAGTTTTGAAATAATAATTAATAATAGTTAATAATAATTAATGTCAAAAAGATACATAAGAATACATTGTTTTTCTGTTTTTCTTCCAAGTGCAAAAAGAACATCGTTTTCGCTTTTCTACTTTACCCCTTGAATGGTCACCCATCTTCAAAAACTTATTGTAGTAAAAAGATGAACTAAAATAATAAAAAAAATATCTATATATATAATTAAAGAAATAATATATTAAATTACATAAAACATTTATTGAAACCATGAAAAAACTGTAAAACAACGAGAAAAGCAAAAAGTGCATTTACTAACATTGGAAAATACAACCGTCGTTTCAACAGGCCAGATCCGGACGGTGCTAGAACCTTAAGTCCCTACCACTACCTAGATTTTAAGGGGCATAGGTGAAGCGCGCTGTACTAGTGAGAGAGAAATAGGAATTTGAAATTTCAACTGTTCCTTAAAAGACCCAGTGCACACACGCAGGGTTAACAAAATACATATCTGGTATTTATACAGAGGATCTTGGCTATCAGGGCGTGGTGTACTTCACTACCCCCATCTAAACTTTGTTTTTCTCGATTCAAACCCCTAATACATCGCTAGTATATAATCACCATAATCTCAAACAATATTATTCCGTTAGACGTTGTTAGTTTTTCTGAATAGGAAAAACAATTTTCTCACTATAACATAAGGCCTACCCTACCGTCTGGGAATTGAACTTTAAGAAAGTTGACCAATAAGAAAGTTACAGTATGATAAAAGTGACATCAAAATTTAGAGGGGTTTTTTCACGCATATAAACTATGCATTACGAAAGTTTGATATTTCTTCAAAGTTGAAAGTATTACCCTATTTGAATATAAATACGTGTTAGAAAGTTTTGAGTTATTCTTGTATGACAACACCATCATACGATATTCTTTGCTTTGTATACTATCCGATATATGAAAACACTAAATACAGGGTGTCCACGTGCCAAATTAGTTGTCATTTTTGTACTGCAATCGTATTTATCATTAAAGCAAACTTTTACTTTAATTTATACCGATACACCACTGTTATGAAAGAAACTATGGCATTCATTAGAATAAAAAATATTATTTTTAAAAGTGGTAAGACCACTCCACTCGCATTGGCTTCTGAAACTCCTCTTCTCTTATCAAATCAATTTTGTTTTGTTATGTTGAATAGGTACCAACCAGTAAAATAAAATAAAAAAACAATGAAACTATAGTGAAATGTGTGTAATATGAAATAAAATCTACATTTATAATATTCATAATAAAAATAAATTGAAAGAAATAATTTAGCATAAAATTGTGTGTAACTTTAAACATAGCAGAGACAGTACTAGTATCGGGTAACACTAGAGACTGCTGTGAATATAGCTACTTCATTTTCCAATCTGTTTGAACAGAATTTGAAGCAATAACAGTAAAATAAAAACTGGTAGATTTTCAGTGTACATAACTATACATATTTATGTGTTATCGTAAAACGTGTGTGCTTCCGTTTCCGGTTGAGCACAGCATAGACACAGACACAGACACCGACACTGGCAACTGTATACAACAACATTAATTGAATTTTCTCATAAATATGCAATTTAACATCAGGCTTATTGAATTTTTATTATCCTATGCATACAGCATACTCGTACGGTGTCTTTAAGGTTCTCAATCTTGTAATTTACAAAATTGTGTTTTTAAAATGTTGCACGTACTTTTTTCTTTAAAGAATATTTTTCGATAGCAGCTATTGAATGCGAACATATCTCAAAACTTAGAAATTCTAAATTTTATAAAAGGGGCCCGGTAGGAAACTTTGAAGAAGGCTCAAATTTTGGATTGTGTAATAATTGAATATCATATTAACAAAAAAAATTCAATATTTCAAAATTTTATTTGGGGGCACGGGGGCAGTTTTTGCCGAGGGTAAAACTTGTGCTTGAAATTTTTTATATAGGCTAACTTTGGTACCTGCTTTACTAATCGAAAAAAAATTTCACAAATTTTGAAAAAAAAAGTAGGTCAAAAAACGAATAAATTGAAAATATTTTTTATTTTGTTGAAAAAAATATATTTGTTTATTCTTTTTTTATATATATAAAATTTATATAGAACGAGTTATATATTTCAATTTAAAAATGGAATTAAAATTTGAAATGAAATTCAATTCACACACAAAAGACCGTCGTCCGTAGATAATAATTATTATCATTATATATAACAGTTTAAGAACCAGTTCTAAAAATGAAGATACCCAATAGAGAAAACCATGTAAGCTCTCAAATTTGAAATACATAGACCTCATAGCAATACTATTCAAGTTTCAATAAAAAATATTTTATTCATGTTAGCTTAACTGTTGAAGAAAATAAACTCAAGAGCATTAAAAAGAAAATGTAAAGAAAATTCTCTTCATAGTTTTTCGTATTATGTTGATAGTATTACAATCGAAACGAAATAGAAAGGCATTACGCCCAACGCTTTGAATAAATTTCACTGGAACTGCTGGAATTGTCCTAAGAAGTTTGTAACTCACATTTACCTGTTAGCAGCACAACATATTCGAACACTTTTTATAATAAACATCAAATTCATTTTCAAAATATTAATATCACTGAGAGAAATTTAAGAGTTAAAGTTACCTTATATATCTCTGAAAATTTTCTTATTTTTTATGACATTTTTCATAAAGTATTTCCTCAAACAATTTAAATTTTATTAACACTAATTTTTATAATCCAACACCATTAAAATCTTATCTTTACGTCTTGTAATATTATATCCCTTTGCATGCGGTTTTCCAGACCTATTTTCCACTTGTTTTCTTACATATAATTTTCTACTTTCATTGTTTCTACCACAAGAAGTTCTCCCCTTTTCATATATTATAAACACAAATTCATCTTACAAACTATATTTTTTCGTTCTGAAATCTTGATACAAGATTTTAGAGGTTTTTAACAGAGCCGGAGCAGTGCGTATAAGGAGTGAAAGTCAAATATGGCCATTTTTGAGATATAATAATATTTCTAGGTTAAACTTAACTACATTCTGGAAAATTTCAACGACACCTTCTACTGCAATTTCTTTCCGGAACTTGTTAGATCCTATTAAACATAATATAAATATTTCCACGTAATATTTTACTTAAACGAAACCTACATTTATATTAAAATCGTAAATTATATTTATAATAAAATTTATTATAAAGTCAGCTATAGATTAAAAATGAACAGCGGGTCATAATTTTCCAACGTTTGCTCTGTATTAAATAGTTGTTATTTTCAAAAATTATAACTATAATTTAGACTGCTATGTTATATTATGTTCTAATTGTTTCAGATTGAATTCAGGATTTCTAAGATTGAAAATATACCGAATGTAAGTCACACAAACTCTTAAGCATGTTTTTTTTTAAATACGATAATGAATTTTTCTAATATTGATAATTTCGACGTAATGTTTCGCCTAAGCCTGTTAGCTTAAGGCCGTCCGCACATGGGTCGACTGATTGCAAACGCGAGCCCCAAAACTTCCCGAATCGAAAGAAAATGCAACTGTGTTGTTAGTGAGAGAACACACAAGCTTGAATGAAAAAAAACTGATTTGAAATTGGTTTTGAGCGACTGTGTTTCTAGGTCGCAGGACAATTACGTTGCTTGCTTTTGATGGTGAAAATCATGAGCAGAGATGTGCACAAACACTTTTTAAAAGTATTTAAATACATACAAGTACCTCACAATAAAATCCCCTATTATGTTATTGTTAAAAATTCTATGGACTCATGAAACACGGCTCGTTTTTCGTTTTCGTTGGAAACTTCGTTGCGCGAATAGTTTATAATCAGTCGACCCGTGTGCAGACGGCCTTAGAATCTTCCAAAACTAGATCATTGTAAACTAACCAACTTAGTTAAGATGATTTTAAGACATCCCTTATTATAAGACACTTTTGCCGCGCCGGTCCTGTAACTAGTTACCATTTTATTTCACTATAATGAAATTTGTTATCCTGTAGGATGACTACTACCCCTCTTCCATATACCGATACCCCCTCCCCACCATCCAGGCGGTTTATCTTACATCGGGGTTCATTTCATTTTGTTATTACAGTCAGCTCTTGTTTTTCTTACTGTTCACATAATATTTACACATTTTTCTCTCTCGTTATCTTGACTTTACATCACTCTATTCCCCTTCAACCCCTCACTTACCTGTGCTCTTCCCCTTTCTAACAAAACTGACAGTGACAGTATTCTACGGTTTTAATTTTGTCACGTTAGTCTCAGAGTTCTTCAAAATATTTAATGGTCTGTAGGACAGGGATCGCTGAAGGAATTTCGGGGAAAACTAGTTCAATAATCGCCTTAAGATCAACTTAATAGGTAACACTGGACAAAGCTTTAATTATTCATAAGTTGCAACGTCTCTGTACAACATCAACGTCAGTTCGTTATACGTTTTTTTCTCAAGACGCAATATATCTTTATATGTTGACAAATAAACTGATTTTTTTATAGACATAAAATAGAATATTTTCCAAACATATAATAAGTTGATATATTCAAGTAGGGTTGACGGGGGTGATAGGGGTGGCACACCGTGCACACACGTAGAAGAATGTCAAAACTACAAATCAAAATCGAATCGAATATTCTTCCAAGTCAAAGTTGTAACTGGTTACAAGTAGTAGTGATAGAGAGATGGGTAGGGGTAGGGGGAGGGGGTTGTAGCAGTAATTGAATACACTGTTCTATATTTATGAACATCACTTGTATATTTTACTCGTATACCAATTCAAGTAGAAGTAGCAAATAAAAACTTTTTGGCACTTCGAGCCCAATGTTATTCATATGACAATAAATCATATAATACCCTTCTCTTTTGAGCTACAGCTACCATACCCTATTACACAGGGATGCACTAGAACATAAATCATATAGGGCATTTAATTAAAAAGACCCTCTTTTTTTAAATACTTATTGAATCGAATGTTTGAAATATCTGTTGGCAATGTTTCTGGGCAAAATCTTAAACTTATAAGGCAGCTAGAAGATCGTCGGTCGGATGCACCTGTTTGTGTTCTATTTTATTACTTTTTGAAAAATATTTCTACTTTTTTTCGAATTAATAAAATTATAAAACTTGTTAAGACCTATTAAAAAATTAAAATGTGATAATAACGACTACCCAGTAAACATTTTGGATTCACTTTGCCATCATATTGAAGATGCGTATGATTTTTTTGTCATGAAAGAGTTCAGTTTCTCACAATCGTTCATATGAAATGTCTATATTATCGGCACTCCACCTGTCGAAATACAAATGAAGATAAAGTTGATGCGAATTATAATTGAAGTGCAATAGTGATGGAAACGTCACAAAACAAGACACTTCACCAAATTGTTTACTGGGTAGTGAATGATTAAAAGATTAAACATCTTTAAAATTGGATTCAGGACAGTTTGTTTTAGATTAAAAATTACATGCGTATTTACATATTATAAAGAAATCTAAATTTATTCGCCTATTAACAGTAAAATATGTACAAACTCTTCGATCGAACATTCGTACTAGCGAATAAAACCGGTCGGAACTTTGCAAAAATGATTTTGATATTTTATAATTTATGATTTTATCACAACAATCAAGGTCACTTGTATACAACCAGTTCGCCTCTGTTACCATGTATATATAGCACTACTTTACACTTGTGCGTATTGGGTGACATAAAGAATACAGTGGGAAATAAAGTTACACATATATTGTACTCACACATGGGAATAAGTGCCAAAGGAAAACGAGGAGTCCATTTTAATGCGTCATCTCCACAAGATACGAGGAGAATCACACTCCAAAGTCCAAATAGTAATAATAATATTTGACGCACTATTGCTATCATCGGCAATCGGCTACGACCGACCGTAGCTCTCCGCTACGCCGACTGCGGCTTCTGTTACGCCAACATCCGGTTTCACGACACCACAGAGCTTTATTTATTTTTTAGGTGTTGAAATAATGTGGGAAATATTTCTTTTATTATAACGCGATCCTTAGCGGTATTTTTCGACTATTTTTTTTAAATTTTATTTAACGTAAATATTAATTACTAGAGTTTACCCACGTCGCAAGCGACGACTGTCTTTTGTCTAAATAAAATAAATGTAATTATATTAAGTGCTAGTACTACTGTAATGCAGTTTCTTCAGTGATCTGTCAGTTATATGAGAAGGGACATTATTAAAAAATTCGGTCCTGGAATAGCCCCATGAAATGTGTACAGGGCTCAAATCCAACCACAATGTTTTCAACGAATACATTGAATTTTTCTATTTATTTTTCTATAGATAAATCCCAAAATAATATACATTCTTGTCAAAATAAAAGTGAAAATAATAAAAAAGGAATAATGTGTTGTATTTTCTAGAGCTGCAGGCACAGTTTATGTACTCCTCCATTTCCATTAGAAACAGAATAGAATAAGTGTGAATACAATAAAAAGTAGAAAAAACAAAAGCTGATCTTTCCACAGAGCAAAAAATTGACGTAGATACAACCCCGGGCTCCTTTTCCCACAATGTCCCTAATTATTATAATAAAAAATGTTTTGTATATAGGTACCACAATAAAAATGCGACCTCAATTAATTCTAATATATAGAAAGTAAGACTCAATTGTAAGTTAATATTTAAGCTAAGTTTATCATTATAATATATTTTCTTTAACTGACAACTAGAAGCCTACTGTCTTTTTAGTCATTTCTCTGAGTGAGTCTCACAATTTTGAACAAGTATATTAAAGTAAATTACTTAATATTAATTCTTCTCTGTGTTGCTGTCATTTGGAACAAACAAACACAGCAAGTGACATTAAGTCTGCCCCAGACAGACAGCATACCCCTACCCCCCTTACTCTACGTCACTCCTAAAAACCCACAAGCATCTAGAAAGTTTTGAACATCTATATATGAATGAATATACAGAACCAGGTATATTTAGACAAATGTTTATTCAAATTATTTTAGTTTGTTCTTTTCTTAAGTATTTAAAAACGTACATCAATACCAATGTTGGCCATGTGGGGTTACCCCAATCAGCTGGTATTCGTTCCACCCTTTAAAATGCACCCCATTAATGACAAAATATTCAAGAATTAAACAGCTAAGCCCAGCATAGCCACCCCTCTAATAAATCAATTTCTTATTCTTTACAAGGGCAAACTTGTCGGAAACACAAGTAACTAAAGTATTCAGAAAGTTTGACTGAACATACAAATATAATTTAAAAACTTTACATTAGGTAGAGTTTAGAATCATGAGCCAGAGGTTCCCAAACGTTTTGATTATTGTTTTGTACGAATTCGTGATTAAGGTTTATTGTGTAAAAATTTAAAGTCGATTGGAGTAAAACTGTCGGAGATATAGAGTTTTAAGTCTTCACCTCTCTGGTCTGCTTTCATGTTACTTTGAAACTTTTAAATCCGTTTTCTCACACATAGCTTTTTCAGAGTCGGTGCCCTCTCTAGCTCAAAATCTACTGGACCGATTCTTTTGAAATTTTGCACACTCTTTCTTTACATAAATGCTGAGGTAACGCTGTCGAGTTTTTTTTTATTTTTTAATTTTAACGTATTTTAAAATAACAAAGTTTCTGATTTTATTCATGAAAAATCTGTATTTTGACTTCTAAGTGCTGTAAAAAATTGAAAAATCAATAAAAAAAGAAAAACTCGATAGCGTTACCTGCAGAACTTATCAACTAATGAAATCATTTTGATTTTCCGATTTCAGAAAATTCAGTGATGAGTTATGAGTGGCACTGCAATGTTACTTTTTTTTTGTGATGTCTGCGGAGATTCGCTGTCAATGGCTCATTTCTTGATATTTATTTATGAAAATTTCACAAAGTATTTTTCAAATGTCATTTTATCATGTACCTCTAGTATTACAAAAGCTCTAAGGAAACATAGTTTGAGAAACACAGTCTCTACGCGGTGGAAGTAAAGTTTTAGTATATTTATTTATGACGTCAATATGTCAATGTCTGGCTCGGTAAAATAATGTCAATATTATTTTGCATTATACAAGTTAATAAATGTCGAAATTCCGCTTAAAAGCTACAAAGTATTATATTTAAGAAAATATAAATCAAAATGATATACTGGAACCAAAATATATAGAACAATAATTTAAAAATTAATGTCAAAACTTTTTGAAAATAAAATCTGAGTTTAGTTTTATGCAAAATGAACATCGAATTTGATACAAGATGGTTATATATATAAAACTACATTTCCCCCTCCCCCTCTCCATCCGTGTAGAAAACTAGTTGTGAATTCGGATACTGCTCTACAGAAAATATTTTATATATTTTGTTGCCGCAAAATAGATTTTTTAAAAAGGGTATGTTATTAATATAAAATTATACTGTCAAAGGCATTCCGATATCCAGGGGTCGCTGAATACGGGATTCAGTATTAACGGGATAAATAGGATGAAGTGGTATGAGGGGAGGGGGTGTGAGTAGATGGTACATTCTATCCACAGATTGAATGATGTATGAAACATTTCTGAACCAAATTGGATTTTAATATGATACTCATACTAAGCTGTGTTGAATTTTTGCTGTTAGAAACTTTTATTTTTTTTAATATCATACAAATTTTTTTTGATAAAAAGTTTTGTCATAAACAATTTTGTTCATTATTTACAATTGACGAATACTGTTTGTATAGTCTGATGAAAAGATCTTGAAAACTTTGTTTATCAAAGAAATATCTATTTACCACTAAGTGCCGGTTTTATGGTTCGTCTTAGTACCGATAAAATATCATGCTATCTCAGCCAGGTTTAGCTGTCATCATTTCATTATATTTTTCACTCGTTTTTAAAATCGAAATATTATTTTCCGCTGCGTACTGCCCCTTGTCTGCCACTTTTCATGCATATCTTCTCTTTATATCACTCCTCACCACAAATGTTCGGTTCTTGTGCATGTAGCACTTCCACGACCAAAACCTAGAAACCTAAAACATCGTAACACCTGCCGAAGTCGACTATCTTATGAAATGCCCTTCTCAAACAATATAAATTATCCCAACTTATATAATAATTACTTCATCAACAATCCGACAATAATCGCCGACTTACATAAAAGTATCTTATAGCATCGCCTAAAATATATTTGTATTTTAATTTGTTTTAAACCATAATTTTATTATAAAAAGTGATGTTTAAATTTCCATACATTTTAAAAGTAGATCAAAGAAATTTGATAACGAAAATATAAGAAATGAATTCGCCTTATTTTGTGACTTAAGCAGGAAATAATGCATGCCCTAAAGGGGCTCTACATTTTATAAGACTATGAGTCAAAAGACATGTTGTTGACTCTCTTTATAAATTTATGAAGATCACTTTAAGAAAAAATTAAATAATATTAATTCAAAAACGTACAACCAATGAAAATATAACCTTAAGGGCAATTTACGGGTCCACACTTTAAAAAAATGGTATATCAAAATAAGAAACCGGTGAATTGGTTATGCAGTGTAGTCTCTTACACATAGCCAAGTAACTGGTATAGTTTTTTGTCGTTTGCTCCTTCAAATTACACGCTTCACTCCACAATGATCAGTTGCACGATGCCCATACGTTTGAAGCAACCCCTCGCAAGACTCTCCGCTAGCATTGTTCTTTTCGTAGATCTCGTAGCTCGGGCGTAGAGCGCAGAGCGTAGACGTTTCATAATAGATCCTTGTCAGTAGGTTTACGTCCTTTTTTTTTCTTCAAAGTGTTTCTTAGACCCTTTAAACTATTGTTTGCTTTGGGTACATGTCTATGCATTATTTAAAAGTTATTGTATATAATGGAGAAAAAGAGCATTGTATATGATAAAACATTGCATAAATATACCATAAAATAAATAATAGTACGACTACATGTTGGGGCACGCAGTGGCGTGTGTGAATTGTTCCTGAAAACAAGGGGCTATCAGTGTCTTTTACTTTGCTACTTTAACTACTTAACATCGTGCTAAATTTACTTAATTACTAGGATGTGTGAACATACCCTGTAAACAAGTTGGTGAAGTGTCCTGTTTTGTGACGTTTCTATCACTATTGCACTTCAATTGTAGTTCGCATCAACTTTATCTTCATTTGTATTGACCGACGATGGAGTGGTTCGCTATTTATAGCCGATAAAATAGACATTTCATATGAACGACTGTGAAAACTGAACTGTAAATGAACTTTTTCATGACAAAAGAGTCATACGCATCTTCAATATGATGGCAAAGTGACTCCAAAATGTTTTCTGCGTTGTCTACGGTCCAGAAAAGGAACTTGACCGCAGTCTAGTAACTGGTAGAGCACGTTACAAAGAGACACACAGAACATTCGTGGCTATCTCTCTCTTTGCCTATATTACAGTATCCAGCCTCTCTTGCGTCCTCTATTCATATATCTCTATGGGTATAAGTCTTCCAGCAATTGGAACCGTACGCCACTGGTCTGTATTATGGAATATTTGCATGCATATGTGTACGAATATTTGTATACATATACAAGTGTTAAAATACCCCAGTTAGTACATACAGTGGCCGCTGATTCCAATTTACCAAACAGAATGTAAATGTATTTAAAAAAGTAATAAAATAGTTCCAAAATGGCCGATGTTATACTATTATTTATTGGCAGTGTTCTTGTTTCGGTTTAATTTAATTTGTTCTTTATATCTGCAGTGGACCAACATTCCAAACGAATAAAAATGCAAATAAATAAATATATATGTACAGTGTGGGTTTCAGATCGTTTTACTGCAGTTAACACAGTGTCACGCGTTCAGAGAGCTTGGTCCATTTAGTTCGAGGAATATGTTGTAGAATCAGATAATATCAAAGCCTCAAGGAGATCCTCGTGAAGTAGTAAAGAATAGAGAACTTGCGGAAACTTTGGAAATTTGTTCTGCGATAGTCAATAATTAATAAGAAAATTAAATAAGGGTAGATTTCCGAAACTTTTAAGGAAATAATTTGTTTAAAAAAAGGAAAATTTCACGTACAGGTATATGGGGATTCATTAACTTGTGCATTTAATTGAAAATTGCTTGTAAGTATCTAATGGAGAAAAATATTATTTCAATTTAATATGGTTCAGAAAACATCAAGCTTTCGATTAAAATAATAAAAATTGTCTGTTTCCGAAGAAATAACAAAAATAATTGACATTTTTTATGAAAAATATCACCACAATCACAAACTTCTGCTGTTTAAAACACGATGTAAGATTTGGCAATGTCGGTTGCATAGTTAACCGCCGCATGAGTAATCGCGAATATTCGAAACACATTAGGTTAGGTCTAATAATTAAATACCAAATTAGGTAAACGCAATGGTGATCCTTAGTCTTGCTGCCTCCAAGATGAAAGAACAAGAAAATTTTCTTTGTCCACTTCTCTGTCCAGAAAGAAAGTTGTTCATTTATATCTGAAAAACGACTAATTTGGATTCTGGTTCCAAAAGTTATCAAAAAAATTATCTAAACATTCAATCTTTGATTTAAATTTTATACTTTATGTTTATCTTAAACCCCGCACTTGCTAGAGCGATGAAATACTTGTTCGGTCATTTACATCGTCTTCACAAGATCACAATGTGCGTAAACACATAAAGCACACGTTTTAATCGATCTACTATATTGACGTTCGATAATCCGGCTCCGGATTAAAGAATGGTTACTCTATATACGACTATAATCCCCAGACATATGCTTTTAAACCAGTATTATTTTCCCGTTAGAACAACCAAACATTTTACAAATTGTGTTTGTTTTTTCTCAGTGTCAGAGTCTTGGATTTGCATATGCCTGGGTGTTTAAAGGGGATGAGAGTAAAGAGGGGGTAGTATACTGGCACGTTCAGTTCACTGTAAGTGTGAGGAGAGGGCGGAATGTTGGCTGGCTGGCTGGCTCGCTAGTACTCTGGTTATATAGAGTAGAGCATCCACGTGTTTTTTGTTGATAAGAATGAACGAGAAGTGTAAACTATACAGAGAGAGTCTTTTAACGATGTGTGTATAAACGGCTTGTAATATCCCAGCTGTGTTTACTTCTTGTTCCGTTAATCGCTTTAGCTTTCCTCACCCTAATAAATATGGAAGTCATAAGACCTTTTCCCGTTACCCGTTACCCGTTTTCCGTTCGTCAGTCCCGTCGACCCACTATGACGGTGACGGGACGTGTCCCTATCATTCCATGGCTACGTCTCTACGCTGTCCGTAGCGTAACGTAGCATCATTGTAGACCAACACAATGGAAAAATTGTTACATTAAACTTTGTGTTTGCATACCACAAAAATTATACTGGTGCAGATGAAAATTTGGAATACTTGCTTACAAAATATAAAAGATAAACAAATCAAATCCTATATTATAATGTTCCAAGTGCTAATTTATTTGTTTATATGTTTACGCGATTCGTATGGTGGCTCGAAAACGGCTGCGCGCATTTTCTTGAAAATCGTCTGGTCATCTACGAGGGTAAACTCTAGTATCCTTTATAATTGTAAGAAAAATGTTTTTTTTAGTATTACTTAATCTAAAAAGGATTATATTTTGCCTAAAATCGGATTATAAAGATACTGTATATTTCTTTAATCGTGAAAAGTTTTTTAATCCTTCCAAATTGTAGAGGAATGTTCTTAAAATAGGTCACAAAACATAACATTTTTTATGTAAATACACGTAGCTGTGTTTTACGGAAATATATAACTTCAAATATAGTCTTCTCCTTATTTATGACTCAGATTCTAATGTGTATGTACACGCAAAAGATTTAAGAGGCTATAATTCATTTCTTGCCACCCCATCCCTCAACATATACAATATTGACTTTAAATATTCATTGTTACCACAACTTGAAAATAAAAGTATACAAAACCCCCTCATGCTACAATTATTTGCATTTGTTGTTTTTTTTTGTCTTTAAAATTCAACCCCTTATAATATTTTTTACTCAAACACAGCTATAGCTTCACCATCTAACATTTTTGGACAATATATAACGCAGACGTTTTGTCTACGGTTTGCTATATCCAGCGTTTTAAAAGCGTGCAAGTACTAAAAGTTAGTGTGTAAGCAAACTGTAAGCCCCCTGACAAATCGAGATCAAAAATGGAAACCACAAGATAAATGTGGTGAAATAAAAATAATATACTTACGAGATCGCTGAAGAATATAAATTCATACAGGATTAAATACATACCAGTCCGGAGTAGCCTGACACCCCACCCCCCACCGTTCCTCGTCTCCTCCATAACATATTCAAGGTGTTCAGATGGTGTTATTGTTTTGACAAAAATAATCTGCGTTTCAGGTGGAGGTGTTGAAAAATTCCTACTAGACATTTGTTTATATGTTTACGCGATTCGTATGGTGGCTTGAAAACGGCCCCCTGCATCTTTCTGAAAATTACCTATTTCGTAGAGAAGAAAGTTCTAAGACTTTTGGCGTCCTCGGATTTTTCCCTGAAGTTCCTGGAAACCCGTAATTTTGGAAAAACTAAAAAAAAAAATTTACTTTTTGCTTTATAACTTATAATTCGTAAAATATAGAAAGTTTAATTTTGGCATGTGTATTACGGTGTTCAATGCTAGGACTGGGGCAAGTCTGCGAGTATAGTACGACAGGTATTTGCCAGTTATATTTTACTTTTCACAGCACTAGTTGTTACCTCTCACAACGGTGTGCGACTTGAATCTTAAACCAACGAACTTCATACAAATAAAATATTCCATTCGTTTTTTATGTTTATTTCCAAACGTTATAATTTATGACAAAATTCTTGTCGATAACAAATGAAATGGAGACAATTTTATATAGTCAGCCATACATTGTTTAGGAGCCCGTACAGTATATATATATAAGTTCTACGTTAATGGTAAAGAAATCTGGAAGCGAACATTTCGAATTTGTGTCCTCAATGTATCTATTCCGAGTCGAAATATTATCCGAGGCATTGACAGGGCGTTCCTGATTGTAACTTTGTCAGGACACACTTCACAATGCCCTGGACGGTCCTTTGAAAGGTTAACCTGATCGTGTAATCATTAGGAATGCCACACAAGGCCCCGGTCAGGTTTTAATGATGTTCTACTTATCGGGACATACCTAAAACGTAGCACTAATCTATCAATACTATAAAATTAGAAAATTAAATTTTTTATGACATTGATGTATTTTTAAAATAAACAGAAATAAAAAATATCAGGATTGTTGTTCCGGTAGCTTGTAAATGATAATTATTATCTCATTAAAATAATTTTAAAAATGTAAATTATTTTCTAATGAATTAATAATTTACAAAGAATTTCAAACATAAAAACGTAATTGCTTTTAATTCAATCCAGATTTTAAAGAATTTTAGCGAAAAAATAAAAGAATATAAGATTGTTATTAGTCTATTTTTATTCTGTATTCTGTAAGAAGTACGTAAGTTGAGCTCTTCCTGGTGCTACGTGTGCTACGACACTGCTACGTATGCTACAACGACTACGAGAGCTACACATTCCACTGTACAGCAACGTAGAAGCCTTCTACGTTGTTTATTATATGCTACGGTTTATTTTTATTGTTTTTTAATATAATATTTTTTGATAGAAAACGACTATCTATTTTCTTTGTTTCCTTACAATATGTTTTCTTTATGCTAAAATTTTCTTTGTAGCAAACTTTATGTTAGACACATAGTGTAATAAATATATATATATATATATATATATATATATATATATATATATATATATATATATATATATATATATATATGCGACGTATTGAAAATTATGTTACATTTTGAGGCCCTGATAGCCAACTTTTATAGAAATTAAGATCCAATTGCTTGATTTGAATCAGACCATGGTTCGGAGTGTACACATAGCATGTCTGTCTTTAATCGCCAATAAAATCTCAGTGTAAATCAGCCATTGTTACTATTTTGTGGCATCGCAGTATATAACCTTTTGATAAGTGATAACATGTGAAGTGTACTACATTCACCAGGGATTGTACACAATTTGTAGCAGGGCAACGCATTCAAATTTTGATCAAAACTCAACCAAATGTTAATGTACACAATATATCTATATTAAAATGTTCGAAGTTAGCATACTTCTACGCCAAGTCAAACTTGTGTACTGTAGGGTGTATTGGAGTTGTTTTGTAATAACATAATTTATCAAGAGAGTAAACTTTTATTTTAATATTTATCGATACACCACTGTTATGAAAGAGACTATTGCAATCCGTTCCAGTCTAAGACGGCTGATTGCATTTCCAAGGTTAAGCGTTGTAGCATGTAGTCGCTTGGTTAACTTAATTAACACGCCCTTATTCGGACGGCCTTGTCACTTGCAGTGTGCGAGGGTTCATTACATTTACAGGGGTCGGATAGGTAAAGCGTTGTTGCAAGTATGTTTCAGTTTTAATAACGGTAACCGTTTTAAGTTCTAAACCCCTGAAATGTTTTAGATATCCTCTGTACAATATGTGCATTAGTAAACTCTACGCAGTATTATTATCAATGAAATTTATGGCCATATATAATGCAGATACCTACACACAGCTAGCGCCCATAAGGAGAACTAATATGTAATTACTGAGCAGTGTGAAATTAGCAATAAATAAAAGTCAACTAGTCAACATCGAAAACAGTAAAGCGCATTGGATTTATTGAATGAAACGTCCAAGAGAATTCAAATGAAATAACTTTCCTACAAACCTAATAGAATGACTACAATAATGAGACTAGTTATAAATTAATATTTATAACATTAAATTTCAATCAAGCACTTATCCAAACGTTCAATGGTATTGAATAATTCATATTTAAAATAAATAAGAACCACTCTGAAAATATTCGAAAATGTAAATGTAAATTATATGTTGGAAGGGGGGTGAGGAGTGAGGAGAAGGAACGCTTTATTACAGTAGAAATATTGGAATATAATTTTAATATAACGGATAATAAATAATAAGTGCGTTCTATTTGTTCCTGGGGCGTTTAAAAGGCGCTAATTGCCGTTTTTTTAAATCTATTTTATTGAAATTAGGGCGGTATCTTATACGTCCCCGTATTAGAAGGGTTTGTTTTGTTAATTTAACTACTTAAAACGTTTTTAGCCCTAGATGTTGTAAGGATAATACAAGGTTCTAGTAAACAGAAAGTGTGGTAAACCTGATAGGGTTCTCCTCAGGAACATAATAAAGTTTGAGTCGGTAACCTGATAGGGTTCTAGTCTGGTTAACCATATTTGGTTTTAGCTTACAAGTTATATGAAAATTTTAATTTTTTTATAATAATTTATTTAACATATTTCAAAAATAAACTGGGTAAACGTACTGGAATTTCTAAATATAAATATTATAACAGATTTTCAAATATTATTACATGTAATTAAATCCAAGCAAAGCTATACTAGATTTGTCTTAGCTGATAACACTTCAAGATTTATTCCTTGTTGGAATGAAATGTTTTTCATTAGACTTAGACATAAACATAGGGGAGCTAGAAGAATTGAAACACTTTATATTTGTAACTCGTTCTGATTCCATCATCGTCTTCGTTAAGTATGCTGTGCTACGATGCTACGCCGTTACGCTATACGTTCGCTACATTTGCTACGCTATAAGTACTTCACTGCACTCTTTTTCTATCTTCTTGCTTTATCGTAGCACTGTTCGGTCCTTTGAACTTACTATCTACTTGTCAGAGGCGGATTAGACGGATGCCGAGAGCCCCGAAACGGTCACTTTAAATAAACATAGACAATGAGCTTGTGTCCTCATTTTTTAGTGGTAGATTTTTCAGTTGTTGATTGAAATTGAGGTGTCTATTTTATTAAATATCTAAATGTTGACGGAGATATAGCAATTAAAAGTTTGAATTATAGTTTTAGCGCTAGAAATGGTCGACCATATTTGTATGACATGATATGCATTGTTTACGTCAGTTATTTGTTGAGTAGGTCAGTGCTGTGGTAATGTTTTGTAGCTGTTGATAGTCAAATAATCAAGTCAAGTCAAAGAATAATAAGTTTTTATTTTATTTAACCCTGCTAAGGCAGACATAATATTGGAATTTGAGTGTTCCTTTTAATAGCTGTAAATAATATTTGATATTTTGATATATAAATACATATAGCAGAGATTTATGAGCTGTAAGGTTGGTAGCCTTACACAAGGATTGTGATGTCACATGCACTTGGAATGTGTACAACGTTGAATCCCTTTAATAATTAAAGAGAAAAAACGACTTTTTTAATTGTTAATATCTTCTGAAATAATTGAACATTTGAGGTTCTAGTAACCCACTTTATCAATATATAGTACACTTTTATAGAAATTAAGATATACGACACAAGCCCATTAATTAAATAAAAGATAAAAATTCACGTTTTCAAATTTTGAAACAATTTATTTAATAATCTATTACAGTTCTCGAATAATTCAACAAATATATATTTTCAACAGAGCCCTTTTTATGAGATACTATATACTTAGGGGCTACGAACTATTTTAATCCGCCTCTGCTATTAGCTGTGACTTATTTTACTGTAATCGATCCAAACTAGAAACAGTAAAGCAGCATGTACTTGGAGATACGTACTGCAAAACACTGGCAATAAAACACAGATAGTCCCAAGAGGTAGTGCAAAAATTTTGGTCAAAAATTATGAAAATTCTGTGTGAAAATATATTTTGAAAACGGTGTACTATTGAATGTCATTTTTATACGTCAATGCTCTTTTTATAATCTGCCCTGCGCATTTATTTTCGTTTTATATTGTCGGACGTAAATAAAACTTTTTATGCAAGATTCAATGTTACATATTAAACTAATATATTACCTAAAGATTTTTAATGTCTTTTGCATTTATTAATTGACGTGTACAAAAGATAACAGTAGGTAAAAAATGCGACGTTAAGTAATTCCTGATTTTACGTTTTATGTATCGTATTATAATTGAAATTCTGTCACTCTGAGTGACACTACCTAAAACTGTGTGTGTCATCATATATTCGCGAATAAAAGACTCTTGGGAAATTTATAATACATTACAGCTTTATAGAGCTTATACAGTGGTTTCATAGAAGCAGACTGCTGGCGCTAGGTCAATTTCTCTCGTAACCACAGAGTGCCTAGTTCTGGAACTCCTAGTGATGGACTACTCGACAAACGGATAGATCCGATGGGTCTTCAATCACAGAACCTCTGTGTTCCATCAAAGTCACGTTATTGTACGAGCAGCAATGGCTAAATATTACGATAGCGCTGTAACACTTAAAATATGTGCTGCACCTTCAAAAAGGTTTTGAAATTTTAGCAAAATTTGAAATACATAGCTTAAAAATTTATTTTTTACGAGCAACCCTGATGTTTTCAGCAAAATACAAGAAACCAAAGCTTAAGACTCGTAAAAAGTGGAGAAATTAAATTTCTATTAACTTAACGTAAATATTTCAATAATATTAATCCAATGATATTTAACTAAAGTGTACAATGTAAGGATGAACATGAAATTAATTGTAAGGATGCTTTAATTTTATTGGTTCTTTCAAAGACTATTTTAATTGTATAAAGAATATCACATTTAACATCCTGATAGTACATATAACTTTATCAGTACATGTAATATACATTTACAAATTTAAGACATTGTTCAAAACTTAAATTATATTGTGTATCCTATGAAAAAAAATGTGGCCCCCTTCAACGGAGATCCTTAAAACAATCTTTAACAAATTTATACTGGACTAAGATAAATTTACACTGAATTAAATTGTTTTTAATACAGTACAAATAATTTTTATATATACATTTCCTTTTTCTATTGCTCTATAATATTTTAATATTTGATCGTAGTCGAAACCGGAGTCGAATTTCAGAAATTATCTGGAGTCACAGTCAGTATTTTCACAGACTTTTAGGTCCTCGTAAAGGAAGAGAAAAGGAAAAATGGTCTTTAAGTTAATATTTGTCAATGTAATTATATAAAATGTATCACAACAAATGACACCAAAAATATACAAATGCAAAAATTAATTTCAGACAGATTCAAAGTTTTATAATTCAAGTTTTGATCAAATGTTGAGAACCATTTATTTGTCAGCTAATAAAGTGTAGAACATTACAAAACAACTAGATCCTGCGATCAGGTGTTCTATTAAACTTAACCCTCCTCCTCTCCCCGTCACTTAAAGCTTCACGTAATAAACTAATAGTATCACTACGCCATACAGTATGTTCCTCCTCTTCCTCCTATTTATTTCCTCCGTGGTTACAAGAATGTTTGCAGATGTTTGCGCAAATCTGTCTTCTAATATTCTTTATGATGGACGAGCTGTGTATGGTCATGAACGTGACAATATTTTGTTTGAAAATATTCTAAATTAAATTAGTTATAACCTACTCCCTTCGAGTAATATTTTAGAAAAACAACGTTTAATCCTTGAGAAATTATTACATTTATATTCATTTATATTTTACCATAATTAAACTTATATTTTCTTGAATGTTAATATATTAACATTGACTTATAAGCCCGTTACGAAAAAAAACCAATATCTGCTGTATTAAATATTGCTATTAAAAAAAGAAATGTACAAAAATGAACAATTAATAATTGTTTGTCTTCATTTCAGAGTACGCCTGCAACACAAGACTCTACTTCTAATACAACAAATACCAAACCATTACGAAGCAAACCCCTACAAAATATTTTAAGCGACTGCAAAGAGTAAGAACTCTCCTAGCAGGGCCCAATTACATTTCTGCATCACTAGAAAAGAAAAATATGTAGATGAACATCATGAGCATGATATTGTCATCAACGAAGAAGACAAAGTCCTTTTGTATGCGGGTATAAGTTCGATGGCGTTTTTCTTGAGGTGAAAGAAACAAAAGACACCACGAGAAGGTTAAGTATAAGTGGAAGTCTATGAATTTCCAAATTAATATGTTAATTATAAAGATTTATAGTTTGTGTTAGTAGTTAGTAATTTAAATAGCATATGCTGTAGTATCGAATTTGGATGAGTTTTAACTCCATCTGTTTTTGACATTATGAACTAACGTTTATTGAAGATTCATTTACTAATTTTAATAATTTCAGATAGAAAAATGAATTGTAATTTATAATTAAAATCATGCGTCATGTTTCGTGTTTAATGTAAAACCAGCGCAATTAATTTAATAAGAAATGTTTCTCGAAGAAATATCGAAAATATGTAAAATGTCTAGCATATAGTACATGACAGTCGTTGCTAAGCAACTGTCAAATGTCAACAAACAAAAGGAATTTTAAATATCAACACTACAAGAATGCAGTATCCTTTTTAATTAAAAATATTTAATAAAATCTAATTCTCTAATAAATAAGAGTTAATAATAACAAAGATGCGGACGTTTCCAAAATGGGTAGATAAAATTCATGGAGGTGACAAAACTGAAACTCCCAGGTAAATGCTCAAGCTGCCAAGGTAAAACAAAGTTATATTTTATATTGTAATTTATAAATATGGCATTCTTCTTTTTCAGTATTTATGATTTATGTTTCAACCACGACGGATCTCAATTAATTGTTGCTGCAGGAGATCGTGTTCTTGTTTACGATCCATCGAATGGTACACTGATACAATCACTAAAGGGGCACAAAGATGTCGTCCACTGTGTGTCTTATTCGAAAGATGGTAAGAAATTTGCCTCTGGAAGTGCAGATAAAACTGTTATTATATGGACTTCAAAGCTGGAAGGCGTGTTAAAATATACGTAAGTTAACAAAGTACATTAAGTTAATTAAGTACATAAGTTAAAAACTACATTAACAAAACTGTAATCCCTTCAATAATATTAACTTTTAAACATATTTTTGCAGGCATGGAGATGCTATACAATGCCTGGCTTACAATCCAATTTCTCATCAATTAGCATCTTGTGCAATATCGGATTTTACATTGTGGTCTGCAGAACAAAAAGCTGTTCAAAAATATAAAAGCAGCTCAAGAATAAATTGTTGTGCATGGACAAATGATGGCCAATACCTTGCTCTAGGTCTCGCAAGCGGAGTTATTTCCATAAGAAATAAGGTATAAAAAAGAAAATAGAATTTGATTTAACCACGAATATATGTAAATGTTTATTTTAGTCAGGTGATGAAAAAGGACGTATTGACCGCCCTGGTGGAAACGCAAGTCCAATTTGGGGACTAGCTTGGAGTCCACCAGCTCATGGAGCTACAGACACATTATGTATTGCAGACTGGGGCATGCATCTATCATTTTACTCTCTTGGAGGACAACAAATAAGTAAAGAAAGACCACTTGGATTTGAACCATTATGTGTTACGTATTTTCCTGGCGGAGAATATTTACTGGTTGGAGGTTGCAACAAATCTCTGATTCTGATGACACGAGATGGAGCAAAGCTGGGGACCTTAGGCGACACGCAGAACTCCTGGGTGTGGTGCGCACAACCGCACCCCCAGTCGAACTACGTGGTGAGCAACGTTGAAGTAATCGTGTCTTACATGCCGCAGAACTTTTAATGAATGCTTCTGGTGTTTTTACAGGCAGTTGGCTGCCAAGATGGAACCGTGGGGTGCTACCAGCTGTCCTTCAGTACGGTGCACGCTCTGTACCGGGAACGATACGCCTTCCGAGAAAATATGAGCGATGTTATTATACAGCATTTGATTTCCGGGCAGAAAGTGAGAATAAAATGCAGAGATCTGGTCCATAAGATTGCAATTTATCGTAATAGATTAGCGGTAAGTTTCATCTCGTATGTCCCACTATCTTTAAACTGATTTATGATGATTAAATGTGTTTTTAAGGTTCAATTACCAGAACGTGTTGTGTTATACGAGCTGTACTCTGGAGAAAGTCAACCAATGCACTACAAAGTGAAGGAGAAAATCAGTCGGAAGTTAGAATGCAGTTTGTTGGTAAATATTTTACATTTACATTTATTAAAAGTCTCTGTTTATTGTATTTGTTAAATTTACAGGTGGTGTGCGCCAAGAATTTAGTTTTATGCCAAGACAAACGATTGCAGAGTCTTAGTTTCCAAGGGCTAGTGGAAAGGGAGTGGCAGCTAGATAGTTATATACGTTATATCAAAGTTACTGGAGGTCCTGCAGGACGTGAAGGACTTCTACTTGGTTTAAAAAGCGGCCAGGTAACACATAATCATAACGCAATGTACACCCATTTTCATTTGTTAATTCGTTCATTATTGTTTCAAGGTTTGGAGGATATTCCTGGACAATCCTCTGCCAGTCCTGGTAACCAGAGCACTGTCTGCAGTTAGATGTCTTGATCTCAGTGCTTCAAGAAGTAAACTAGCCATTGTAGATGACGCAGGTCGTTTATTAGTTAGAGATTTAGTTGCAGATACTCTTATGTATCAGGTAATTGTTAAATTCAGATGAATTTGTATTAAGATTTCATGAGATTACAATAAATATACGTTTGTAGGAATCTAATGTGAACAGTGTTGCTTGGAATTCACAATTAGAAGGAATGCTGTGCTATTCGGGAAGTGCTGGTCTTAGTGTGCGAGTAGGAGCTCTTCCAGCGCGTCCCCAGCAACTTGGTGGTGTTGTAGTAGGCTTGTCAGGAGCAACGGCCTTTTGTTTAAGAGGTAGCACAATGATTAACGTGCAGATACCACTCTCCTCAACCATGTACCAGTTCCTAGATGGAGGGTCATATAAGTAAGATTGTATTTTAATTTCTAAATGTTAATTGTAGATCAATTTTATATGAGTTGTTTTATTTAAAGGGAAGCGTATGAGGTCGCATGTTTGGGGGTACCTGCCAGTGATTGGGAAGCCCTTGCGCAAACAGCGTTAGAGGGTCTCAATTTACAAGTCGCTAAAGATGCATTTATAAGAGTTAGAAATTTACCTTGGTTACAACTTGTACAAGATTTGCAGGTATTTTGAATTATTGTTATTATTTATTTAGTGCTAATTCGGAATGCACTGTAATGATCACATTTTGCCAGGAACGTCAACGACGAGGGGAGGATTCTCAAGTCCTTCAAGCAGGAGCTTTAGCCTGGGGAGGACAATTTAAAAAGGCAGCCAGGTTATTTCAACAAGCAGGTCAAGCTACCAAAGCACTGACTATGTATAGCGACTTGAGAATGTTCGATTTAGCTCAGGTTTGTCCAGTTTCACTTTTGTTAGTTGTGAGTAGTTACATAGTATGTGCTAAGCCTTGTGCTTGTTTACACCAGGAGTTTGTTGGTTCTGGAGATGGCACAGATCGTCGAGCATTAGTTCGCATGAGAGCGGAGTGGGCTAGATCTGTGCACGAACCTAGAGCAGCTGCAGAATTACTTCTAGGAGCTGGAGAGTCGTTAAGAGCTGTTGAAATTATTGCAGAACAGGACTGGCCCGATGTGTAAGTTCTTTATGTTGGATTCTAATACAATTTAAATTATCTCAGCTAATAAATAATTGTTTTTTAGTTTATTAGACATAGGACGTCGTCTTGATAAGGTAGACAAACCAGCGTTGGAACTCATCGCGCATCATTTGCGACGCCTACAAGCTTTGCCTCTAGCAGCTGAAATTTATAGAAAATTGGGTGAAGAAACACAAGTTGTGAAGCTTCATGTGGAGGCCAGAGATTGGCCCGAAGCTTTCAGGTGCGTACAACAATTTAAAAACATAGATTTCTTATAATTATTTTTAATAACATTGTTTGTATTATTATATTGTAAACAGATTGGCGGAAAATTTACCGCAAGTATTAACAGAGGTGCATTTGGAGCACGCTAGATGGTTAGCAGAGAGTGATCAGTTTGTTGAAGCCCATGAAGGTGTGTTGGTAACTTATTGATTGGAATTGCTGTAAATATTTTGTGTGATTCAATATTTCACTTCAGCCTTCATTCACGCGGGCCGACCTCAAGAAGCGGCGCGTCTTTTGATCGATCTAGGCAACTGTGCGGTATCAGAAAAGCGTTATCAAGATGCAGCCTATTTTATGTGGCTAAGAGCTAAACAATCCTTAGAGTTAGCAGGAAAAAGGTACAACATATATTATAATTGTTGTTTATTTTTAAATAAATAATATTTTACCCTTTTTGCAGTCCCTCAGAGAAGCAATCGTCGTTTATGGCAGAATTTCATGAGCTACATTCTTTAGCTGGAATTTATCATGCATTTCAAAATATTCATCAATATTTACAAGAACCATTTCGAACACAATCTCCAGACGCTTTATTTAATATAAGTAGATTTTTAGCTAATGAAGTGCGTGGTAAGCCACCACCTGGAATATCCTTGTAGTATCCTTTTTGTAAAATGTACATAAGATAAGAAGAAATAAGAAAATATGGGCATGTATTTGTTTTCCTTATAAAATGATTAGTTCCATTTTGTTTGTCTTGTCCAAGCATGCGCGCATCTTGGGTGCTAACAAATTGGCGTTGCAAGTAACTGATCGTCTACAAGGATTAAGAGCACCGCCTTTATTAAGAGACCAAGCAGAGGTCAGCTACCTTTTTTACCAACGTGTTTATTCTTATTTTAATAATTATTTAGTACGATAGTAATTATAATTGCAGATTCATTTATTAACTGGCCGTGGTTGTCCTGGAGGATACCATGATCCAGAGGATCTTCTGCCGTTGTGCTATCGTTGCTCGGCCTATAGTCCACATCTTCAGGGTCCAATTTGCAGTGCCTGTAAACATCCTTTTGTTTACTCGTATGCTTCGTTTGGTAAGAACACATTTTTAAATACATTACGGTGATGTATTGTATTGTGTTAACTAAATTTATTCTGTAGAGATATTACCGTTGGTGGAGTTCTACGTAGAAGACGATATAGCTTCTCAAGACGCTCTACGATTACTTCAGTCTCCACCTGATGCAAGTGGAGAAGGTGATGATTCTGCAGACCCTTTTGCAGACGCCTTATTGCAGGAGGTAACATTTGTTTAATAGAATTTAAAAGCATGTACTAATTATTATTATAATTAATATTATTTCGAATTGTAGAGTTTAATCCTTGGGCGTGGTGCCTTAAGAATGTTGGATTCTCGTCATGTCCTTATTGCAAATGGGACTCCACCTTTAACTACCAGATATTTTCGTAATATGATGCCCGGTATGGCTATGACCTTATGCCATTGTTGCCTTCATGTAAGTTATATTGCAATTAGTAAATTCATATTTAATTTTAAGCCATTAACAATTGTTTTTAATTTACAGGCATTCCATACCGACGATTATGAGCTACAAATTTTACAAAAAGGTTATTGTTCTTTCTGCAGAGCTCCACCTAACAATTAAGTTTATAAGAAGTTACTTGCAAATATAAACATTAAATTTATATTAAATTATATATATATTATTAAATAGTCTTATTTATTTTCTTTAAATTTATAATAAAACAATTTTTTCTCAAAATATGTGTTTTTCATTTACTAATAAATCTTCAGACTATGGAACTATAGGTGGGAGTAGTGTGTAGCAATGTTTTAAACCATCACGTTATAATTTCAAAATATAATTGTCGGTAGTGCTTAGCAAAATTATGAACCGCAACGTTTACGGTATGAAAATGTAGATGGCAGCAGGTGTATCAAGGTTACAAACCTTCAATGTTACGGTTTTAAAATATAGATGGCGATAGTGTCTAGCAAAGCTTCAAACCACAGCGTTTATACTATATGAATGTAGATGTATGTACAAATATTTAAATTGCTTAGCAAAGATTCAAACCACTGCCTTAATCATTATTTTGACATATTGTTTAGCATGGATTCAAACCATTACAGTAATACCTTTTTTATAACTAAGAATTTGTATATAAGGAGTTGTAACCAGAAATTTTATTCAGTGTAGTTTAAAAACTACTCCAGAAAAGGTGAGACTACGCTCGAATTTTTCTTTAAAAATTAGAAAAAAATAATGTTAAAAACGTTATTAAATTTGTAAAGCCGACCTTCGGTCGGCTTTACAAATTTAATTAATATATAGTAAAAAATCAATGGAGGAACCGTAGATTGCATAAACGTTTTAGTGGCCGCTTCGCGGCCACCTATAGGATGCGGAGGCATCCTACATAGTCGCCGAAGGCGACTATGGCACCCGCAGGGTGCCAAATGCAATCGCCTCGCGATTGCATAAACGTCTTAGGTGGCCGCTCCGCGGCCACCTATAGGATGCCGGAGGCATCCTACATAGTCGCCAAAGGCGACTATGGCACCCGTAGGGTGCCAATGCAATCGCTTCGCGATTGCATAAACGTTTTAGTGGCCGCGGCCACCTATAGGATGCCGGAGGCATCCTACATAGTCGCCTAAGGCGACTATGGCACCAGCAGGGTGCCAATGCAATCGCTTTGCGATTGCATAAGACGTCTTAGGTGGCCGCTCCGCGGCCACCTATAGGATGCCGGAGGCATCCTACATAGTCGCCGAAGGCGACTATGGCACCCGTAGGGTGCCAATGCAATCGCTTCGCGATTGCATAACGTTTGTGTGTGGCCCCACCCACGTCTGCTCGTCCACACCCTTACTCCTATACTTTGGTTTATCAAGTGCGAGACATACAACGACTTGGACTTTTAACAAAAATTTATACTGCCATCTATGATGAATAAAAGTAAACTCTAGAACTGTTTTATTTTTACACAAATAATTTTAAATATTCTATTACTATATACTATTACTAAATTAAAAAAAAATTATAGGATATAAGCCTTTAATAAATATATTTACATATAATTACAATCTAAATATTATATTTATGTTATATATTACAATAAATTATTATTAAATTACAATATTATCTTCATTTTAAAGAACCAAACGATGTCGCATAATCACCTTTCGCCCCCAAAAGAAATGTCTGTAACAATGAAAACTATAAATAAGACTGATCATATACGGAGCACCCCATATTTAACAATGTAACCAAGGACCAAATATTAATATAATTTTTTGTATTTACCTTTGAGCTTTCCTCAAATATGTTGATACACCGTTAGAAGTCCTTCTGTTGATGGTGTTCATCTAAGTTCGTAATTTTATTCTGCTCTTGGAGATCCCCCTCGTTCTGTCGATTATCAAATAGCTTCCGATCTATAAGTCTCCTATAATAATTCCCCATTGTCATTTCTGCCATTTCTGAAAATATAAAATAAAACAAAATGAGAACATAAGAATATGAGATTTGGTTATAGTCTGTGTAGTATTAAATATACAACAAGAAAATCTTTTAGTTAACTTAAAACTATAGATGTTATTAAATCAACATGAACTGTTAAGAGAACTCATGTTTTTAATTAAATCTTGGTTTACCACGCACTATTTTACACATAACATAACCTATCTCTAAATGCTTTAGTTTCTAAGATCTATCTCAACCTATCCGTCAAGAGTACATTAGAAATGATTAATTTATACTGTCAATATACCTGTTATTATTATTAGACCTTATGAAGCCCGTACTTGGAAATCATATTTACGTAATCAGACATCTCGCCATCATGGTCAATTTGTTATCCTCTATCATCCTGTGAGATAATACCTGTGACATGTTATCCACTTTTTATGTCCAACTTCTCCAGCTGTATGATTCTATCCAGTAGTTTTAAAATACCTATACAAAATGAAAGTTTTCTGATAGTTCCCCTCTCTCTTGCCTCGTAACCCTGCGGTACGGCGATCGAATCCCTGCATTGCTAAAACAAAAACTGCGAACCCTCCCTACAGCGGACAGGAAGACATTTTACAGACATTTTGGGTAGGTAAAAACATTTCTGTTTCATCATGTAAAAAGAACAAACGTGGATTTTAATTTGTAAATTCCAGTATGATGGGCGCCCCCATTCTGCCGCCATCTTGAAAATGGTGGTGTAATCACTATTTTGTTTGTGTTGAAAACTATAAGTCACACAGAAATTTTGTAAAGAGCTTTTAGATGACAATATTATCCACAACTTTTCTTAATAACTTTTACAATAAAAAAGTTACAGTAAAAATAAAGCTTAAACTAAGTGGCTTAATGAACACTACAGTCCGCTTATTACAACAATTAATACGATTTACTTTTACTTGTAGCTGTTTAATTACAAAAGATCATGTTATTATCTACAAAAACAGCATAATATATAATATTATTGGGTGTCATAGATTATTACAACCTTATTTTCAAGATGGCGGGCGAATTCATACCTAAAATGCACGGTTCGTTGATGACGGATTGATTCCCCCACACACATACAGTAGGCCATTTTAAAATCAGCACTTTTACAAAATGAATCATAAAATGAAAACGGACGTATTAACTGAGGATTATTTTACAACAGTGGTGTATTGATAAACATTAAAATAAAACCTTCCTCTCATGATAAGGTGTGCTATTGCAACTACACCCTACTTAAGAAGTCTCACTGAGTGTGAGAGGCCCTAAATGTTATGCAACCAGAAAATACAATTAAATTACAAGATTCTTAGTTTTGTAAGTGCGGATTTTACAATGCCCCCGCTGGACTTCCTCCACCACATTACCAGATTTTACTCGACCAAATATTGCCGGTTTGATGGGATCGATAATTATCGGGTTTTAGATCAATTAAGAGCCACATTTACAGGGACGTTATTTTCTTTAATGTTAAGACGCAATTACTTCTTCAAATTATGGGACATTACTGGACATTCTTAGAAACAACGAATGTGTGAAGAATTGAAACAACACACATTGTTTGTAGCATGGAAATTACACCATTGTCAGTATAGGAAACAATAGGGGGCCCTAGGAGACCAATTTAATCAGATGGACACAACAATAGTCAGAAATTAAATGAGTATTCATTCCCCTTTAATAAATACATCGTGTAAGAAAGTTTCAAAATCTTTATAAAGAAATAAGGGAGCCATTACTGTGCAATATGTCATTATAGAGTGAAATCATTCATCTTAAAAAATGCATTTGAAAGCAGAAATAAATTATTGGACGAGTAAAATCGGCAATAAAAACAATAAGATAAAAAACTTGTCACTCACCAGTTGAAGTTCTACTGCACCAGCCAACAAATCACCAAAAGCAGCTTCCTGGACACCTAGGCCTTCAGCTTCCTGGACACCTGCAACAAAGAAAGAAAACATTGAAAATACGTCTTGTAATTCCTTGACTATTTAACAGATGACCTAATAGGATAATGAACTTATTAAATGTTTAAATAAATTTATATTTGTTGTAGTAAATTATACTTTATATTGAATATACATAAATAAGATTGAAGAAGTCTAATACTTGTGTCAAATGACCTTGAAATAACATAATCAACAATTTGCAAACTAATTTAACTGCAATTCGGGAAAAGATTATATTCTACTTATAAAAAATCTATAAGACAATATTAAACGAACCTTTTAATGTATCTTAAATGATATTTAATCCATTAAAAGCACAAAAATAACACCACGTTCTCACTAACACACCATGCACTTGTCAAAATATGTAAAAACTAGACGCCATGTTAATTATTTGTAACTGACTCGACGAGCCATCTATGAACTCTGTGTTGTAGCTTTAAGATAAATTATTTATCTGCAGTGAAAAATGTGGTGATTTTCAGAGCCATCTTTTGTTGATTAGAACTAATTTTACAATAAATTTCATAGCATTTTCATAAACCAATTCTAGTTTTCTAGATTTTAAGTGGTAATTACTGCTATATTAATGAGATAAACTGATTAATTTTACAATTATTCGATTGCAAAATCAAAACCCCAACATTTATTGAATAATCCTCCTCTCTAAACTTTGAAAAAACGACGTATAGCGACTCTTCTTTGCTGAAGCGTTATAAATATATTTAAAAATATGTTTGACTTACCTCCTGTTATCGGTAATAGATTGTTTCTTCTGCTCTGGTGTTCTTATTTTATCAGGAAACGAGTAATTTGGTTGCCAAAAAATCACTATAAACAAAACAAATAGTTTAATTATTATTACTGGTCCAACTCATCTTAAAATCCAACAATATAAGCGTCAATTCTAATTAAATTAACAAAATCATTACCTCAAATCAAGACTTTTGAACTACTATTGTATCGATCTGCCACCGATGTTTGCAGTTGACCACTTTCAGAAATTTGTGCATCCTAATGTCGTGAAGAAGATGCAAATATCTATAAATAACCATAACATTTTATTAGTACATCTGTAGCAATAAGGTGTTACTTTGTAGGAAAAGATAATTTAATATTTGCTTAAATCTGCTTAAATTTGTAATAGTTTCGTTTTTAAAAAAGTTATTTATTTTTAATTCATTTGAAGCTTAAATATTAACCAAATGCTATAAAAGTATTCTATTTCTTAAAAGGTTTTCTAAGAGAAATAAAAAAAAAAGTTAATTTCGATTCAGTATTTTCATTTTTATATATATTTAACATTTATTTTGTGAAAAGCAAACTCACATGTTTCTAATATTAAAAAGTTTTGTATTATTGTCGACCATCTTTTCATTTAAAGGTGAAATCGATTTATAATATAATCCTAACTTCCAAAACCATTAGTTATCACAGTACTGAACATGATTATTTTGGAGCTGCAGCTTTCTAATTCTCAAGAAGAGTTCCCCGTGGTCGTTTAGAATCTCCAAAACCTCCTGGTGTTCCAGGGCCGACAGCTGCACGTTTACCACCTTTTCGTTCCAACTGCTTCTCAATAATTCGAGCGTTGTTAGCATAACTGTCCGCCACTTCTCGCTAAAAATACAATCAATTTTGTTTTATTAGCACAAAGACACAAAGTAGCAACAAAGATAAAATTATTTTTATTTTAAAATGGCTGCTTACGGCTTCAATCTCGTCCTCCTCTTCGTCAATAGTCGATACTGTAACAGAACTGAATTTTCCCATGTTCTTAGTGTGTTTCGTAACCATAATTTTCTTTGGTTGTGCTGCAGCTACTTGTTTGTAAATATCTCCAACAGAACCTTCCTCTTTTGCTTTAATTACTGCGCCATTTACTATAAAAGTTATTGGGCTGTCGGTCTCATGCCTATAAAATAACCTCAACCCGCAATTACGACATTTTGACCTAAACTGACGTTCAATACCGCAGTCTCTTCTAAGATACACCTATAAATAATAAACAATTATATCAATTCTTAATGACAACTAAGACTAAAAATGTTTCGAGACTTACCGTTTCATCGACATCGCAGGTGACTTTGTGTGCATGTTTGGCCCCATCTAAAACTCTTGCACCATCCCTTTTACGTAACGGAAGCTTTTCTATTTGACAATCTATGAATTAATAATACATTTGAATAAATATTGCATTTAAACTTGATTATATAAAAAGTACAAGTTACTAACCTAAAATTAATGTCATTTGTCCACATAAGCAATAATATAAATGTAATGGTTTTGTTTCACTATATTCTTCTTGATCTTTTGTATCGATACATGCTATACTTCGAGATATAACTTTAGGCATTTTTAATGTAATTAATTAACTAAATAAAACTAAATAATATTACTTTATTTCCGTAAACGATTTTGCTCGATACATTACAAACTGTCAAAATTATGTGTTGCCAGACTCCTATAACTAATAAAAATGTAAGGTTTGCTCATTCTCAGCATGTGTGACGTCATTAAGAGTTTCTTGATTTTAACTATTTGATTTATTTATATATACATAAAGACATTTACATTTCTAAATTATATATTTAATCTACTGTTCGGCTAGTGTTTGAAAAGTGTGGCCATGATTTGATTTCATCGAACAGGGCATCTCCTGGGCTTAATGATGCAATGAGTTGTCTATGGCCAAACAATTTATAATTGCTGGACAGTTTTCCAAGCCGAACACCTTGTTGTATTAAATTTTTAGCAGCATCAATTTGTCTCTGTACTGGCTTAACGTGATTGAACGTTCCGATAAACGCAATAGCAATTGATTTTCGATCGTATCCTACAAATTAAAACGAGTTATTATAAATTGTTTGTTTCCATAAAACAGAACGATAGATTCTTTAACAATTAATCACAGACCTTTTGTATGTGACCCCTCAATATCCCAGCCTCTCCCTTCATAAACTGCGCCATCACCGCCGACGAGGAAATTGTATGCAATCTCCCTCCAATGCTTAGATTCTATGTGAAAGGATTGTATATACCTGACGTGGAACGTACAGGTCGCCTGGAACATAATGGCATGATGAAGCTTTGCCCCGTTCAAAGACAACGTATAATCTTATAAAAATATTTACCTGGTCATTGCAAAAATCAGTAGCTGTGTGTGTGATTATAACCATGTCAACGGGCTGTTCCAGTGGCGTCAGAGGGGTTACTGAAGGTTGAGCGAGCCATTCTTGTTTTGATATGATCCTGAGTGCAGGAGTTTTAGTAGTAAGGGGGATCGTAGCGTTATCAATTGCTAAAAGTAAAAGACTCCATAAGTGTCCATTTAATTATAGTTATGTCTAAAAATTAAACAGAAATTTTATTTTAAATAGCTATATCTTCAGGTATTTTTAGAAACCTAAAATAATAAATAAGGCAATAGACATATCTCAGCATATACTCGAATACTCGTATTTCAACAAATATTTAAAAAATCACACCAGAAAAAATGAAATCCTGACTCATAAAATGATTATATTAATTGTTCATATCTTCTAACGGATTGTGACTATTTTAGATATAAAAATCACTTCCGGGCAGCTAACTTTATCAATATATTTAACACATGATGTACAAATTGAACAATTTGTAAACTTAATAAATATTATTTAAGAAAAAATTATAATGGGTTTGTGTCCTCATTTTTAGTGGTCGATTTTTCAATTGTTGATTGAAATTGATGTTAATAAATGTGTATCGGCGTTTCTACTTTATTAAATATCTAAATGTTGACGCAGATATAGCAATTAAAAGTTTGAATTGTAGTTTTAGTGCTAGAAATGGTCGGCCATATTTGTATGACGTGAAATGCATTTTAACGTCAGTTATTTGTTGAGTAGGTCAGTGCTGTGGTAATGTTTTGTAGCTGTTGGTAGTCTAAATGATCAAGTCAAGTCAAAGAATAATAAGTTTTGTATTTTATTTAACCCTGCTAAGGCAGACATAATATTGAAATTTGAGTGTTCCTTGAAATAGCTGTAAATAATATTTGATATTTTGATATATAAATACATATAGCAGAGATTTATGAGCTGTAAGGTTGGTAACCTATAAATAAAAATAATCAAATGGCTAAAATCTTAATATGCAATTTTGTCAATATAGAATAATTTTATAGAATTAAATACTAAGGATACTACCTAATTGAAAGTTTAGTAAAATTATATTTAAAAACTCACTTAGAAGACGAAGTGGTATAGTTATCAGTTGGACCAGCAGCGGAACCAGCATCGTGAACGTAGCAAGTTACGCAGTTCTTTAAAATATAATCGCTGGAGTATTTCTGTTCAACTCTAGAGTTTGAATGTTTGAACTATCTATCGAACTAACTATATATATATCTACTAGTGTTGATAAATTATTAAATGGAAAACAGTGTTGGAGTCTAGAGTACACAAATATTGATTTTATAATAAAATAATATAAATTGTTAGAGAGAAAAATTAGAGGAAAATGAATATACAAATGTGACTTGTGGCTGGGTTGCATAAGGAACAGGAAGAGAGAGGAAGTACTAAAAGAGGCAGTGAAGGGAAGCAGGAGAAAGAAAGAAGTAGCGAGGAAACAGTTAAACTTCAGTCCAGAAAAATAGAGAATTTTCGGAAAGGAGATAAGGACAAGAGGTGGATGACGGAGATAGAGACAATAATAAAATAGTAAAGGAAGAGAGTCAAGAAGAAATAGTAAAGTAAGAGAGTCAAGAGGAAATAGTAAAGATAGAGCGTTTATGCCTATAATAGACATAAGTGGAGAAGTGAAAACGAAGAGAGAAGGCAGGAAGGATAGCGAAAAGATAATAGAGGGTTTGTCGAGAGGAGACAAGGAAGACAAGAGGTGAGGAAACGATGAGAATGAAGGAAGACTAGGGAAAAGGAAGGAAGAGAGTCAAGAGAAGAAGAAGCAGAAAGTACTTTTGGAAATAGAAAGGTCAAGAATAGTTTAAGTTTTATTTTAAGTTGAAGTTCTATCAAATGTATTAAGAATGTAGATTGTAAAGCCGAAAGGCGAACAATTAATAATATAATAATAATACAAATGTGACATTTAAAGACGTTTACAAGAAAACCACTTTTCTTACAATCATATTAAATATATGTATATATTTAATAATGTCCTTTATACGTAGAAAAATTTCATCACTCTTTCCGCTACTAAATTTTTAAATTTTGACTGTTAAAATTTGCATTTTTAACATACGACCCCTACACCGACACCGACCTATGTTGAAACGGATGTTTTGTGACATAACAATGGTAATTTTCTTACGACTTTTGATCATTATCGACTTTCATGCAGAAAGTTCAAAGCACTCTAAAACCTAACATAAAGAAGTTGTGACTTGATTTAATCACAAAGATTTTTTTCTAATTTCAGCGTGTAACAAAATAGAGCACTACATATCAATTATTTTTCTTCCTTTCCTTTTTGTAGGTTAAGCACAACCGTCTCTTGTGCATGTCTTTAATAAAACTGTTCGTTTTAAAAATACGAGTGTAGTTTTTTTAAAATTACTTTGGAAGTACGGATTCAAAAATGAAGACAGATTTAATTTTCTTTAAATTTTAATATAAAGTTTCCTTTTCAAATTAAAGTTTTTTAATAAAATAAATTATTTTCGAATACACCACTGTATCTTATGAAACATCATCGGGGAACTCCTTAAATTATTCAGAATAATAAACAAATAATTCGCTACTACTGACAGTCTGACCTCAGTTTCTCAGTTTTTTATGTATGCATCTGCGTAAGAGGAAAAAAGGCGAATATTTCATTTGCCTTGAATTTTATTATGCGTAGGTTATTCCCTATTAACAAATCAAAAATTTCTCGGTCTTGAACTTTTACCTATTCGAATTTTTAAAAATCTCGGTCAAATAATGGAGCCTCGGTAAATAATGTATGGTCTACAGTGCTGGATCAAGCCAGTGCGCGGGGCTTCTAGCAAAAATATTATTGTAGTTTCATTATATTTGCACCTGTTTTGTTACGAGTGCTTGTGCGTTACTCTTACAATTTTTAAAACTGCAATTTATACTCATAACATGTCTCAGGATCGCGTGGTATTTCGTAGTTTAATATAGCCCAAATATAGCTTTAAATATAAATCATATGGTTTGCGCCTGAATTGACGGCAACACAAATAACTCGAAATAATTTGCAATTATGTAATTCAAACGTAGTAATGTTTATGAATCGATACAAATTAATTATTTCATATTTTTAATTATATTAATAAAATAATAATTATTTTATAATAAATAATTAATTTATATTTATAATTAATAAATTTATATTGGTATATTTTACTTGTTATGCCTGATACACATGCAACTTATTCACCACTCTTGAAATTAAGGAGGTACAGGACGTTAACGTAAATGATGAAAACGTCGTGAAATTTGGAGGATCGATACAAATAGTTAAAATACATGCTGTCTCAAAATTTTAGAGACCTAGGGTTCATAGTTTTCTTTTTATACATGATTAAAAATAGTCATTTTCCATACAAATCATAATTTTTAGCTACATTTCCCCACATAATATAACTTTTAACTATGAAAAAATGGTGACACGGCTTTCAAAAACTAGGTGTATATAAGAGAATCTTTTCTATAACTATTGCAAAAAGAAAATTATCAAAAGGATACCTATATACGAAAATATTTAAATAAAACCTTTAAGAAAAGTAAATGTAGGTTATAAGCCAGCAACGTTGCAAACCCCAATTTACCCCCCCCCCCTTCCCCGGGGGAATGGAAATGTGGCATATTTATTTAAATATGTGTTGATAATATTTAAATTGTAATCCACGCAAAAAAGATATTACTTAGCAATTTATTTAGAAAATATGAAGTCAGTTATTTTCCATGTGAGCCTTGAAAGACGTTTCACAAAGCAAACTGCGCAAATTGCAAGTCACTAGATCAGAAACAATTAACTTTACAATATAGATTGTGAAAAGCCTTTACACATATATTATATAATATATCATATTATCTAAAGATAAAAAATAAGTCACACCCTTTCGAAATAAACTACGCCCAAATTATCCCCCCTTTTACAAAACACTCCTCCAAACCAAACCTCCTGATTTAGTCAGAATTAAGAACTTAAGTCAGACAAGCTTTGCTCGATCTAGCCGACGCACGCACACCGCGGTTCTGCGCATGTCAGTCGACTCAATCCGTTTTTAATTATTAACAAAAAAATTAACAATTAATTTAATTTCATGTGCTCATTTTTGTACCGAATTTTACCATTAGTTGACCTAATTTATATAATTTAGTGATATTTGTTCCTAATTTCATAGTTTCTTTAATGTAACAATAATAATGCATTTGTTAAATAATATTGTTTTTAAAGTGTTTAAAATAAAGTTTAAGATTTTGAGATAAAAACTATATTTTTGAAAATTTTTATTGAATTTTGAAAAGTGGTTTGTTTTATAATTGTTGGTATTGTAATTTGTGTATTTGTGCTAATTTATCAGTGAATGACAGTGGTTTTGTGATAACGATTCTCTGATGGGAGTGATAGTTGAAGACGGGTTGCAAGGCATGCACTGGGTAAGTCTTGTGCCGAAATTTTACCAAAAATCTGTATGCAATTCATAGAGAATCGCAAAAAATTTATCTGAAGTGATTATGCCCATTGAAACGCTTCCGTAAGGCTTAACATTGTTGAAGTCATATACCAAATAAATGTTCTGCCCAAAATTGACCAAAAATCTATACACTCATGTAGGTTCGGTAAAAATGACTGCACGCGTTTAGGTAAACTTTTCTTGACCTTTCGAAACATTTGTTTAGAAAAAGAGCAGAGAAAAATTATTGCAAAAATTTTGACACGTGTTTCATGTCAATTGCGCCGCCAGTTTTCTGGCATGTGATATCCTGGCTTTTAGGCCCAGAAATATCAACAGCAAGTCCCATTAAAGTTTTTGAAAAATTGCTATTTTATAGAGAAATCTTTCCAAAAACTTTTGGCCCTTCAAATATTTCCGTAAATTATTGGGAAGTTGTTAATTTCGAAAACTGCTCAGGGGGCAAAATTACGTCCAGTGGCGGGAGTGAATGTGATGATGAATGCTAGAAGGAGTACAATGAAACTATATTAACAATTAAAAATAATATTAGTAGCAATAGGGCTAAGTTAATAAATAATTTTTAACTAAACGATGTTGAAAAGTCGATGTTTGTTTATACTGTACATATCTCTGCCGTCATACCATATGCATAACGTCGACCTACGTTAGAAAGAAAACATTATAAGCAAACATTGACATGCAATTGTACCAGGCTCTCTCACACTGAAACCGTCTACTTTTCAGACTGCGACGGCAACTTTTTCAGTAGGGTGTAGTAGTTCCATGTAAGAAAGCCCTTAGATACACATTGGTGTGCATCATTTGGAGACGCTATAGTTCTTACAGCACAAAACAGTTCACCCACGATTTGCTGTTTTATCAACAAACATTTTTGATAACAAGAATCTGGTTTGGTTTGTTTAATAATCAATAAATTACCTTTAGTTATCAATAAAGTATATAACAATAGAGTAATAAATTTCTGAAATAATTTCAAATAATGATTACGTGGTACATTT
Organism: Panorpa germanica; assembly: GCA_963678705.1. NCBI lineage: Eukaryota > Metazoa > Arthropoda > Insecta > Mecoptera > Panorpidae > Panorpa > Panorpa germanica. The sequence goes on along the minus strand of OY783223.1, from coordinate 8,992,655 downwards.
ACGATATTTAAAAAAAAAAAGGTGTGGGGAGTGTTATTGGGGCTCGCTTTACAGCCCCCCTCCCACCTCACAGTATATTTCACCGTTATTAAAGTTACTCAACGAAGTATAGCGCATTATTAATTAATTGTGTATTATTAATCACTGATAAGAATTTGTTGTTGCAATTTTAAGCGATTTTATCGCACATATTTAGAAGAAGTTGATGTGATTGTGTTCTAGATTAAAAACAGTAACGTTTACCCATTTTAATTCATCTATATATGTAACCTAAAGAAATCCATGATTAATTAAATATGATAAATGTAAGCTTATGTATTACAAATAAATAAAGTATTACCAGATGTAATAAAACCAATGAATATATCAAGAAGCGCCATTATTCGTTATTTATAATTAAATACAAATTTATAAAACAAAATAATTAATTTATTAGAGATGTTTGTTTATTTAAATTAAAATTTTGACATTTACCGCTTTGATATAAGATGTTAGTGTTGATACATTTATAATCTTAAGAAGTATGTTACCTTTAAAATAGCTTGCCGTTTTAATTGTTAGATATTTTAAGATTTATCGGGGCATTGAAAGATTTAGTTACTAATACGTCAAGGAAACCTCCTAGAAGATTTAAATGATGTGGAATTTAGTTCTCCATGGCGAGGGTATTGGAAACCTGCTGAGGAGTCGCAGATGGAAAAATTGAACCGACTCTAACTGCGGCTAACTCTATTAACTTTACTAAAACCTTTAAATAAGATAGAAATTAGCTAAAATGTAAGGTCAGACGTTATATTAAATGTTTTTTTAATGTTTTGCTTGTTTAATTATCCTGATTCTTTAAATGATTATTGCATATATCTTCAATAATATTGCGACTAAATAAAGATCCTGCTAGTTAGTACATTTTCTTGTTTGTATACATAAAAATTCAGCCTGCGTATGTTTGTGCTCGCCAAACTCGAAAAGTAGTCGGGCGATAGACTTGAAATTTTGACAAAATCTAATTCATTACTTTCGTTTCTTTCCAGTTGATTATTTACTTTTCCATTCTTTCACATCAGACTGAGCACAGTTTAGCTAGTATAATATATATCTCTAGAATTTAAGATATTTTCCACAACCTAAATTAACAAAATTTCAGTGGGCGAACATCAAATCAAACTTTAACAATTTTATATTGGCCTATAGCTGATTTACGCTGAACTTAAAGGAGTCTTAGATAAATTTGTACTGGATACAAAATAATCTAAAATTTATAAACTTGTCATATTCTTTGTTTGGTGCTATATTATTACCTAAGATGTAGATCTTACAATAAAATAATGGTGTAACAAGACTAAGCATTACGACGGTGCCAACTTACAATGAAAGTGAATTTTTAACCTCAGTTTAATTACATTTGCCCCCTATTAACCCCCGACCTTAGCACCTTGTTGTTAGTATATAGTTTTCATTTCTTTAAGTTGGTAACTGTTACACTTTTACAGTTGCCAAGCCTGTTTTTATTCATGTTTCTTAATATCTTGTTGTGTACTATATTTAATGTTAGTTCCATATTTCCATATTCAATGCAGTTTTTAGAAATAACACGGGCAAAGTCGGGTATTTTGTTTGGTGAGTAGAGTCAGACAAATCCAATAGTTAAGTGTTGATGCTACTGCTTCTAAACACGTCGTCTCTGGACTCTTATCACTATCAGACTGACAGGGTCGTGACCTTTTTAGATAAATTTAAATGTTTTGTAACGCTTCAATTGAAATAGCAAATACTCGTATTTGATATCATTTCTTACAAAGAGTTTTATTGCTTAAAGATGATAACACGCGTATCAACATGGAAACAAAAAAACTGAAAATATATTCATCGCTTTTGCGACTGTTGCGTTAGATGAAAAAATAACTCATCCAACTTTTTGTGTTACTTTAATACATGGGTAAATATTACATAAAGTTTACAAAGCCTTTCCGCTTGACCCTTCTGATACCCCATTTAAGAAACAGTTGTATCAATAAGAGCTGACTATTTTGTTTTTTGAATAAAACGTAAAATACCCGAAATATTTAAAACAGTCATCTCTTATTGATACATTTTCTACAAAATAAGTAATAAGTTTAGGGTCGAAAGCCGCACCTTTAGTAGCAGTAACACTGTCAAATGATGCTGGAGTCTACTACGTCTGCAACTTTATCAATAAAGTTGGCAACAACGTAAGTTAACATCGTGTTTTACCCAAATTAAGTAATTCCCTATTTTATCAACATCGTATCACTGATTAAAATAATTTCAGCTTAAATAACTTTCTATTTATCTACATTCAGAAAATTTATTGAATACAAGTGACTGCTGCTGCTACTACTAACTTCTGTCTGGCATCTGTCATTTGCTTGTCTATTTACCTGAGACTTACATAACGCGTCTGCAATAAGTAATTAATAATATTGATTTATTCTACACGCAGTAGAATATTTATATAAGGGATTCACCTTTCTGTAATTACAGTTACTTTTGATGCGATTTATTTAAAAAATATATAATTTTAAGGTAATATATTTTAAGGGGCTTGTGTCCTATGTCTTAATTTCTATAAAAGTGTATTATATATTGATAAAGTGGGTTACTAGAACCTCAAATGTTCAATTATTTTTTAATAACTCCTTATATGTTAAGAGATATTAACAATTAAAAAAATCATTTTGTCTCTTTAATTATTAAAGGGATTCAACGTTGTACAACATTCCAAATGCATGTGACATCACAACCTTACAGTTCATAAATCTCTGCTATATGTATTTATATATCAAAATATCAAATATTATTTACAGCTATTTCAAAGAACAATAAAATTTCAATACTATGTCTGCCGTAGCAGGGTTAAATAAAATAAAAACTTATTATTCTTTGATTTGACTTGATTATTTCGACTACCAACAGCTACAAAACATTACCACAGCACTGACCTACTCAACAAATAACTGACGATAAAATGCATTTCACGTCATACAAATATGGCCGACCATTTCTAGCGCTAAAACTACAATTCAAACTTTTAATTGCTATATCTCCGTCAATATTTAGATATTTAATAAAATAGACACGCCAATACACATTTATTAACATCAATTTCAATCAACAATTGAAAAATCAACCAATAAAAATAAGGACACAAGCCCATTGGAAAACGTATATTCATCAATTTTAATTAATAACACTGTAATACCTCTTTCTACAACAACTTAGTGTGCGACCACCTTTACACATAACATTTTTTTAGTTATCTTCACTGAGGAACTTGTAAATAACACGTCAAGTTATTAATTTCGTTACTTATTACACTGTCTATTGTCTATCACTGTCTAAAACGGGCCAACTATTTTTAATATAAAGTGGTACATACTTAAAATTAGTAAACTTTCATGTTTTTATCTAATCTGGAAGTTATCTCATCTGTGTTCAGGAGCATTTAACATATTTCAGTATCAAGTTACATATTTAGTTATTTATTTATTTCGTTTCTAAACTCAAATATTTGAAAACCTAATTTCAAGAATTAATTAAAATCACCATTTTAAAAATACATCACATTTATGACATAAAAACGTAATATATTTTATAAAGATTCAGCAAATCTGTCAAATAGAATTAATAAAAATCTAAAAACATAAATCCATTTATCTTAATTTTAGAGACAACAACTTTTGGGACTGGGTGTACTTATAACGAACCTAACTAACAACAGTTTTAGAAACGTGGAAAAAAATGTTAAAGAAAAAGCAAAAAAAAAAAAAAAAAAATGAAAAAAAGTTGAAAAATATGTTTGTACATAACCTGAAATAAATAACATCGAATTTGCCGTCTAATTTATTATTTTAGTTGAGGGGCTGTGAGTTAAGAGCTGCGTCGCGCCGCGGCGCTAGGTGTCACTAGTAAAGCATCGGCGGAAATATCCCATAGTGCTTTGCGTTAGAAAAATCATTTCGAGAAATTACGCTTGACTGCAAAGACACTGTTACGAATAAACTAGAAATGTTAAACGGAAATGAAAATGTGAAGATTAAATGTAGTTGGTAACTGGCTCGGCCAACTAACAACCCGAGCCGAGCGCCAACATGCATGTATGACAAGCATAACCAACAACATGACAGTTTTGATATTTAATTTTTCAGTTTTTGACATATCAGTACTAGATGCTTTGGCAATTGTTACAATGAATTTAATTTCGCTCGAAAATCGCATTAAAATAATAAAAATCCAGGTTTTTTTCGAACATGCGTTTAGGGTCAATGAATTACATTATCGAGACATGTTAACAACTCAATTTTGTCCTATTATTGATGATATGGATATCACTGAGATGTGGTTTCAGCAGGACAATGTCACAAGTTACACAGCCATCCGTACGCGATTTACGAAATAGATCCGCAATTTTGCCAAAAAGTGATTGAAAATTTTGATAAAAGAATCGACATCTATCAGCGTCGATCTTTTAAGCCATAATTGCAAAACCTTACTCTTTCTAATACAGTAATAATTAGAATCATTTTCATCTAAATTCTTTGTTTTATTTTGTTTTAAGAAACAAAGTTATTGTTGAAAAACCCTGTATTATTTTTTACGCTAATACAAAAATTAGATTATTTCTATTTAAAAATTATTTTGACTAACGTGTGAGCCTCGCGAGATTTGTTTGTTAACTGATGTTGGCGAACCGCGAGCTTATCCGGTTCGACTCCAAGCCCAACATATTTTTACCATCTATACTACCATCTATATCCGGATCGAATTTAGAAACAAAAGGAATCTGAAGTGTGAATTTAATTTATACGTATTATATTTTCAAATATTTCTAGATATATATTTTAAAGTGTACGCAGCGAAATATGGTACAAGCATCATAAGTTTGCGCTGCGCAGGCGCAGTATAGATTCAGACTATATAGCTGATGCTGCAGTGACATGCGCAGAACACATTAGTTTCAATGAAATATGGTTTGGGGTCTAGGATGACATGACATATGCATTATTTTCCTTAGTATAATTTAAATATGGCAAATTATTATTTTACAAATTAACGAAGAAGCAATTCTAAGATTAGAATAGTTGAAAATATTTTTTCCAAAGTCAGACTCCAAAGTATCATAGATTGAATGTTGAAATTTAAGAAATTCGAATGCTAAAGCAATCCAAACGTTCCAAAATAAAGTTCTGCGAAAAATAGTTAATGCACCGTGGTATATCTGTAATGACGACATGCATAGAGACCTGAAGATTAACACAATCGGAGAAGAAATCAAAACCATAGCAGCAAAGCACGAGTTAGACTTCGTAACCACGAAAACATCGCCGTAACGCAAATGTTGCTTGATAATAATGATGTTCGTATACTTCGCAGGACCAAACCGTCGGACCTAGTAGCCTAATCATGCAGAATTGTTCATTGGAGCAATATCTACCACACGTGTAATGGGCTTGTGTCCTATGTCTTAATTTCTATAAAAGTGTACTATATATTGATAAAGTGGGTTACTAGAACCTCAAATGTTCAATTATTTTTTAATAGCTCCTTATATGTTAAGAGATATTAACAATTAAAAAAGTCATTTTTTCCCTTTAATTATTAAAGGGATTCAACGTTGTACACATTCCAAGTGCATGTGACATCACAATCCTTGTGTAAGGTTACCAACCTTACAGATCATAAATCTCTGCTATATGTTTTTATATATCAAAATATCAAATATTATTTACAGCTATTTCAAGAAACAATCAAATTACAATATTATGTCTGCCCTAACAGGGTTAAATAAAATAAAAACCTATTATTCTTTGACTTGACTTGATTATTTGACTACCAACAGCTGCAAAACATTACCACAGCACTGACCTACTCAACAAATAACTGACGTTAAAATGCATTTCACGTCATACAAATATGGCCGACCATTTCTAGCGCTAAAACTACAATTCAAACTTTTAATTGCTATATCTCCGTCAATATTTACATATTTAATAAAATAGACACGCCAATACACATTTATTAACATCAATTTCAATCAATAATTGAAAAATCGACCACTAAAAAATGAGGACACAAGCCCATTATTGAAATGTAAGCTACTAGATAAGTATATCTATACTTGTAGTATTATAGAAAATAAAATATTTTTCACAAGTCGAAATACTTTGACAGATTGTAGGTTATAAACTGTCATGTTTTATGTTTTAGGTTTTAGAAAGTTTGAAATATGCATACCTATAAAACTAAAACATATGCATGAAACGCAGAAAAAAAATTCAATAATGGAAATACACAAAAAAAACTTAAGTTTGTCCTCATCTATATTTTTATTAAAAACACTGCTCTTACTACACTAATCCTGCTAGGTCCATAGGCCTTTGAGGTGCTCCATATATTAACAATCCGTGGTAATAAATAACTCTGCAAAGTTCGGTCCCCACAATGTTACCAGCTACCGGTAACGAGTTATTAAGAAATTGTCAACAACGATATATCAATATTTATAGTCATATACGGGCTAAAACCGATAGTAAATAAATAATTTACATGCGTAATTAATAATTGCACCTAGTATGTACTCTAACAATTCTAATGGACTCAATAGAAAAACAAAGCAACAGATGCTCGCACATTTGTTGTACCCTTATTGCAAAAATGTTGTTAATATGCTAAAAAACCAGATATTGGATAAAAAAAATGTGTGTTGTTTGTAAAACGCGCCTATATAGGCCTGCTACTTCGTAACTTTTTTTTTGTTTTTTTGCATAATCAGTTGGAGATAAATAACCATATAATAAAGCGTCGGCTCTATTGCTGATACATTTCTCTTTAAATGTTAAATTTATGTTTTACTCGTACTCATTACAATAATATAACTGTGAATGAAATAAAAAAATGTTGCTCAGAAATATTGCTTTAGTATAGACGATTCCTTAGAATCGTTTAATAAAGGTAGTTACTTAGCAAAGCTTGCTTAATACAGGTTGTTTCAAAAGAAAGTTTCGATGATTTGTCAATCGGTGGTACGGTTTTCGGGAATTCAGTCGCCATTGGTAGAACTGCAAGATTATGCTGGTTATAATCAGTTAAAAGCACATATCTTTGCCACAAGTAACCGCACCCCGCTTTTACATGTTTATATGATAAATCCAATGCGTTGACCTTTATATTTCCCCGTAAAAACTAGTTCAGCAGCTTTGCGATAGCGGCGCTCACATTTTTTTCATTATTTCTAACGTAAAATGATCTATATTTTACAGCGGAGCTTTCACACTACATATCTATCAATATGTCAAGCGCGTCAATGTTGCCAACGTGGAAATAACACTCACTTTAAACTGAAATCAACCGATGGCCCGTTTTTCTTTTGATTCAAAATAACCACAAAGACCCTATACTTGAAAAAGGTCTTATTATCATGTTAGTAGTCTCAGAAATGAAGTTTTCCAAATCTATTACTCCAGAAAAGGTTATTTTATGACTCAAATAGCAATAAAATAGTTGAGTAGTTTAAATAAATTTAACTGGATGCTATAATACCAAAAATAAAATGTATTAATGTAACACGTATACTGCTTTCTACCATCTATCTCGCTCCCACACATGCTGGTTGCTGTTATATGAATTACCTAATTCACATATCAATTTATAACACTAATTATTCAATTAGAAATAAACTCACGCAACATAAGGTACTTGACTAGTGTGTCTGCGCATGCGCTGTTGTTAAGATATTTAATTAATTGTTTCTTGGCACTACAAAGTCTTATTTAATTACAGTAATAGTGATCGTAATAGAGCGAGACGGCACTACTTGTATAACATAGAAAGAGATCAATTATTTAATAATACCTAAGCGAATTTTATTTATTTATTTAAATTAATATGTGTTATTTATTTGATTGTCACAATGTCATTTCATGTATCAGGATAACGCTAAGTAAGCGCGTTGATAATTATCTATTACATTAGGTCTCCCTATAACGCGAGTTTCATAAATGCGAATTCATGTAACGCGGTAAAAATATTTATTTTATATTACTAAGCGTTTGCACGTTATGGAATTTATCATGTGAAACGTGTTAAGAAGGGGAAGCAGGAAAAAAGGTGTATGCAGCGAGTTCAATGGGCTTGTGTCCTATGTCCTAATTTCTATAAAAGTGTACTATATATTGATAAAGTGGGTTACTAGAACCTCAAATGTTCAATTATTTTTTACATAACTCCTTATATGTTAAGAGATATTAACAATTAAAAAAGTCATTTTGTCTCTTTAATTATTAAAGGGATTCAACGTTGTACACATTCCAAGTGCATGTGACATCACAATCCTTGTGTAAGGTTACCAACCTTACAGCTCATAAATCACTGCTATATGTATTTATATATCAAAATATCAAATATTATTTACAGCTATTTCAAGAAACAATCAAATTTCAATATTATGTCTGCCGTAACAGGGTTAAATAAAATAAAAACTTATTATTCTTTGACTTGACTTGATTATTTGACTACCAACAGCTACAAAACATTACCACAGCACTGACCTACTCAACAAATAACTGACGTTAAAATTCATTTCACGTCATACAAATATTACCGACCATTTCTAGCGCTAAAACTACAATTCAAACTTTTAATTGCTATATCTCCGTCAACATTTAGATATTTAATAAAATAGACACGCCAATACACATTTATTAACATCAATTTCAATCAACAATTGAAAAATCAACCACTAAAAAATGAGGACACAAGCACATTACCCGATACTACGATAAAGCACTAAATTTGCTTGTTATTTAACCTCTTTTAGGCATGAATCGTAGCTGAAGTCTAGTAATTTGATCAATATCTGTATGGTTAAACGTATAAATGTGTTACCGTTGATATTTTCAATGAGATTGTTTAGAAGGGCAACCTCAGATTGACTCAATAGATTTGTAGCGGTCTTTTCCTGACAATAAGTCATTAATGACTAAAGACATGCGCAAATAAAGATATAAGCTTCAAAAAAAGGAATTATAGATACTCAATATAGTCACATTTTAATTTAATTTTTATATATTTGAGGAGCAACAAATTAAAAGCAAATTTCGATGTATTTAAATTTTGAAACAAATTAATTTGGTAGCTAATTAAGCAGCTTAAATGTCAAGAAGACAGGTGCGTTAAAATCCCGAATACAGCGACAATTTCACTGGTTTCGCCTTAAATATATCAGCTTGACGGACCTGCCCATATTCAACGAACAAACACAACATACTTAATTTAATTAACCACGTGTTACTCTTTTATCATCACTGATAAAAAGAAATAAGAAAGTAGGAATATTTAATGCACTTAAAATAATAAATATTAATATAAAAAGGTTCACCTCGATTCGCTCGATTCACTTATAATAAATTATCATACACTGTAGTATGTATTCTGTATTAATGAAGTTATTTAAATGATAATGATAATACGGTTGGTCTCTTGATATGAAGATTAGATTATTACTTTAGATGAAGGTGTTGTCCATTAGAGAGGGCGTGGCTAAACAATAAACCCGTCATAACTTAAGCCCGTTAACACCAAACAACGCTGCGTTGCCTAGCATCTTAGAATAATATTATCATCTTAATATCTAATTTAGATAATTAACACAATATTTATGTTTTTAAAATTTATTACGGTTAAAAACGCCCAACTCATTAATTGCGGCGGAATTGATGGCTTCTACGAGTTTAGGCTTATACAGGGTCGGAGGGTCACGCTTTCCCGGAGAAGCAATTGCCCTTTAATAATATAAATAGTTTATTTAATTTGACTGTGTAAAAACTGAAATAATTAATTAAAAAAGCATTGTACTATTTTGTATTAAGGAGGTACAGGACGTACCGTCAATGTAAAAAGTTTATTTCTCGGTAATACGAAATGCAAAATACGAAGTACATGAGGGACGAGCAAATATTGGGACTGTACCTTTGAAAATGAGTTTTTCAATTCCTTATTAAACTGCTTTTTGCTTGTTAAAATGATTTTTTATGCATATAATAGTTTAATAAATGAAAAATTACCTATAAATAATATCAAATTTATATTAATTCAATTTAAATACAAATTAAATATTTTGAAAAAGGAATAATAAATTTGGCAACGCAGTAAATTTACGTGTGTTGACGCATGCGTGAGTTGGTTTTTTGACAAATAAATTGTTATATTTTATATAATATTTATTCCGATTTTGAATTTTCCGCTCAAATTGGCATTTGCAACGTTGACAACGTTGTATTTAAATATTTTCGTATATAGGTATCCTTTTGATAATTTTCTTTCTGCAATAGTTACAGAAAAGATTATTTTATATACACCTAGTTTTTGAAAGCCGTGTCACCATTTTTTTATAGTTAAAAGTTGTATTATGTGGTAAAATTGAGCTAAAAATTATGATTTGAATAGAAAATGACTATTTTTAATCATGTATAAAAAGAAAACTATAAACCTTAGGTCTCTAAAATTTTGAGACAGCATGTATTTGAACTATTTGTATCGACCCTCCAAATTTCACGACGTTTTCATCATTTACGTTAACGTCCTGTACCTCCTTAAAAGTCTGATTATTCATTTTGCGACGGCTACTACACCGGGTGCAGCGCTTGACTTAATTATTCCACTATCTGGTCTAGTTAAACGTTAAATAAATACAATATTTTAATTGACATGCATTGAATTAAAAAGCAACAAAGTGATAAACATGTAATTTTTCAATTTAGGTTCAATTGTTTTTATGCAATAATGGTACTTATCACCAGTGTTATAATTTAAAATAGCTCAGCTTTGATAAGGTAAAGTAGGTTTTTGTGCAACTTGCGTTGAGTGTGATGAGTTTGATTGTGGTCATAAATAACGATGTTGCGCGAGCTATAGTTATAGTTAATTTCATGTTTAATAACTATATAGTTTCACTAGAGTTTACCCCCGTCGCAAGCGACGTCTTTTTGGCGTGTATGATCTGAATCCAATAAAATAATTCGTAATTACATTTCATATTTAATTCTATTTTTAAATTGAAATAATGAACTCGCACAATAAACAATAAAAGACAATTGTCTTGCAGTCGAAGATTCACACTTTCTAGCTTAGTACCAGCTAGTTAAAGTGTTACGTTTTCTACTCAAGATAGACTTTATTAAAAAACATTTATTGACTATTAAAACTGATTCACAATAACTTCTTTTTAATCTATCTCATGCAGTATAAGAGTGTTCTAATCGGCCCGCACACGAATTGTTTACAATACATGAATGTACAAAATTTCATACAAAGTTTGTTGATCTTATACAAAGTAGATTAAAAAGATAAAAAATAATGTTTTCATTAATAAATGCCCATTTTAATTTCTCATAAATTTTAAAACTAAATTAACATTTAGTGAAGTATCAAATATGTTATTAAAATAATTAATTATACTAATTGTGTATTGAAGGCAGGAAAGAGAAACTTTTTTTATTGCAATTCTTGTTTAATTTTAATAAATATACGAAATGGTTCGTGACGACACACTGGGCGAGAGCATTTATGCTTGACGCCAGATTGCTATGTCTTTTTTGATTTGTTTTTTTAATGAAAATAGTTGAATCTTGCTGAAAGTTTGAAAATGAACCTTGGAATTAGCTTGTAACAATATAACGAGCTTGAGGCTTGTACTGCAAGGGGATATCCTTTCTAATTGTACAAAAATATTAGAATACAAGCTCTTACAGGTATATTTGAACCTGATACTTTAGATATTTAGTAGAACTTGTTTCCTAGCAATATTCCGGAAGTAGCTACAGTGTGCCCTAGAACACCATTACCATCTTATTTCTTGTTCAATGATCTCTTACATCGACTGCTAATTAATTATTAATTTATTCTTTTTTTTTAATTTCTGGTCAAATTGAATTAAATTTCTGTATTAATTTTTGTTTTATTTTACTTTTTGGAACTGTCATATTTATTTCAATGCTATCAACAGGAAGTAAGCTTGTACGGGTTTTGAAGATTACTTTCTTTTTTTAATATAAAAATGTTGAATATATAATAATATACAGAGTATTGTGGGAACCCACAGATCTTAAAGACAACGGCAAAAAAAATTTATATTTATAGAATTGTCTATCATAAAATGTATGTGCAGTTACTTTTTAATTAACCATATATTTAATAAAATTTATATTTTGTTTTCTTTACAGCAGCAGTCCCCGCGCTACCCGTGTGGCCCCCCAGCGCAGGGCCCTCCCCGTGAACTCTCCCCAACACTTCCAGGGGCACCATCAAATAACAACCACCCCCCACACCGACCCTGTTCAAACTGTCCAGAAGGTCATCCAAACAATTGTGAACATTCATGTGAAAAATATTGTTCTTCCACAAACTCCATGCAAAGATTTAGTAATTTTACAAATTGTGAACCAACCAGTAATAATTTTAACAGTGATAGAAACTCTAGTGACACTTTAAAAAAAAATAATAGTCATAATTATTCGTGTAGTGAAAATAATCGAACTAATATCGAAATTAATCGAAATCACACAAATGTATATAGTTGTAGAAATGAATCGCAAAATAATCGAAATGAAAATTACGAAAGTTGCCGAAGAAATAGTTACTCGGATATTGGTCGGGATTGTTCGGGTGATTTCGGTAATGATAGTGGTAGGAGTGGATTTTCTGGTGGGTTTAATGAATCTGGTGATTGTTATGGAGGAATTACGCCAAAAACTGAACCTGGGGCATCATCGCCGACGGGAGAAGATGATCCTTGTGCCGGGTGCGGCCTTTACATCCAGGTAAACTTAGAATTCAGGAAATTTCAGTACCATCTAACCAGAAATAGCTAGCGCACACTGGAGACAAGGCTGTAATTAAACAATCTCACACTGTTTGTTGACAAAATTGTTTTAAGACAGTTATCTCAAATGTGCGATTGGCTTTAAAAATTAATCTTTCACTAATCTTTGATTTTTATTATTATTAAAGGACCGTTTCTATCTCTCTGCTGTCGAAAAGCGATGGCACGCAGGATGTCTACAATGCTGCCTCTGTCGGCAACCTCTTGAAGGAGAGACATCGTGCTTCGCAAGAGATGGCAACATTTATTGCAAGACAGATTACTATAGGTAAGCTTATTTAAATTAATCTCTTCACTCGAGTGGATTTCTAAATATCTGACATCTTCTGTTTGTGGCAGTTGGTATTTTATCAACAAATGACATTTTTCGACCCTTTGATGACCTGTTAGCACAATGGGCAACAGATCGTGTGGGGTAATCGAGTCGGGTCGGGGTCGGGAAGTTAATAAATACGGTTCTTTAATTGTAATGATTAAATAATATTTTAATAGCTGTGTGTATCGCGTTTAATTGTCTGATAACATTCAAATCTACAACATTCCTTGCCGATTTAATGGCTTCGAATGGCACAGCTGTTAATTATGAGCGCATTAAATGCCAGCTCAAGAATGATGCATTAGCTGCAATGGAATGACTTATAGTATAGTATCCATCAAAAGTTAAAAGATGTAAATATCTACAGCATACTTATATGCTATTGAAATTATTGTATGTTACAAAATCAAGGATCCATCGTTGTACCATAAAAAACCCATAAAAATTGCTTTTTCTTTGTATAACAACAGAAAATAAAAATACTTTGCAAAAGAAGAAATTGTCCAAAATTTAAGAAATATTCTAGCAAGTGTCATACCATTTTGGAATCGTTATTACATGCGCCAACTTTTAATGTTACTTGCCAAACTCGCATAGTACATTTTTTCAGTACAGTCACTCAAAGTTGGGCGAAGAATTTATCTTGAATATTTGGTTGGAAGAAAACTGTCAATATCTTCCAAGCTGGAGCAGTTGGCTTTACATTTTAGGCAAGAGATTATAGAAACATTATTCAAGATTACATAACAAAATTTTTTTTTAAAAAAAGTTAAGATTTGTAACAACAGGAGTGAAAAGACTGTCACAGGGTGCAGATTTTCTCGATCTTTTTTTAATGCCAAAATTTTTTGAAATATTCAACTTACATTTTTTTAAATATTTTTCTCATAACTGGTATGACTTAGCCTATGACCCACTCCCTTGACGTCGATTTCTGGGACACAATGTATAGGTATATTACATTACCATGTAATAACGATTTAAATGAAACTTACTATTCGATATAACTGACTAATTCGCGGGGAGGATGAATAAAAGAAAGAAATATTATTAAAAGGTCATAAATACAATTCCTAAATTAACTATACAAACTTATGAGTACAGGTGAGTTTTCTAGCGGAAATCAAACTGAAAAATTTGTTCGCTTTATCCATAATCTGTTATATAGAGGGCACTTTAAAATTAAAAATTCTCCTGGTTTTTATATTTGCAAATTTACAACTTATTTATGCTCAATAAGGTAATAAGGCACGTGCATCTAATCAACTTTGACTCATAGTATTTCTTTTATACGTTTTAATCAATTCCAATTTACAAAATGACCTTCCGACACTATCTATTGTTACCGGTAAAGATATAAAAAATATTATTGCAGTGATATTTAAAAAAAAAATTGGAAATTTTTGGAAATATCAAATCTGTGTTGTTGAAATTATGCATTTTTTCTTAATTTACTGTTGGGGAGAGCTTTGCACATTGCGCACTCTAGCTTGCCTTTTCTTCTATGTCTAATACGATAAATCTAATGCGTTTGATGAAACGGGTAACTGCAATTATTGTTTCCGCTTTATACATAATTCTGAAGCTTTATTCAAAAATATATACATTGGCATTTACATGGAAAAATATATCAAGTTAGAAGTACCATATATAAATAAGCAGTATTAAAATTAATGAAAATGTTTCTTTAATTATGTAGCATTTACGTAAACAATGCATAAATTATAGGTTTACGTTTGATAGAGTAGTTAAACATTGCGGAATGGTTATCTCTGGCATGGATCTCGCAGATGCGACTGTTTGTTTAGTGGACAATTAATTTCAAATTACAACCCGCATTCTAAAGACAACAAGACGCAAGTTACTTGATACAAGTGAAGTAAATCACCTTACTGGTGCAGTAATCGATGAAATGCATTTTATATGTTAAATAGGTGTATTGCGTTATTTAAATTATCCAGGTAATGTATGTATGCAATTCCTCACACTACTCTAACGGATTAGCTACATATTTCTCGGGTTATTTATTATTGTGTTTTGTTTATGTTATTTATTTTACTATCTATTTACCGTCTTAAGGCGGAAATACTGGTTAATGTAAGCAGCGCGCCTCCACCGGCGATTCTATTAGATTTAATCTATTCGCGATTATATTTTATAATTTATTTGAATTTATTTGAGCTCGCAAAACTCGTAGATTTCCGAAAATCGAATTCATTTCTGTTGTTTCTTTCCAGTTGATCGTCGTATATGTTTGTGTCAGACAAGTGTGGCTTTAAATATATTTAATTTTTAAAAATGAAGCAACAGTTTTCAAGATATCACCGTTAAATGTTATTACAAGTTTACAAGCTATCAGCGTATAACGTCTTATGTAATAATTCTATGTTCAAGTGAGGACAAATGTTCATTTAAGTTGTAAACAAGTTAGTACAAAAAGGAAGTAGATTGCTGGTAGAATATATTTGCTATTATCATTGTTAGAATTATCTTTCATATCATAAAAGTTCTCATTCACTTTGGATGCTGCAGCGCTGGACCGTGCCGGACAGCGCACGCGACCCCACAAGATGAATCACAGCGATTGGATTAACTATGTTGATTAACTTGGACAGGGACGTAGGAAACATAGGTTTTAACTTCCTTAAGACGGTTACACTTTCTTAAATAGATTCCATTTACGAGTATCTAAATAAAAATTTAATGGTGGTCAATTTTTTTAAATAAGTTTGTAATAGTCTGCATAAAGTTTTTAGAGAAAGAAATATTGGAAAATGTGCCCGAAAATTGGCTTCGCCAAATTGCGAAAATATTTGGACAGGACAACTTCTATTATGTCAGCTAGTTAAATATAAAATTTGTAAAATATATTTACTTTATTAAAAATTATTATATTTTTTAATAAACTCACAAAATAGAAAATATAAATTGAACCAACTATATATTCGTATTTTAACTTTTCCAAACCCTATCTATTTGAACACACAGAGTCAAAAAATCTATCCTAAGTTTTATAAAAAAGTAGCAATCGCACGCCACTGCGTTGTATTCCTAACTACAATGATTATCGTATTATATCGAATCGTGGAGGTCTATATAAACTGTGAGACCCCTACAAAGGGCACATGGATACGCAGGGGGGCATCGGTTGACCCTTCAGAGCATTTATTGACAAGCGCGTTTTAACAATGAACGAAATCAACACTTTTCTTGTAGTACTTATTTTGACCACAGGGCGCTGTCAGTATCTTTTGACTAATTGATTTTTAAATACTCTTCAGACATGACAGTTGATGAGATCCTTTTTAATTATACACAGGTTACCAGTATTTATGGTTATACCTGTTCATATATCCTGCAGGTATGGATTTCATTTAAATCGATTTAAATATTTATAATTTTTAAATTTACAACATGTCAGAAAACATTTTGGAGTCACTTTGACATCATATTGAAGATGCGTATGATTCCTTTATCATGAAAGAGTTCATTTTCTCTATTATATCGGCTACAAATGACGAAACCTCTGCACCTGTCGGAACACAAATGAAGATACACTTGATGCGAACTATAATTGAAGTGCGATAGTGATAGAAACGTCACAAAACAGGACACTTTACCAAACTAAGACTAACCGCTTCGGCTACCTTTTTTCTAATCTAAGTGCAACCCTGTCTAATATATGCATCTGCCTGGTGTTTATGTTCTTTTGGCAAATGTCATTGCGGCTGACCATCTTTTCCATTGCAAAGACAAACGGACCTTTGCATCACATCGACATGGATTTCGACATCGACCTGATGCGATCGCTTTCTTTTACTCGTATTTTCTGGAATTGTTAAGTATACGTTCGAGAGTTAAATAGTCACGTTTTGTGCATTTACCTACAGCGAGCTGATCGATGTAAATTACCCTATTCAATGTCCGGTGATATTGACTGGATACGAGATGCATTATGGACTCCAACGAATCTTTCCGTTGTAGCTTCATTCTGTTCACCATGCCAACATCAGTGACGTCAGAAAACCAAATGTCATTAAAACTGCTACAGTAGGGAAAAATACATGGAGAAATTTTTTAATTATTTATTTTATTTTCATTTTCTGTTGTTGCATGCGCTCAAAGCAACTCCTCTTAGAATGCTCTGCGTGTTGATTTTCATTTGGATGCCGATGGATAAAATATTACATCGGTGAGTCGGTTCTTTTGACAGCGTCTGTCGGCAGTTACATTTTATACTCAAACGACAGCATCTAAATCTTTGGAATAATGCAGAAGTGCAAACCCAGTACCAATTTCGTCAATTTGTAACAAAAGGAAACATTTAATAAATTATTTTTAGATAGGGGGCGTCCATAAATTACGTGAGATGTTTAAGGGGGGGAGGGGGTCGAGTCAAATCTCATCTAATCTTCCGTTGGAGAGAGGGGGGGTCTCGGCAAATATCACGCAATTTTTTTTCTGATTGAAACAAAAAAAAATTATACTATTTTGGTCCATTTAATCTAGATTGTACATGCTTAAGGCCTGTCTCAGTATGGGACCGTATTTAAGCGAATTTCTGCCGCACGTTATGCCGGAGCTAATGAGTTACTGTGCGCAAGCGCCAACGGCTTAGAGTGGCTAGATCAGAACGAAGTTGAAGGAGCAGATGATTTTACTGAAAATCATATGGACATGTTGGTTCCAATAGTCTCTCTTGAGACCGCGCATGATTCTCCATGGACTGAATTAGAGTAGATATTCTTTTTTTAATCACAGTAATGACGATTTAAGTATTCTATTGTTAAATTTTTATTACACTTATAATTAAACTCTCAGCAATATTGATTACTAGTCTTAACTAGTCGTAAATAAAAGCACGAAGCAAATTTTTTTTTTCTTTTTACAATAACAATCCAACGCGTTTACGTAAGAAACCCACATTTTGAAAAATCTCACGTGAGATTGGGGGATGGGGGAGGGGGTTGAATAAAATCTCACGACATCTCACCAGGGGGTGAGGGAGGGACAGAAAATTTAAAAAAACACCTCACGTAATTTATGGACGCCCCCATAAAGACGATTTTAAGACCGAATTTACGGGGTTTCTTAGGACCACAGTTCTTTTATCGCATTTAATATTATATTTTCATAATCTACAACACATAATATCTTAATCCTACACTTTCAGTCTCGCCATACTCCACATCGCTATATCGGATTTCTGAGTAAAGCATCATTCCCACTCACTGCTTTAATTTTATTTTGTATTTAATTTAAATTGTTTAGCATATGGCAATACGCGTAGTAATTCACAGAACCATTTTTAATTTAATTTATTTTTTAATTGTTTCTTAGTTTTTTTAGAACCTTTACAAGGTCCAATGTTTTAAATTAAAAATATTAAATTAAGAAAAACTATATTATATTATAACCTCTAAAATGTAACAATCTATCAAAATGCAGTAGGATTTACTTTTAAAAGAAGTTTAATGTCAGTTTTTGAAAAATATAGAAGAGAAAACAATTTCTATTATTAATTGTTATTAAAAATAGCAATTTTAATTATTTCACATACAATTTTGTTAAACTGTCAAAATTGATGCATACGCATCAACTAAATTAACTAAATTTAAATTATAACGCAAATGCTTAAAAGAGAACCTAAAATCTGGATTACAGTATGAAATAAAAACAGTAAATTAAATATCAAAACAGTGAGTGGGAATGAGGCTTAAGGCTTGCATATTCGTTGGCAACGCCAATTCGTTGTCTACTATAACTCTATATCTCAGTCTACATTTTGTAGAAGACGTCAAATTTGGTATTAACCTAATTGCCTAAATCGGAAGCCAGGGACAGAGCAACAATTATGTCCATATTGTCTTGCTAAAAACTGTTTAGTTCTCTCAAGGTGTTTACAAAGGAGATTGTAGACAACACACCAATTCGACATTTTTCAGATGGTGTTTATTTTTACACATTTTTAATATCTACTAAATACTTCTGCTTGGTAATTTCGCTGGAATTCAACTCCTTAAATTACATCTTTATGTTATATTACACTGATTATAACGAGTCTTATACAAAACACACATTTACAAGCAGCAGATAAAAACGAAGTGTATCATCGCGCATATTTTGATATAAAAGTAATTATAACTCAAGGATAATTGTTGCTAATTCCAGAATAATTGTAAATAAGTCTGACACGATTTTATTCAGTAATTCCAATGATTCTATAGAGTGGTGGTTGAACAGTTCCAGTTCCAGTTCTAGATCCAGCAAGCTGCAAGAGAACCCTGTTGTGACTTGTGAGTTTGCACTTTGCAGTGCAGTGCAGTGGTACTTGGAGTCCACGATGCTATGTACCTTACACACCATAAACTTTATTAACATTAGCGTGTAAGTTGACCCAACTTGCTTGAATACAGGTGTTGTTAACGTTGTGGACCGGTGCTAATTCATTTATGTGTGATGTTTAATTATTAAAAGTTACAAGTCTGTGGAGCAGTCCGAAGATTATATTAAATGTTTCTTCAATTTTTGATAATTAGTTCTTTAAATGACTATTTTAATTGCTTATATCTTCAATAATATTGCGACTGTTTAAGAAAAATCACATTTGAGATCCTAATAGTTAATTTTATTAGTTTGTAGAATATATATTTCCAAAATTTAATATATTGTTCACAACCCAAATTAAAGTGTGTAGAAAAATAATGGGGTCTACTTCCATTTTTAACAAATTTATATTGAACTAGAGTAGATTTACAGTGAATTGAGTAGAATCTAATGATATTCAATGAAGTGTCCTGTTTTGTAACGTATCTATCACTATTACACTTCAATTATAGTTCGCACCCACTTCATCTTCATTTGTATTCTCACAGATGGAGTGGTTTCGTCATTTGTACTCGACAAAATAGACATTTAATATGAACGACTGTGAGAAACTGAACTCTTTCATGACAAAAGAATCATACGCATCTTCAATATGATGGCAAAGTGACTCCAAAATATGTACTGGGCGCATTCGATTTAATTTATGAAACGTAGGAGAGAAGAGAACCGGGAGGATGCAGTGTTATCTATTGTAGGTACTATCAGAACTAAAAAAAGGTTGCTTCTTGAACCAACCAACACTGAACGCGGATTGTGGTTGGCGGAATGAATTTAACCAATATATTTATTCGTATAAATCATTATATAATAATATCGCTTGCATACGACTCCGCATCCGCTTCCATCTCTCACTCAAAGTCACACTGGTCTCACAATATAATCTTATGATGCGATTCATTGCTTAGTATTTATATTTTTAATAGAGTACAAAACGATCAATTTGAATTTAAATTTTAACTCATATTTTAAATCATATTTTTATATATATTTTTCCGTTTTTCTTGCCTTGGTTTTGCATATAGACGGCTCATTTCTCCTAACATATTTGTACTAATACTAGTAAGCCCTCATCTCCTCCTAATTTTGAGATGTTTGGTGCAAGTTAAAATAAAACCTTAAAAAGTCATCACGTCCTATCATTACTACTGCAAACTGTTGCCAACTCCTGTCATTGAACTTTACATAATCATAAAAACGAACTACTATATTTTTTAGCACGTATACGTAACGCTACTTCATTTTACATGAATGTAAAAAAATAAAGACATAAAACGTACAATAATAATAAAAAATAAAAATCAAGTCTATAGCTTTATGTTTGTTTGCGTTTTGCGTTTGCGGTTGACTAAGACAACTAACACGTCACCTGTAAACTTGTACACGCAACTGGATTACAAGTAGGGTTGCCAACTTTACGTAGTTGAACAAAACTATATTGAAATTCGATACTGACAAAAATAATAAGTGTGGATAGGTAGAGAAACGTTTGAAAGAAGGTCTGACCTTCCCAAAGGACGTCGGGACGGTTGGTAGCCCTATATACAAGTGCATGGCCAACCAGGAGTCGTCTATAAACTAACTACGTACGGAGAATTGAAAAGACATAGTTATCAAAATAATCTTTGTAATTATATATTAAACAAAACCAATCATCTTTTGGAACTTCAGAAAAACTCAACTTGTTGATTTCTTAGAATATTGCTATGTATTAAGAATACGTAATTGAATTTTTTTCTTTCTCTAGTTTTGAAGCGATTTTAATAACTTAGCCGAGTACTTTTATATCTTGTTAATCTTTCTGTCTAAAACTTGAATGGTAAAAAGAAATTTTAACATACCTAGTTGTCAAAAAACAAAACAAAAACATATTTTGTTCTATTTTAAGACAGTTACTGAACAGAGTGGTTTTGTTTTTATTGTTTTTCTGTGTCTCCCAAAAAAATTATAAAAATGATAAACAACAACTGACAAGCGCAAATGTTCACAAAAAACAAAACTGCGTGTTCAAACCAAGCAGACTAAAAAACAACAACAAACGTGTCCAGATGGGAATGTGTTTTGCTTACTAAAACAGTTTTTAAAAACAAAAATGTTTTAAGAACTGTCTCTTTGGTGTAAACATTGGTGTTTTTGTTCGTGTTTTATTGAACTCGCTTTCTGGAGTGAAACCGGCAGAAGAGGTTATAAGAGTCGTATAAATCTACGTTGCGATGGTGAATGCTATCTCATTCCTTCCCACATGTATTTAATATAAAAAAATGAGTGAGACAGAGCTCTTTTGAGTATCAGTCGCCGCTGAATTTCCAATAGTTAATTATTTAACTGAAAATAAAATACAAGGTGCCTTTTCTTCTGTTTCCCTTCTCTCCCACGGTTGATATGATAAATCTCATGAGTTTGATGCGACCCAATAGATATTTTCCAAAATAAATCAAATGTTGGCATGTTCTGTTGGACACACTGTATGTAAATACGACATCTGTTCAAAAAATAAGGCCAAGGTAAAATTTCGCGGGCTACGTACATTCGATTATCGATTTTTTTATTTTGTTATGTTGGTACACTCGTCTCGAACATATGTTCACAGTTCTAGCTATATAGCACATTTAGTTTGTTTGTGAGAGGCATAAAAGTTAGAAGTGTTTTGCGTGTTCGGCGATTTTCTGCTGTTGAAAAACATGAATCAAAGAGTTTGCATTAAATTTTGTGTGAAAAATGGAATCAAGTGCTCCAAAATTCTTGAAATGTTGAAAGTGGCATACGGTGAGTCTACTTTAAGCCAAAAAAATGTTTACAAGTGGTACAAGCTTTTCCCAGAAGGTCGAGAAGATGTGAATGACGACGCTCGCCCTGGACGCCCCAGCACATCAACAACCGATGAAAATGTTGAGGAAGTGAAGAAAATTGTTATGGAGAATCGTCGAATCACTATTAAAGAAGTTGCTGAGGATGTCGGCATATTGGTTGGCTCATGCCATGCAATTTTTTCGGAATGGAATACTTGCTGTACTTCACTTTGAACGGTGTAAACACATTCAGATAAAACTGGTACAAGTGATAATATAAATTCTTGAGATTTTGTCTCACCCATTAAGACTGCTTGAAATTTGATATTCCCGATTATACCATGTATGTCATATTTTTCTGTTTGTTAAATATTTGTTATATTTTATACTATACAGTATACAGTTGTATATATCTGCGTCGTCGCAGCAGGAGTGGCAATAAACCAAACACGTGACTGCATGTGGAGATTGTGGACATCATCTTTCAAAACTCTAGAAGACCAAAAAGGATTTTCTAAAAATCGTGTACCTACGGTTATTTATATATCTCGGGTATGTAACATTACTAATGTAAACACAACAACCAGTTGATGTAAAATGTTACAATGTTCGAGCAAAAGTAGAAAGAGGAGGGACGCACACCGGTCGTAGGGATCAAGGAGGGAGTGACATACGACCTTTGCTTGTAAGGGCTATGACAGGTGTTTATGTAAACTTTATGTGAGATGAGCGAAATAGTGGAAAACACTATAATTTTTTTGTCCCAAATTAATGTGCTTGTGTCCTCATTTTTTAGTGTTCGATTTTTCAATTGTTGAATGAAATTGATGTTAATAAATGTGTATTGGCGTGTCTATTTTATTAAATATCTAAATGTTGATGGAGATATAGCAATTAAAAGTTTGAATTGTAGTTTTAGCGTTGGAAATGGTCGGCCATATTTGTATGACGTGAAATGCGTTTTAACGTCAGTTATTTGTTGAGTAGGTCAGTTGGTAGTCAAATAATCAAGTCAAGTCAAAGAATAATAAGTTTTTATTGAATTTAACCCTGCTAAGGCAGACATAATATTGATATTTATATATTTGATATTTTGATATATAAATACATATAGCAGAGATTTATGAGCTGTAAGGTTTGTAACCTTACACAAGGATTATGTACCCAAACGTAGCAGGATTACAAAATAGGCGAACTTTGGAATGCCGGATTAAACGTCTTCACAAGAATCACAGTTTGCAAATCAGTTTTTTAGTTATTTATTTCGTTTTAGTAACTTTTTATAAGTAAGTAACCTTTTAGAAAATCACACTATAAAAATACAAATGTGACAATGGACTTGTGTCAATTTTGTGCCATTTGTTTTTCTTTAAATCCCACACTTGCTAGAATAACAAAATACTTTTTCGGATATTTACGCACAAGACAAGAGATCATATTTTAATCGTTTCCGTCAAAACTACATCAACGTTAGATAATGCAGCATATCGTAGTCCCGAACGTCTCAGATTCAAGAGAGAGGTATATAAGACACTAATATTGACTGGGCCCATAATCTATGATGCAAAAGCAAATGAATAATTTAGAATGAATTAGTAAATCAGGAAATTAAAAAAATGACCGAAATAATTGAAATAAGGACCTTATTTATTCTATGGAAATAGAAGAAAGTAATTATTTCACATAACTAGGCAATAACATCTACAACATCTAACTAGATATGGAATTAGCAACTTTTTACTATACTTCATCAGAAATAGATTACATATTTTTATGAACAATGATTATTATTTCATTTTATACTTTTTCAGTTTTGAATATTTATAAGCTACAACTAATAAACGTTGTCCTAGTTCGATGTCACATTCTGATGTAAAAGAGGCGCCAAGATTGAACTGATATGAACTTAGAAGTATATTAGATATAATCACATGTTTGTAGGTTTTTTAATTGATGTTTTGTATATTTTTAATTTATTTACATATGAGTATATCAGACACATATATGTAGTACACTTTCTACCGCAAGCAATTGAATAACGAAAGAAAGAGATAGTAATAAAAAAACATTTTTTATGACAAATTTACATGCTATTAAGATAGTTAATATACGACCTAAATATAAAACAAATTGTTCCCTTCAAAACAAAGCATTTTGGGTAATATGTTATAATATGATTCCGAGTACCCCGGGTGCAGTGAACGAAGGGGCCCTACGTCATACATGGCCCCCGTAGACATAGATTCAGGTGATGTCACTTTGGTAAGACAATCTCTTTACGTTATAAGTTGGATATCTTAAGACTGCATGTGGCTTTATTACTGCTGTGTCAACGGAAACAAATGAAGACTTTACTGAGACGTGCCTTCACTGCATGACTAGGCCAACGCACAAACTATGCCGTGTTTGTTTTAAGGGTCTGCAAAGTACGGATCGTCGAGTTGTTTCATGCAGCCTGCGTTATGATCACCTGGTCAGTAAGGTTGTGGACAAATAAGAAACGCCGGCCAAAACTTTTTTATAAATCTTTCTTTGAAATGAGTTATATTTTAATATCGTATTTCTCTATTAGTAATTATCTATGAAAATTGAATTTTGATTAAAAAACAGATCGATGTAGTAATCACGCAGTTGGATCTTAGCTTATATTTAAAGAAATAAATGTAGACCATCAGTTAAAAAGTTCTGAGAGGGTTATTTCATAAGTCGGTGACTTGA
Organism: Panorpa germanica; assembly: GCA_963678705.1. Taxonomy (NCBI): domain Eukaryota; kingdom Metazoa; phylum Arthropoda; class Insecta; order Mecoptera; family Panorpidae; genus Panorpa; species Panorpa germanica. The sequence goes on along the minus strand of OY783223.1, from coordinate 8,967,553 downwards.
AAACACTTTCTTTTTAGACTTACTATCTTACTAATGACTTACACATCTGATGAGTTCGCTTCGCTATATCTTTATGTAGTGTAGAGCTTTCAATACCCATGAGTTTGGGGCTCATGTGCTAGATAAAGCGCTGTGGTATACATTTGTCAATAAGAATTAAAGACTTCTCCGCAATTCGCTTAATTCTCCTTTATTCATTTGTGGTTATATATCTCATTCACTGAAAGCCGTTTTATTTTCTTTTTATTTTTATCATGTTGGCAAGTCCCACTTGTCTCGTCGTACACTTTGACCCTAACCCCTGGAATATTTGTCATTCAGAAGTTTTGAAATAAAAATGTCACTTTTCTTACTGCATTTATATAAAATGTCTTCACTCCAACTTGAATCTGGCAGGCCTACCACTTTAATATTATTTATAATACCCACTTTTATTGTTTTGGAATTTCTTGAATTTTGAATGTTTTATATTTTTATGTAAATTATTTGTTTTAGATATTCTTTTTATTTTACTGAGTTGTTTAGTCTGAAAATTTTATCGTATCCAACTATAGCTACTAACCAATGAGTGTCATCATTCCTGCAGTCAATTTATTATCTTATTTATTTCCAATAAAAAATGAAACACTAATCTGTTAACTTAAATTAACTACTAGTATAAGTTGATATGAATTCGATGAATCAAATTTCTATTAACTTTGCTAAAATATTTAAATAATATAAATCGAGTAGAGTGCAAAGAAGGGCATGACTTTAAATGTTTCTTTCAGTTTTTGCAAAGTTTTGTCCCTTTCATTTCCAATTTCAATGACCTTTATAATTGCTATGTCTTCAATAACATTGCGACTATTTAAAAATCCCATTTGAGATCTTGATAGTTAACTTTATCAGTACATATAATAATATACATTTCTAGAATTTAAGATATTATTCACAACCCAAATTAAAGTGTATCATCCTATGAATTAATTGCATGGTGCCTACTTGAAGAAAAAACCACAAACCAATTTTTAACAAATTTATAGTGGATTAGAATAGTGGATTTACTCGAAAGAAAGCTCCAGCTGCTCTAGATTTCACACGACTACGTGTAAATACATGTTACTGTGAAATTATTACGTCAGTGCCGTCGGTGGTGCACTCGAGCACATCACCAAATGGACGTTAAATATACGCAAAAGGACAAGAAAATCGGATAATAACTTAGAATCAAATAGAATAGTGTTAATTAATTAACTTTAGTAACATATTTAGCAGTGTTCAAAAAGCGACTTGGATCTCTCGACACTCGTAATTGTATTTATAGTCGCAAAGAGTCCAGGAACCGTACAAAGTTATGCCTCATTCCCACTCACTGTTTTGATATTTAATTTACTGTTTTTATTTAATATTGTAATCTAGATTTAAGGTTCTCGTTTAAGCATTCCTTTTCATATTTGTGTTTTAATTTGTGTTTAGTTAATTTAGTTGGTGCGTATGCATCGTTAGTAATATAAATTTTGACAGTTCGACAAAATTGTATGTGTAATAATTAAATTTGGTATTTTTAATAACAATTAGTAATATATATTGCATTCATTTCTATTTTTTAAAAGTAAATCCTACTGCATTTTGACAGATTGTCACATTTTGGAGGTTATAATATAATATAGTATTTCTTAATTTAATATTTTTAATTTAAAACTTTGGATCTTGCAAGATTCTAAAATAACTAAGAAAATTAAAAAAATAAATTAAATTAAAAATGGTACTGTGAATGACTACGTGTATTGCCATATGCTAAACAATTTAAATTAAATACAAAATTAAATTAAAGCAGTGAGTGGGAATGATACTTTACACTATGATAGTCTAAAAGAGAAAATTACTGAATTAAGTAAAGAAATAGCGTCTAGACTGGCTGTTTGTTAAGAAGGGCAAGTATTCTTCACAATGCAGTCTGCAGGAGAACGACTCTGGTGGCTTTCAGACGGTTCTGAGGTGCAAATGTCCATGAAGCACGCAACAATTATGCAATAACATTGTTAACCATTTCATTTTAGTATAAATAACGATTGTGGAGTAGAGTAGATTACGTATGTGTAGGAATTAACTTCTGCATCTCCACTACGGCGTGGTGTGCAGTGTTGGGTACGTTCTGCATTAATTGCTAGAAGATAAAACAGAAGAATAACTGGAAGGCCCGAAGCTCCGTGGTAACATTACGTGTAAAGAGTAATCATAGCGGAACCTCATTGTTAAAACAGATGAAGTGATAACAAAGCAGAGGCGAATTACTTTAAAATTACTTCTTAATAAAATTAAAGTATATCAGTTTATTCATTCGAGTGATCAAAATTTATTAAAACAATTAATCCCTGAAAGAATTACAATCTTTGTTATATAGCAGACCCAGTAAACATTTTGGAGTAAATTCTACTTAATTTCTATTACATATCATGAGTTTTTTGTCTGGAACGCGTTCGTTTTCTATTCAGTCGTTCATAGGAAAGGCCCTTTTCATGACCTATAGAGATCGCAACGACGGTTCACTGCTGAATTAAAAGCGGAGTTACTTTGGAATGAAAGTGAACTAAGAAAAATATGAAAGAAACAACTGCTACTTAATGAATGATGTTGGAAAAAGAAAGAATATTATTATGAAAAAATTCTAACAACTAACACAAAATCTGTGACAGGTAGAGAATGAATTTGAACTAAAATTGATTTCTGTGTTGTTGCTTCGAACTTGTAAAGCGTTAGAATAGAATTGTACGAGTGACTCGAACTTCACCAAATAGGGCACTTCACCTAATTTTTTACTGGGGAGTGTCCCGCCCAACACATAAACTTTTGATATTATAATGGTGGTAAACGAGAATAAATAAAGTTGATAAATTATTATTTTATAAACTATAAAATATGATTAAAAACGAAGCGGTAAAGCTAATACATATTAAATCATAAGAATTAAAAAAATCCGACTTTAAAAAGCGCACAACTCAATTACAGCATTATTACAATTCAGTTTATTATTCATTACCAACAAAAAAATCTTTTAATTTTATTATTAGCAAAGAACAAATTAAAGATTGATTGTAAAACGAAATTTAGAGGTCATTAACTTAATTACACGCAAACGGAAGAAGAATGTTTCGCAAGGTGTGACAAGACGCTTCAAAACTAGTGGAAGAGTTATAAATCTCGTGACGTCACATCTAATCTTAAATTCGATATTAAAAAACATCAAACCATGGTGATTTGCATTTGGTTTATATAGAAATAGTAAAAATAAGATTAGTGGTGTAAGTAAAATAAGGGGAAGAGAGAATGAGAAGGAGGGGGGTATTTAGAAGGCATGAATGTGTAACATAATTTATAGATGATGTATAATAAATTAAATGATAAATGCATTTGTTTTTAATTAATAATTAATGGTTTTTAAGGAGATACAATTAAAATGATAAAATTACATTTTCTGTGTTTTGCATCCTAGTCAAAAAGAGAGTAAAACGAGTGTAAAAGAATAGATCAAAATAGCACCGAAGGAAGGCAAAACTGAAATGTGAAAATAACTAAAAACAATATACTTTCGTAAGGTATTGATATGCATTAAATAATAATTTGAGTTTCCATTTCCAATGAAATCTAGTGACATCATTGCAAAAGTATCTAAATGTTTGATGTATCCAGATACATGCCAGCGGCTTTTGAACGAATAAAACAACGCGTTTAACTAGCTAAGTACAGTTTATTTCTTAGTATAGACTTAATTGAAAATAAATATACAATATATAAATAACTGGCTCACATCGTGGCGGCTGCTGGACGTGGCTCCTGTTCTTCTGGATTTTTTTTTTTAAATTTAATAAAATTACAGCTCAAAATATTTTCTCACATTTATATGTTTGAATGGTCACACACACATATTTTCAGTACAAGATTTGAAACCATGAACATTATAATTCTGAACATAGAATATTACGTCATAAGAAGGTACTTCTTTTGAAATATTATTTAACTGTTAACAAATTACTATTATTAAAATTCTTTCTAAATTATATATCTATCACACAGCATGACCAAGTAAAAAAGTAAACAAAAAACTAAATTGATAATGACACCGTTGTGCGGAGTCGGTGATGGCTCAGTGTACGATGGATGCAGACTTCTTTAAGTAAGAATCAGTCCCCCATCTCTAGGAGGATGGTAACAGGTAGAACAATGTGTGAACAGTGACCTTAGAATGTGTGTGAATTGGAAAAGAAGGCACCAATCAACTTAGACTTAAATTAAGCCAGTTCGAAAATATCACTGCTTAAGGAGATTCTAGTATCACCGTATAAAAATAATTTTAAAATTTATAGATAATATTATACTATAAATTTAAAGAAATGTAATTTATACTTAAAAGAGGTTATAATTCTATAATACGATAATGAATTTTATCTTATTCGTTTCTATATACATATAGAAAAATAAGTGAGTCAGTGCTTTTTAGTTATATCGGCAGTTTATACCCCACAACTTGTTTTAAGTATGAGTCGCCGCCGAACTCTCGTAATTTGAACTATACTAAACATTTTTAAACATTGACTAAAAACATAAGGTATCACTTGGGTATAGTTGATAACATCGCTAGAGTACATAACCTGAAAAATTAGACCTAATGCATTTCGAATATACCGAAGCGAAGTTGCCAAAATTTACAGCGGAAGTGACGGATGATTGTGATGACATTTTTTTATCAAAATATCAATTATTTTTGTTATTTCTTCGGAAACATACTATTTTTATTATTTTAATCGAAAGCTTGAGGTTTTCTGAACCATATTCAATTGAAATAATTATTTTCTCCATTAGACACTTACATGAAATTTTCAATCAAATGCACAAGGTAATGAGGCCATATACTTACTTGAAATTTACATTTTTTAAACTTATTATTTCCAAAGTTTCGATAATCTAGTCTAATTTAATTTTCTTATTAATTATTGACTATCGTAGAACAAATTTACAAAGTTTCAGCAAGTTCTCCACTCCAGCAAGTTCTACTACGTCACGAGGATCTCCTTAAATTAGTTTTTGAAAATATGTTTCTAATTCTTAACACGCTAACGCTATGTTTAGTTACATAGTATAATAGCTAGTCATTCTTTTCGAACACGGCTTTATAATTGATAATTTTAAATTTAATATAGTTATAGTTATTTTTTGAACAGTTAAAACAAATTCAAACCCACAAAACTATCTTCCCAGCCTCAGCTCGGTAGCTTCACAGATAAACAAACGTAAATCAATTTGCTTTAATTAATAAACGGTCTGGTCTAGCTTCTTTACGGCTACTGTTTTGGAGAAACGGTATAAGAAATAAGGATGATTGCAGGTTAATTCTTAATGAGATCGTACCGCCTTGTCTGGTGATTCATCAACACCAATTAAAATGATATAGTAAGATAGTTAAAGGCCCAATACGTATTATCAGTTAAAAAAGCAAATATCGGGAGCTTTATAACTTAGGCCGTCTGCACACGGATCGACTGATTGCAAACTAGTCGCGCAACGAAAACGAAAAACGAACCATGTCGAGCCGTGTTTCGCGATTCTATAGAATTTTTAACATGGTTCAAATTTTAATGGTAACATGGTTTCACTAAATTGCAATTTTTGTAGAAAATAAGAATAAGTTACTTAGAGACATATTACTTAACCTATTTATAAAAAAATAATGAGGTTTTAGATGTTCGTTTGCGTTGTATTTTCCTATATTAAAACAGCAATGTAAGACACTAATTGGTGAATTTATATATTATATAATAATATTTAAGTTACTTAATACTTCTACAGTCTATTATCACTTAAATATTTGCTTAAATGTTCCGATTAGCCATGTAATTTAAAGTTCAATTTAACACCGAATTAATTTTGATTTACCCCACTAGTCCGAATCGACTGCTATCGAGTCGGCTGCGTACTTCACCGACGTGATTTCATTGTGTCGTATTATGAGGTATTTGTTTGTATTTAAATACTTTGGAAAAATATTTATGCACATCTCTAAGCATGCAACGTATTTTCACCGCGACCAAGATATATAGCCGCTCAAAACGTGTCCAAAACCAATTTGAAATCAGTTTAGTTTGGTTCGTGCCGTGTGTGTTCTCTCACTAACAACACAGATGCATTATCTTACGGTTCGGGCAGATTCGGGACTCGCGTTTGCACCCATGTGCGGACGGCCTTAGTTAAAATAATTTTTGAATAGAAATTATGAGTCTAACTCATGAGTTACTCGAGTCAGTTGAGTGTGTATTGGGCCTTTTAGATTTCGTACTAGCAGACTACAAGCTACAGCCATATCACATATCAACATAAAATTCATAATTTATATTTAATATAAAATGGACGAACGTCTGACAAGTTTAACTCTATGCCGCGAGAGTGGCAGTCAGTGTCTACAAACTATTGCGTGGCCAGTCTGTCTTTGAAGCACTAAATATTAATTATGACACATCCAACGCAGCAAGTTACGTAATTAACCAACGTATTAATTAAAATAAATAGTTATTATAATAAATAGGAAGCCTTAATGTTTATATTTTTTATTATTTATTACACATCCGTCAAATTTTTCAATTTTTAAGGCTACACCAAACAAAATATGTATTTTTATTTTTTTTTTAACAACATATTCCAATGCTTGTTGCAACACTGATGAAAACTTAGTATCTTGATACTTTTTAATGAGCCGAGACCTAATACATTTATTTATATCGATGCCTAGGACGTTGCCCGATAAGCAGTGGAACATTTCAATATAATAAAAATAATCCAATGTGTAATATATGATAGTCGCATTAGTTTGGACCTTAAAAGTTCAACAAATACAGTACCCTTATCACTAAAAGACTTATGAAAGAAAGTATAGTTAAAATTATGAAAGTTTGGCAGCGAGTCATGCATAAAAGAATTTATAAAGCCGGCTAGAATTTTCAAATACATACATTACACGCCAAGTCAAACTTGTGTACTGTAGGGTGTATTAGAGTTGTTTTGCACTAACATAATTTATCACGAGAGTAAACTTTTATTTTAATTTTTATCGATACACCACTGTTATGAAAGAAACTATTGCATTCTCTTAAAATACGCTTCCAGTATGAAAGCTACGGAACGCCCGTATTCAGACGGTTTTGTCGCTTGCAGTGTGCGAGAGGTTCATTACATTTACAGGGTTCGGATAGATAAAGCGTAGTAGCGCGTATACGTCCAGTCAAAATTCGCTTAAATACGCTTGCAGTGTGCGACAGGTCTTACGGTTCTGGACTCTACAGATAGCTCAGATATTTCAGAAAATTAAAAAATTTATTAAAAATTAAAAAAAAATGTAGTGTACGTGTCCCCTTAATAAAGAATATCCCCCGCTGTGAGTAAGTTGATAACTCCAAACAACACAGAAAAAACTTCGTGATTTAAACCAGATTCTATAATCTGATAAAACTATAACTATTAATTATAATATATTTGTTGTAGTCAAGTTGGTACCAAATTATACAAATTACTGTTCAGGTAATTATTTGGTTTCGTTGTTTATTTGTTGGTACCACTGATAAAATGTTTAAACATTTTTATTGGATTATTTATTTATGTATTAATTAATGACAAATACTCGTATATTTATGTTTTATGATTTAATTAATTAAGAGAAATACGCCGTAAAGATTATGTGATAAGAATAATGAGTTCCTATTGCAAATATCCTATAAAATATTAATTAAGGGTGTTTTATTATCGTTAATATACACTTTATTAAGGGTTATGTGCATATTAGAATGACTATAAAATCAATTAAATTTATATGAGTACCATCTGTTGGATTATTTTTTTAGTGTGTGATACTTCGATATTGGAAACACTGACGCGCTTGAGATATTGAGAGATATGTAGTGTAAAACCTTCGCTGTAAGAAATCGTTTTACAGATTTCTGCGCATTAAGTTATCAACCGTTTTGGAGGCGTTCAATTGCTATCACGCAGCATCGATTTGACGTAGTTGCACTATTTTTTATAGGTAAATTAAATACATTTCAGCAGAAGGGTATTCTTCCAGTTTATCACGGTTTTTTTTGCTTTTCGTCAATAAAGATGATAATGATAAAATTACAGTACATACCATTTAGCAGATTGTGCAGAAAAGTAAGAAACTGAAGTCAAAAGGTCACTTACCTAGAAAAATAAGAAAAAACATGTTAATATTTAAATAGTATGAAGTGTATTAAAATCAATAGTTGGTTTGCTATGATCGTCATAGGTAGAATGTTATGATAGGGTTTTCCAATAAGGGCGAGTCGATATGTATCATCGTTTATAGCTACTTAAATATATCGATTTGTCTATAAAAAACATGGTTTTGTAATGCTTGTCTATTATGGTGAAAAGTGAATATTAAATTTCAATCTCTGAACTCGATTTTCCGTCAATATTTGTCCTTCCCACGAGGCTCAGTAGCAAGCGAATTATTTTAGATTTAAGGTGAAACATTACTTCATGGTTATATAGTTAGATGTAGATGGCGACAGTGTACTAAAATGACAATCGATTTACAAATTTGTACTAATACTCCATGTTTTCAAATATAATAACCCTAATAACTTTGCACATATAAAGTTTATGGTTTAGATAAATGTTCAAGCTTTACTTATAAATAGATCATTAATTAGTATTTCAACTGTGTATAAACATATACTGTGTTAAAAAATAAATTTCTATTTTCTGTTAATATTTTTATACGTGCAAGAATATTCGTTTCATATTTTCCTGTGGTTCCAAATTTCTTTTTACAAATACATGTTTAAAAATATTATGAACTATTTTTAAATATGTATATATCGATCGGTCAGTTCATTAAGGAGTCAAGCCCGAATTTTGAGTTTTGAGATATTGAGGAATTATGGAGTTTTCTCAGAGTTACCTCTCTAATGAACTGGATGTTGTTAAAAAAATACATTTGAACATTTTGATTAAATCATGAACCAGATACGTTATTCATCTAGTTGTTAGCTTTAGATTTTGATTCGCGTTTATAGTTACTTACATAAAACGATTTAAACATAAAAAAACATGATTTTTTTGATAATATTTAACCTGCTGTATAGTATCGCCATCTATATTTCGCGAATCAAAAATGGCCAAGTATCGTTTCATCTTAAGAAAATTTGATTATTTTAATATTGAACACATTGTTACATGTGCTAGGAATTAACTGAAATTAAAGACGCTGAATGATGTTAGTATTAATTTGTTTCATTAGAACAGTTTAATACTAACACTGCTTCCTGCTCCACCTCCGGTTCCGATTTCGACTTCAGTTCCGATAAAACCTCCTCCGTAACATTTCTACTATATAGTATTGCCATCTATATTTTGTAAATCTATAAAGGCAAAATATCATTTTAAAAAGTTGTAAATCGATTGTCATTTTAGTACACTGTCGCCATCTATATCTAACTATATAACCATGAAGTAATGTTTCACATTAATACAAAATTGTTACCCTTGTAGCCTTTAATATCTCGAAATATGAAGTTGTCTCTTTCAAAATAAGTAACTTTTATGATTATTAACCTTATATGCACCCTTATATTATACGTACATTGTATTTCCTATTTTATAATTAGTAATAATACTTTTTATATATATTTATAATAAACCTTACACCGAGCAGGACTAATTTTATAGATTATCTTTTAACATTTCTATGTAAATTTGCATAATTATATATCAACAATAAATATAATGCATTAATTATAGAGTATGCTTAATAACTACCTGTTCAAATAATAATTAGGTAGCGTTATGATATACATAGATATTAAATATACAGCGCTGTTGAATCAACTGGTGGTGAATAATGTAACTTTAAGAGTGTTTCCACGTTTATGAATGCATACGACTGGCATAAATTATGGGATTTGTGCAATTGGGTTGTGTCCTATGTCTTAATTTCTATAAAAGTGTACTATATATTGATAAAGTGGGTTACTAGAACCTCAAATGTTCAATTATTTTTTAATAACTCCTTATATGTTAAGAGATATTAACAATTAAAAAAGTCATTTTGTCTCTTTAATTGTTAAAGGGATTCAACGTTGTACAAATTCCAAATGCATGTGACATCACAATCGCTGCCAACCTTACAGCTAATAAATCTCCGCTATTTGTATTTATATATCAAAATATCAAATATTATTTACAGCTATTTCAAGGAACAATAAAATTTCAATATTATGTCTGCCTTAGCAGGGTTAAATAAAATAAAAACCTATTATTCTTTGACTTGACTTGATTATTTGATTGCCAACAGCTACAAAACATTACCATAGCACTGACCTACTCAACAAATAACTGACGTTAAAATGCATTTAACGTCATAGAAATATGGCCGACCATTTCTAGCGTTAAAACTACAATTCAAACTTTTAATTACTATATCTCCGTCAACATTTAGATATTTAATAAAATGGACACGCCAACACACATTTATTAACATCAATTTAAATCAACAATTGAAAAATTGACCACTAAAAAATGAGGACACAAGCCCATTGGGTTGTGAAAATTAACTTCAATATTATGGAATGAATTAACGTCATTCTTATCACAAAAGGGATCAAAAACTACTATTTATAAGTCCCGCTCTTTGACGTATGTTCTTTTAAACAATCTTCCATTCTATGAATTGCTAACTTTTTATACAACAGATTGTTTAAAGAAAAACAGAAATACCAGTAAATCGTTTGGACGATCCGGAATTGGAAAAAATATTATTTTCTACCCATAAAAATATAACCCTGAAATCGCGAGTAGATGATGAAATAGGATAAATTGAGTAAAACAGAAAAATATTTCGTTTAAAGTATATAGGAGGTATTCTTAAGAAATATAAAAACTAGTTCAAATATGGAATTTTACGAGTTACTGACTGCTTTGCTTTACTGAGTTTTAATTCAGTTTCATGCGAACTAGTATTATGAGAACTATTTTTCCTTTTTTATCAGAATAATTTAAACATAATGGAGTAAAGAATTGCATGATTTTTATATCTTTATTAGTATGCTGTATACTGTTATATGCAGAGGCGTAACTAGGTATTTTAGGGTTCCAAAAGCAAGGACGTTTTATAAATTTGTTTCATATAAAACAATAAGATATTCAATTTATGCATTCTATTCATATTACCATTTATCTAAAGAAGATATTTCACCTGTGTGACTATACAGTCCATGTAACTGTTAACACAGTTACAATATTAAATTGAAATATGCATTTGAAATAGAAAACATCAGCTCCGATTGCCCCAGTCTAGTTACATCCCTGGTTATGTAATATTATAAAAAATTATGCTAAATTACAAGAACCTAATAAAAAGAAGATTACGAACTATAAAAAGAACAAATGGTTAATATTTGTAAGGGAATTTCACTGTGAGAGCGAAGAAAACATTTATATCTAACAAATTTACATTTAAATAAGGCATTTAATTTTATAAAAGCATAAGTATGGTTTTCCTTGGCATCTTGTTGTGACAATGCTTTCTTGATACAGCCCTTTACAATCCGTGATTAAGTTTTCTTCAAATTTTATGAAGGTTTTGAAATTTGCAAAGAAAATGTATGGTTTTATCTTCGGTGCCTCGTTGCACTCTTCTTATACAGATTTGCGTTGTTTATTTTAGATGTGTCAGGGCATAATAAACAAAAAGACGCTCCAGAAGTCGATGTCGTTGCCGATGGTGAAGCACAAGCCCTAAGCTAAGTAACCAAGTCAACAAGTAATGACACCTGCCAACCGGATTTGGAACTAACCAATAAAAATAATCGACAACCGAATTCTTCAACTTGTTTATAAATAATATAGCAAATAAGAAGAAAAAATGAACGAAATAAAGAATTTTCTGGTCGCTTATTTATGAAAGTGTTACTTATGTAAAAACTACACTTATGTATTGATCTCATCTGTAATCGGGTTGTGAATTATATCCTAATTTCTATAAAAGGTAAAATTACAAATGCCCAATTATTTACACTATTATAGAAGTTATTAACAATTAAAATGGTTATTTTTGTCCTTTTAAATATTTTTTATAGTAAAGAAAATTTTATACAAAAGAAAATTTTAACGTCCGTGACTACATTTCTTCCCTTAGTCTATTGCCATTTCTTTTCTACAATACCGAGTCGAAATTTTGGCCCTATTGTCGACCTATAAGAACCCGTCATGCAGGTTGAAAAGAGGATCTTCTATAGGGGATTTTTGCTCCTCCTTTGGGCCTACATGTGGCAGATATCGGACAAATTAGGCTCAAATGAGGATGATATTCAAAACCTCATATAAACCATCTGTGTTAACACTGTGTTACATTGTATAGTTTTAAAGATTAGCTGCCAGAAAACCTTGAACGTAGCTAGCGATGTTTTTACCTATCTTTTGCATGTTAAAAGCAAAAGATTAAAATCTTAAAAACGGAATAGTGAACATGCTATCGTCATAAATAAAAATGAGATGATTTCAATATAAATATGACATGCATTGAGTCCAAGGTGATGTGAGAGGGATTTTTGTTGAAGCTATTATTTACAATCCCCAGGAAAAATGTCAGAGGAGTACACTAATAGATTAGGCTAGGCCCGCACAACGAAAGACATTCGCGCTTATATCTGTGGGTCGGAGGTATAGAACACTATGTTAAATTTACTATATTTAGCAGGAGAGAAGATTAAAGATGTTTTACTCTAAGGTAACACGTCCTCCGTAACATTCCTACTGTATAGTATCGCCATCTATATTTTGCGAATCTATAATGGCCAAGTATCATTTTACAAAGTTGCAAATCGATTGTCATTTTAGTACACTGTCGCCATCCAGTAAACATTTAGTGAAGTGTCCCTTTTTGTGACGTTTCTATCACAATTATAGTTCGCATCAACTTTATCTTCATTTGTATTCCGACAGGTGGAGTGGTTCCGTCATCTTCATGTTCAAAACAGACATTTCATATGAACGATTGTGAGAAACTGAACTATAAATGATAAAAAAATCATACGCATCTACAATATGATGTCAAAGTGACTCCAAAATGTTTACTGGGCATCTATATCTAAGTATATAACCATGAAGTAATGTTTCACCCTAAGACAAAATTAAGGTGTTATTTAAAAGCACCGTAACTTCGCCAATTTTTTATGTAGGACAAAATATTGTATACCTATCAGTAGAGGACAAGAAACCCATATGATTGTGCCAATAATTTCATTTTTGACAAAAATGAACATTGTGTGAACTAGGAATTTTGAAAGAGATATAAAATAGATATTAAAGTTATTGTATTGCATTCATTAATGAAGTAAAATCATAAATTGATAGGCGATCATAAAAACAACATATCCAGAAGCTGTTATTTTATTTTATAGTGATTTTATATCAACTGTATAACTTTTATTTAATAAATACAGAAAACCAGAATCAAGAAAACAAAAAAACCACAATTTGAACTCTCGCGATTCCATCACATGATCAGGAGGAGGTGATACGGATGGAGAGAGGGGTTAGGGGGGTTTGTATTAAAGAAGGCAGAAGATAAACAGTTTCATTGTTAGCAGCCTCGCCATTTTATAAATATAAAATGTTAAAACAAAAAGAAAGACACAACAAACAATCACCATTGTTATACAGTTTTTATAGATGCACGGGTATAGCTCTGCAAGCTCGTTCCGTCTCGTGTCGTAGTCGTATCGTATTGTAGCTACGCATGCGACAATTTCTTGTACTCCTAAGAGATTTATATTATGTATTTATTCTTAGTATGTAGTAGCTTGTTTTTGTCTTAAAGATTTATAAGTATAGTTCAGTACATTTATCTAAAAATAACAGGGTGTAACCAAAGCTGAAAAATACAAATAAAGTACATCCTTATGGGATCAGGGTATATCTGATCCTGGAAGTTACTTAATCACTTGAATATTTTCGCTAAACACAAATGGGTTTGTGTCCTATGTCTTAATTTCTATAAAAGTGTACTATATATTGATAAAGTGGGTTACTAGAACCTCAAATGTTCAATTATTTTTTAATAACTCCTTATATGTTAAGAGATATTAACAATTAAAAAAGTCATTTTGTCTCTTTAATTATTAAAGGGATTCAACGTTATACACCTTCCAAATGCATGTGACATCACAATCCTTGTGTAAAGTTACTCATTCCCACTCGCTGTTTTGATATGTAATTTACTGTTTTTATTTAATATTGTAATCTAGATTTCAGGTTATCAGAATAGTCATTCCTATTCACATTTGTGTTTTAATTTGAGTTTAGTTAATTTAGTTGGTGCGCATGGTCTTTAGTAATATAAATTTTGACAGTTCGACAAAATTGAAGGTGAAATAATTAAAATTGCTGTTTTTAATAACAATTAGTAATAGAAATCGTTTTTATTTATTTATTTTTGCCAAACTGACATTAAACTTCTTTTAAAAGTAAATCCTACTGCATTTTGACAGATTGTCACATTTTGGAGGTTATAATATAATATAGTTTTTCTTAATTTAAAAGATTGGACCTTGTAAGGTTCTAAAAAAAAACTAAGAAAACTTAAAAAATAAATTAAATTAAAAATGGTACTGTGAATGACTACGCGTATTGCTATATGCTAAGCAATTTAAATTAAATACAAAATACAAAATTAAATTAAAGCAGTTGTTACTGGCAATTTCACAAGCAACCTTACTGCAGTGTATATTTCAGGAAACTGACTTTTTAAACAACCACACTTTTTAGAAAAAGTTGATTGTACCGTAGTCCGTACCGGTGCTACGTCACTGGCTAAAATGTTTTTCGTGCTTTGATTATTTTTCATGTATATTTTTTGTTTCTTAAGAAGTTTTAAACAACCTTTATCAATTAGGGTTCATAATTTAATAGTGTGTTATAAATCTAAGTGATTTAACATCACTGGTACTATGTATTTGTATCTGGCCATGTATTTCAAAGGGCCTCTTCATGTTTATTAACACAACGGACTCCAATAAACAACAACGCCACCTGATGTGTAAAAATTATACCTTAGAGTTCATAATATCGCGTGTAGAAAACCGGAAGTCTTGTAACACGGTGCGCGCGCATCGATATCACGATATAAAGGTTGCTCTCATTATTAATCCTACTTGAATTCAAGTATTTCATAAGAAACTATTCACTGCTAAAGTTCAAGTAACTCAATGTTTTAAATAGGTCTTTACTTTAGAAATATTATGGTATAGGTTCTGATATCAGTAATAACTAAGAATGCTTTGGTACAGCTGCGGAGTAAGCTACATTTGGGCCGTAATTTTATTGCCATTACCATTTATAATTTATCTAAACGATGATATTTTTCTTTCTTAAAGTCTTCTTAGACGATCAAATCAGATCTTCAAATAGATTCAGCATCGATTTTAATGAAGCTGAATCTGAATCCAATGCTGCATCTCCTTTCCACTTCCCTTGTTTACCAGTGATTGTGTAAGGTTTGGTAAATAGTAGATTTTTCAATCGGTAATAACTTCTATATTATTGCGAATTTAATAAAAATAATTGGATATTTGAGGTTTTGATAGCCAACTTTATCAATATACACCCAATTGATGGTGACCGATCCTCACGTTTGTTTACGATTCTGATATTCTATTAAAAGAGAGCGGAAGTACTAAAAGAGGCAGTGAAGGGAAGCAGGAGAAAGAAAGAAGTAGCGAGGAAACAGTTAAACTTCAGTCTAGAAAAATAGAGGATTTTCGGAAAGGAGATAAGGACAAGAGGTGGATGACGAAGATAGAGACAATAATAACATAGTAAAGGAAGAGAGTCAAGAAGAAATAGTAAAGTAAGAGAGTCAAGAAGAAATAGTAAAGATAGAGCGTTTATGCCTGTAATAGACATAAGTGGAGAAGTGAAAACGAAGAGAGAAGGCAGGAAAGATAGTGAAAAGATAATAGAGGGTTTGTCGAGAGGAGACAAGGAAGGCAAGAGGTGATAGATGAAGATACAGGCAGAAGAGACAATAAGGAAGGAGAAGCAGGAAATGGTATGAATAAAGGAGGAGTAGGGGACATGAAGAGAGGGAATCAAGAAAAGAAGAAACAAAAAGTACTATTCGGAGTAGTAATAGTCTAGAATAGTTTAAGTTTAGTTTTAACTTTGAATTTATATGAAATGTGTAACGTTGTCAAGAGTCGATTCGTTGATGATCTTGGTGCAACGTTCTTTTCAATTGGGTGTAAGCCAATTTGGACCGATTATTTAAAGGAAACAGCACACTTCGTTTAATTTAATATCTTTATAATATTTCTACAAATTATAATTACAACTACAAGTTTTATGTGTTACAGCTCTGGTTATATTTTTGATACAGAATAAAATTTAATATTTTATTTTACTTGTTAAATCTAAAACAATGTATTTTGTTTATAACAGAAATGGAACGGGTTTGTAAAGAATAAAGGAATGAAAATATTTGAAGGTCGTTCGACTAGATAAAGAAATGCGTATTTGAATTGGATTGAAATGAAAGGATTTGGTTTGTGCGATGTCTTAAGGTGAGGGAATAGAGGGGAAATAACTGACAAGTACAATTATTTACATCAAACAATTTACAATGATTTTTAACATATAAGATATTACTGTTGGATTTCGTCCATGGTCCCGGCGTTGGATTCGCTCGAATTCCAATTTGTCTGCTCGGGCAGGGGTGCTAGTTTTCTTACAGCCCTTTTAATTTGTCCTCCTTGGATGGCTATGACCACGACCCGACCTTGATCGTCAGAGCCAACAATTGAATGAACAACACGACCTAGTATCGATTGCAGAGGTGGAACGTTGTCTTCTTTGATGAGAACCAGCATTCCAGGTGTGATGTTGGGTCCAGTGGCTCTTTTCCATTTTTGTCGTTGTTGTTGATGGTTAACGTAGTCGGCTGACCAGCGTTTCCAATAGTGCTGCAGAAGCTGCTGAATAAAATGGAAGCGCGGTAAGTTGTTCATTTTAGTGTTTGTGTAATCAACATCTGGGAGGGCTGTCAACAGTCTACCAACCAGGTAGTGTCCAGGTGTGATGGGACGGAGGTCTGAAGGATCGGTGGACATAGGGTATAATGGACGTGAATTTAGTTTGGCTTCAATTTGTACCAATACACTATAACACGTTAAATTTGAATTTTTCAAAACTCTCTTCGTGTGCGTTTTCATCAGTGTTCTTAATGATGAATACAAAGAAAATATATCGGTTTCTAATTTGGTATGAGTGCTGATAGTAGTACATTTACGCATGTCTGGTATATGATTTATTGTGAATTCGCTGGTAGGCCAAGCTTCTTCTACATTGTGTAGCCAAGAAGGCCCTGACCACCAAAGCGAATTCTCTATTAAGTTTTGAGGTTCTACACCTCGTGATACTAAATCTGTCGGATTTGAGTTAGAATTCACATGACGCCAATGATGATTGGAAGTCATGTTATATAGAATTTCTGATGTACGGTTTGACGCAAAGGTCTTTAAAGTCTTCGGAGTGTGTTGTGACCATGATGGTACTATGGTGGAGTCAGACCACAGATATATGTCTGATAGATTGATGGAGAGTGTGTTGATAATTTTTGTTGACAGTTTAGTCAAGATGACGGCAGCGCACAGCTCAAGTATTGGAATGGTTATAGTTTTTAAAGGAGCGACCTTTGACTTTGCACACGATAGTGAAATTTTAACGTTGCCGAGAACATTAGTGCTTCTTAGATATATGCAAGCTCCGTATGCTTTTTCGGAGGCATCACAAAATCTATGTAATAGCACGTTTACGTGGTTTATAATTAATGAGTGACGAGGTATGTTTAAGTTGTTAATAGTATCGGATCCCGTCAAGAGATCGTCAACATAAAAATCCTCTAAAATGGCCTTGGAAGCGCTAGGATTTGATATTTCATTATCATACCCAAGTTGACACAAACTTCTAATAGCCAGAAAGGAAGCTGAAGCAGTGCCGTAGGTGACTGTGTTTAACCTATATGATAATAAAGGGCCTTTGGGGCTGAATCTCCAAAGTATTTGTTGAAGGTCTCTTTGGGATTCGTGAACTAGCACTTGCCGGTACATCATTGCGATGTCGGCGCCTACAACGTATGTGAATTGTCTAAATCTTAATAAGATGGATACCAAATCATTTTGTATCGTAGGTCCGACTGCTTGCAATTTATTGAGGGAATATCCGGAAGTGGTTTTCATAGAGCCATCAAATACCACCCGCAATTTGGTGGTAGTGCTAGTAGGTTTTAACACCCCGTGATGGGGTAAAAAATAGGATTGTGAAGTGGTGTTTTGGTTATTGTTTAAGGACATATGTTTATTGCTTAAATACTCCTTCATAAAAGTGGAATATAACTCATTTAATTGTGGGTTAGTCTGAAGTTTTTTCTCCAGTGAATAAAATCGTTTGATAGCCATTTTGTTTGATTCACCGAGTAAATGAATGGGTTCTTTAAATGGTATTTTGCAAACAAAACGGCCATCTTGATTTCGACAGGTAGTCTTTTTAAAGTGAGTTTCACATGCAATCTCCTCCTCTGATTGTGATGTTACGTTATTAACCGATTCTAACTCCCAAAATAATTTTAATTGATTTTGAATTTCTTGCTGTTGAGAAAAGTAACAGTGTCGTTGCCTGCTGCTTTTGTTACAGTAAGAACCTGTGACAATCCAGCCCAGGGTGGTCTTTTGAATCGTGGGTTTGTTCTTTCCCAAGCTCATGCGCCCGACACGCAGCAAATCCCAAAATATATCCGCGCCTAGTAATAAATCATTTTTTTCAGATTTGTGGAATGATGGATCAGCCAAACTAACGTTTTTCGGTATAGTAATGTCGGTAAGATCTTGATTTGTTGAAGAAATGTTTCCGGTGATTTTTTTTAAAATGAGGCAGTGTAATTTTGTTGCAAAATGAGTGTGCACGGATTTTATATTTATTGTTAGTGATTTAGTAATTTGAGTTTTTGCACTGCTTATACCCAGAACTGATATGTTACTTTTGTTAGGTGGTATTTTTAATTTCCTTGCGAGCGATTCCGATATAAAACTACTCTGACTACCACTATCAAGTAAAGCTCTAGCAGTACACAGCTTATTATTGGCGTCAACTACTTGCACAACAGCTGTTGATAACAAAACAGGGTTATGGTTACTTAGCCGGCTGGTGTTTGATAATGTAATGTTGGGGTCAGTTGTTGAATCAAAATCAGCATCCTGTTGCTGATGCAAAATAGTGTGGTGTTTTTTATCACAAAGCCGACAGCGAAAAATAGAGGAGCATTCATTCTTTGTGTGTCCAGTCCTTAAGCAATTGAAACATAATTGCCTTTCACTTATTTCTGCGTATCGATTTGAGATAGATAATTTTAATAGATCAGGGCATTTAAAAGTTTGGTGGTCGTTTTTACAGATAGAACATTTTCGCGCTTGACTGGCTACAAAAGTTTGCCTTGTATTTACACCTGACAGTCCTTTCATATTGCCTGACATGGTTTCAAGCAATGTAGCTCTGTCAGATAAAAAGTTTAGTAGTGAGGTGAAGGTCGGATTGTCTATTGCGGCTTCGGGTGACTTGTGCCATTCAGTCTGAGTAATTTTGTCTAATTTGTTTAGTGCAATATAATTTATAAGGGTATCAAAAAGCATTTCTTGGGGAATTAGAGTTTGTAAAGCTCTAATGTGCTTTGTGAGACTGTCCGTTAGGTTTCTTAGCTTTGAGCTTGATTGATAACTGATTGCTGGCGTTTCCATAAAGAACTTGAGGTGGTGTATTGTTATTAATTTCTTATTTTCAAATCGCCTGACCAACATTTGCCAAGCAATTTCGTAATTTGACGGAATAAGTTGCAAGGAATAGAGCACCGATGCTGCATCGCCCTTTAAAGAGTTCTTCAAGTGGTGGAATTTTTTCATTATATCAAAACTGGGTTCGTTATGCACCAGACTCGTGAAGGTTTCTTTAAAGGACTCCCATTGCCCTATATCCCCGTGGAAGGAAGGTATTTCTATATTTGGCAAGGAGACAATTGATTGGCTGTTAACCTTAACAAGTGAAGATGATTCTTCAAGAGCAATTATTTTGTCATATTTGGCCATTATTTTAAAATATTTGTCTTGAAATTCTAACACTTCACTTTGCTTTTCGTCGCTTTTATCCTCATTAGTACTGTTCAATTTTAAGTCTATTGAAATATCCTTAAATTGCTCTAAAAGCGGTGCAAAAGAAGTCTTTCTTATTTTAATCTCACAGTAATCGTAGGTATTGCTGTGTATGTCAATGGTTTCGCAATACCTATCATGTGATAATAAGTCTTCCTTTATTGCAGCGCTCTTAATTTTTAATCTTTTTAGTAGTGACATGTTGTAATCGGTTATTAGAAAATGAGATAAGTGGAGTTTAAAATGGCAGTTTTTAGAATTTTATTTAAAGGTATTATAGTGTATATAAATTTATATAAATGTATGAGTTTTATTTTGAGAGAAACGTAATGAAAAATCCAAAATGTATGATAGTATATCGATATTAAATTAAATGAATGGATGTTGAATAAGATAAGCTGGACACGTACCTGATTGTCTAGATTGTAGACTTATATGGCAGCTAGCTAATCTTCAGTGCAATGTTTCTTCTTCGATAGTTCAGCGGTATCGTGATATATAATTTCGAAGGACCTGGTTTCACAATTATCCGGCTCTAAAGGTCCATGTAACGTTGTCAAGAGTCGATTCGTTGATGATCTTGGTGCAACGTTCTTTTCAATTGGGTGTAAGCCAATTTGGACCGATTATTTAAAGGAAACAGCACACTTCGTTTAATTTAATATCTTTATAATATTTCTACAAATTATAATTACAACTACAAGTTTTATGTGTTACAGCTCTGGTTATATTTTTGATACAGAATAAAATTTAATATTTTATTTTACTTGTTAAATCTAAAACAATGTATTTTGTTTATAACAGAAATGGAACGGGTTTGTAAAGAATAAAGGAATGAAAATATTTGAAGGTCGTTCGACTAGATAAAGAAATGCGTATTTGAATTGGATTGAAATGAAAGGATTTGGTTTGTGCGATGTCTTAAGGTGAGGGAATAGAGGGGAAATAACTGACAAGTACAATTATTTACATCAAACAATTTACAATGATTTTTAACATATAAGATATTACTGTTGGATTTCGTCCAAAATGCATTAAGAAATATAATAATGTAGATTGTAAAGCCGAAAGGCACACAATTAATATAGTAAATAATATTCTATTAAAATCTTACTGATACAAAAATCTGACAGAATAGTGTTGCTATACTCTCAGATCTTCATTTCCGTTCAGATTTTAATATTTACCAATATCATAAAAGGACAGATCTGTTATGAGCATCTAAAAACACACTTACAAAGATTTTAATCTCGAAAACTTTAACGCCAGGGGCTTCAAGCACCTTAATACGCCTCTGTATTTATGTATTAAAGTTGGCGTGTTCATAACTTGTGAGACGGGCTTGCATACAGTGTTCGCACACTGCAGTGGCTTTGATAATATGACAAAAGCATTGCAATTGCAACAGATTGCTATCTAAACGTATAAGAATTTTGATACTAACAATACCTGTGCAACATACAATGTAGAGTTGTGAAAATCACTACACGTCATGAAAAGGAAATAGATAGTCGTACTTACTGATTACTACTAGAGAAAACATCTCATGTTAAGAAGTTACATATCCGGTGATTCCGTTTTTCAATAAACTAATGCTATTCTTTCAAGAAAACTAGAACCAAAAAGTACTGTGATCCCGAGTTGAAATTTTAGACCTATCCTGATCCTAAAAGGGATCCTATACTCCTCTTTTCATACTAAATACAGTAAAGTAAACCTCGTCTCGTCCTAAACATTATTATATGACCCTGGCTTAGTCCTAAACAAAATCATGATCCTATCGTCTATGTAATTCAAACTCTGAAAACCTTTTTTAATTTTTAATTAATAGATATATATCCCAGGGCATCTATGTCCGTGAAAATACGATAGATTGATGTCATTAAACTGTATAAGAGAGCAATCTTCAAAACATTACCTATAAATAAGTAGTCATATTTTTAACTTATATTTATTTTAATGTGTTTTCCATTAAGCACTACATCATTTCGCCTTAAATCAATAAATTACATTTCATTGTGATTACTTACATTTCATTTGTGTTCCTAATTCTATATACCCATTCTCACTCCTTCAAAAAACAAATAAATAAACTTAAACCCTTACTGATTCTCTTCCTCCTGTTTCTACTCTGCCATTTCATCTTTTTCCTCACCCGTTCTCTCTATCTCCGCCATTCACCTCTTCCCTTTAATAACTGCACAATATATTCTTTTCACTTTTTACTGTTTTCTCACATGAATAATTAATGTGCTCCAGTGTTTCTATCTCCTTCCAGCACACCTTGCAAATTTTTTCTCTCTATTTTCACAGTACTTGCTGTCTTTCTCTTCGTTTCCCAATCTAAATTTTTAACAAGTTTTGTGTTTGATGACAAGGTATCTTTCGATTTCATAACTGTCTTTCGATAGACTTCACTTTATCGTGAAAAGTTTGAGACAGCATCATTTGGAAAGCATAACAATTTTATCCTAAATCAACCTTATCTTTGAAATCCACGAAATATTTTCGTTGGTGAATATATATAATTATTTATCCAAGTAATATTTTTGTTTAATAATAAGATCACTCTATGATTCTAATAGCAATCCTAAATGTTAAGGAAAGTAAATATAATATTTCTTTGTATTTCAGGGTATTTGGGACACGTCGATGCGCACGCTGTTTGGCCGCCATTTCATCATCCGAATTAGTAATGCGAGCCCGCCATCTTGTTTTCCACGTTCGGTGTTTCTCATGTGCAATGTGCAACGCGCCCCTCACGAAAGGTGACCAGTTCGGAATGCGAGATTCTGTCGTGTTATGCAGGTAATTAACTATGAACAAATTATCTAAAACCTACGCCTCCATCTAATCAACACCGCCTTTATTTCACACTTGCTGATAATTAATATGTTGGCTTTCAGATTGCATTATGAAGTTTCCATGGAACCAGGCCCACATTTTCCACCAGTTTATCCATCGTTTCCTTCACCGGCAATTACTCCATCAACCCCTGGGGCTGATTCTCCAGTTAAGGGACCAACGTTTTTTCCTAATGTTGCTGCGGGTCCTCCACGTCAGAAAGGACGACCGAGAAAGAGGAAGCCAAAGGATTTAGAAGCTTTGACGGCTAATTTAGGTGAGTGAATCATTTATGTAATAGAACACAAAAATAAATGTGCAAAATCAAGGCTCTATGTGTGAAATTATATATACAAGCGCTATTACAAAAACTTTACGATTAATTGATTTGCTAAAGTGAGATGCAAATACATTTAATAAAGAGGTGTGAAAAGGTAGACAATATAATATTTTAACTAAAGCTTAGCTAGAATATAGAGTCATTAATAAATCAACTAGAGTTGAACATAAACACAATTTTATAACGCGGCTATAAACATATAAATAAAACAATAAAAATCCACTTGAAATTAAATGTTAAAAGGTAATTTTTTTTTACAAAGCAGGTACAAATTCAGGGAACAATTTTACAACCCCTTCTTCTTCTAATATAAATATTTTACAATGCATTTTTTTATTTTCTCACGTTAGGTAAATGTCGGCGCCATCTTATTTATTATTTATTGCACAAATTTAACACTTTAGTAATAATTTGTTATATTTCTTGGGTGTGCTATAAATTTTTAATTAACTTGTTTTAAAATCCTTTTATTCCCAAAATTGGAGTTTGGTGAAACAGCCAGTACCAAAACGTTTTACAATTGGTTCAATTTCTTGGAAACGAGCGATAGTTGTGAACGAATTTAAAGCCTAAAACACAGTCATCACCAGAATTCGCCTTCGTGTGACTTCTTTATGTTCACGAATCTAAAATTGGTGCTTCCGTTTTGAAGCAACTAGCTCTGGAAATGAATAGTGCATTTCCAGGGTTATTTTCCTCCTTAAGCCACATGCCTTACTGGCAGAACGTTTAACAAATAGAAATTGACCGTATCAATACATTAACTTTAATCTGTTGTTTGATTTAAGATTAATAATTGATTAAACATTTAGTAATATCAGGAATGACTGACATATTTAGTTCATTTATTAAACAATAGGTGGTATTAAAGTAGATCAACAATATCACTAAGATAACGCTAATAATGTTACTGTATTCCATATCATTGTATTTATTGGCGCGTTATTTTTGACACACACGACAACCTACCCTTCAAAATCAAATACAGATTACCAAAATTCAGACACAATATTCTTCATAACATTCTCGTTGACTTCTGGGTGTTATTTCAGGAAAGTCTTTTGGAATATGGTCTTAAATTGTCAAGATTGTGCTTGATTTACTACTAGACCATACTACAGACACCATAAAGGTCTAAACACAGTGAGATGGGTCTTCACCACACTGCACATTCTTTTTAACATATACCAGTAAACAATTTGGTGAAGTGTCCTATTTTGTGATGTTTCTATCACTATTGCACTTCAATTATAGTTCGTATCAACTTTATCTTCATTTGTATTGCGATAGGTGAAGTGGTTTCACCATCTATTGCCGATAAAATAGACATTTCATGTGAACGACTGTGAGAAACTGAACTGTAAATGAACTCTTTCATCTTCAATACGATGTCAAAGTAACTGCAAAAT